>CM031924.1:37113495-37625525 GCA_018703695.1 Prunus fruticosa | reverse complement strand
TAATCAACTGTCACATCATGTGGTCAGTTAAATTTAGCGAATTCACTCAACTCAGATCAAATAAGGAGTGTGTGTGTGTACGTGCCTACATACTTACCAGCAGAAATGGCAGAGACAGCTTCAGCAACAGTAGTGGCATCAAGCGGATCCGAGGAGCCCTGAGAATACCAGGAGGCCTTCCAAATTTCACAGCAGGATGATCAGCTAGCGGCGAACCCTGGTACTCAGCAATGGGTATGGAATCTGCCAGCATTGTGGAATTTCCAAAACGCTTGGGAAGTAAATTGGTGTCAAGATCAGGGTCGAAGTCGCTGGCTGTCAAAGGTTCTGTGTTCGACTGCGTCAAAGGCTCTCCTCCCTGCGTCTCAGTGTCAGTCTTCACCAGCAACTTGTCAGGATTCGGTGGGTCAAAACCGTACAGGGCAAACCGCCTGAACATGGTCCCTGTTCCCACATACACTGGACCCTGCAAATCCATGATTCATGCATATTGAATTTGTGCATTCCAAGTTACAATCTTGTATGACACACGAACAAATCTAACAGTTCACAAATCTATACATCCTATAGCGGTTCATAAGTATGCCATGTGAGTTTGTAGCATAGAATTTTTCAAGGTACCTGTAAACCATCAAGAGCGCGCATGTTGCCATCAAAAAACACAGTGTTGTGATTGGCATAGCGATCAGAGGGATCAATGCCTTCGAATCTCTGTGGGAACTGAATGTAGCAGATGTTTTCGCCGCCACGGTCCATCATGAAGCACATTCCTTCACGGACAGCTTTGCAGTTGTAGACGTAGTGGTCGCAGTCAAGGTTGAGAATGAAAGGGCCGTTGGACAAGATGGCTGATGCTCGCACCAGAGCATTCATGGCACCGGCTTTCTTGTTATGATCGTAGCCTGGCCGCTTTTCTCTTGACATGTAGACAAACATAGGGAGGCGTATATCGACATCTGTGAAATCTATGAGCTTGTCATCTGCCCCTCCCAAAGGGGGTCAGGACTAGGAGGCTTCAGCATCACCTGTTCATTTTGCAGCATCAGTTGTTCAATATTGCTTGGTTATTGCAGACAATATAGTTTCGACCATATTTACTGACCATATTGCTTATTATATCTCTAACAGAGAATTCGAGAGGTGATCAGTAAACATGGTCCAAATAGCTTTATTCAAATTCAAGATGAATTAATTATAAAGCCTTAAAACAACGCAAATATACCTGAAGAATTCCAGAATGGTCACCTTTGGCATGGTCATGGGAAGGGACAGCCCAAGAACCAGGCCAATGTGTGCCATCAGCCATCCATGTGGCCTTGGGAACTTTGACTTGCTCCAAAGGGTCACCTCCACTCTCCCTCATATTCTTCAGCTGCTTCATTTCCTCTCTGGCATGGAAAGCATCAGACCTCCTCCTGATTGAGTCAGGAAGCCCATTGATCCTCACCTTGAACTCATCATACTCCCTCTTGATCTTCCTCCTGTCCTTCACAAAGTCTGGCCTGCTCTTGTTCTTTGTTGGGTCAACTTTCAAGCTGAAGTAGCTCTCAGGGTTCCTTGGTTCAATGTTGTGTTTCCGACAGAATGGGACCCACAAATCGGCAAAACTTGCAGCCTCTGCCATTGCCTCAAAGTTGAGGAGGGCACCTCCATCATCAGAGATGTAGCATGCCACCTTTTCGACCGGATAATCAATGGATAAGATTGAAAGGATGGTGTTTGCAGTGACAAGAGGTGGCTCTTTTTCAGGATCAGCAGTGGACACAAAGAGGTCAATACCAGGGAGGTCAGAACGGCCAGTGGGATTGGAAGGGGACGGCATATCAAACTTGTCATGGAGGACTTGAAGATCGGTCGACCGATTGATGGGGAAGAACTTGGGAGTCTGATCCAGAATCCAAGAGAAGGCAAACCATATCTCACAGATCACAGACATGAGCCACAACCATCTTGCATCATTATTTGGATGCACTATTCTCCAATGCAAGAAGAAACATAGCACGATAAACCGAACAAAGATCAGCAACCTGCAACATATGGATCACAATATATTTTATTCATGTCATCTCTAATTATATTGCATAATGACACAATATATGAACACATAATCAGTTCATCTTACCATGTTTATTATGTTTTACTACTAATTGTTAAGGTTGTTTGTAGCGCAAAAGTCCGATGAATTTTGATGAATTCATAACACTTTTTGTGAGCGGGGACAAATGCAACATGTCTATTTTTGAACACGTTTAAATTAAGTTGAACATGTCTAAGTAAACCTGTAAAAGTACTGAGGGAGAGAGAGAGAGAGAGAGATTCATAATTAACCTGTAAGGGCTGATAATGGCTGCTGGGATTGGCAGTTTCCGACTGAGGGGCTTCCAAGGCTTGTCATCCGACTCCAGTGGGCCTCCGTGGAAGCCATCACCACCGCCCTCACCATAGTCGTCTGGGGGATAAAAAGCATTGCCAACACCATAGGTTCCCTTAGTCTCAAACAACCACCTATTGTGATCAAACTCTCCAGTTTGGTTCCTCTTCATCACAGACATGTTATCCCTTTTTCCATCTGGGCCAGGCAATTGCAGGGTTCCAGAGTTATAATCCTGTGAATCCTCATATTCTTCCCCTACTCTGTATTGCTCCTTGCAACCTGGACAATTTCCAGTGTCCTTCTGGGCGTCCAGATAGCAATCTCTACAGATTTTGAACCTACACAACACATTTTGAAAAACAAAAACAGATAGAAGTTTAAGACTTGTTCAAATTACTAAATGCGAATACGGATTTTTAGGCTTTACTTGAGTACTCAAGATCTTCCCAAGGTATTACCGATGCGAAATTGAGACGATAATGAGCAAGTAATTAATCGAAAATAGTATGTTCATACCTGCATTCACAGGGGGTTATATCAACTCCTCTCTCATCCTTCATCACCTTACCATCACAAGCAGGCATCATGCATGCAGAGCCTTTGGCTCCAGCCATCTGAGGATGAGTCACCTCCGAATCGATCACCTTATCCATGAGATGAGCACGCGTGACGCTGTTGAATCCCCCAGTGAATAAAGAGTTGGAGACGTATTGCTCCTCAGCCTTGACCGCCACGGAGGTGTCCATGGGCTGATTATCAGGGGTAGGAGGAATATGAACTGTGTAGTTCATATAGTCCCCTGATAATTCCCCTGACATGTCAAGGTCTTCTCTGGACAGACTCACATACCGTCCACTCGAAGTTCTTCTCGCAAACTTAACAGTTTGGCCACTGGAATTTGCCTTGCCTTGAGAGCTAGTAGAGCCCCCAGGGCTGCGTATCGCCTTCTTGGATGGCTCCCTGTTCAGGGATGTTGCCATTGTCTAGATACCTTAGTTGCAATATATAAATTTCTCAAACACCAATCTTTCGTTTTTCTTTCTGAATTCTTCGATCTGTTTACAATTTCAATGAAGTATACGTATTGATCAACATTGTATGTAATGTAGCAGAACAAATCGGCTTCCTAGAAAAATACCAATGTGACATTTTGTTCCATGGATTTTAGACAAGGAATTGGGAAAATGCGAGGAGACATTATTGGAGTGATGAAAATGTTCATGACAAAGGGGTCTTTGTTTTCCACCAACGTAGGAGGAATAAATGGTTTAGAGAGAGAGGGACCGAGTCTTTGCTGATATGCCTGTTTTTAGAGTGGCGCGTAACGAGTTTTGAGGAGTGTGTTTGTGGAGGGAAGCAGAGGTTGCAGCACAGAGGCGTTTGAAAACTAAACATTTTCTCCTCTTCACAAGCACGTTTTTCTTTTCCTTTTGGTGGGATAATAATATTATGGAAGTGAAAATATTTGTTTTTTTATACTTCGATATGTATGTAATAATTTTTTCTTAATTAAAGATGAATCACAAGACTCTTTCTAGTTCGAGATTGTGAGTCTGACTTGCCGTTAGTGTTGAGAGTAGCCAATCTCTTCCTAAATTTTTGTTTTCATAAAAAATATATATTACTCTTGTTATGCCAAGGAGCTAAAACAACTAATTGTGACTTAAAGTATGCAGCATAAAGAAGAAGAAGAAGAAGAAGAAGCAAAATATCATAAAATTAGGAAAAACAATGCCAGGACAGGAGATGAATTTATACAACGTGAACCTGGTTCTTTTAAGCACAAGTTCTAGGGTTGTTGGTCTTCTTCTCATTCATCTCATTCCACAAAACATACCTACTTACTTGGGCAGACTACTCCCACTACTCCACCCATATACATCACCAGGAAAACCACTACTCCCCATGCTAATACTAGTCACACCCAAATCATAACTATCACCGCCACTGCCGCCGCCACCTGTCACTCCCGATGACTGTGAAGCCGCTGCTGCCACCTGTATTCGCGGCGCTGAAGGCTCTTTCTCCTCCTCTTCCTCCAGCGGCAACCTATCATACACTGCATGAGCAAATGAAACAACCATCAACACCACAGGGCCTGAAGCCCTCAAGGGCCCCACAACAATCCCTCCAGCAACCTGTCCTTGTCCGCCTGTCAGATATATTGACAGGCCACCGGCTCCGGGTGGGGCTGGTGGAGGCAGGCACGTGCCGGTTAAAGTAAGAATCTCAAACCGGCCCTGTAATGTCACGACAGTACTATTATCTGACGGTGATAATAGTATTGTCGTGGCTGGCTGGCGCAAGGTGACATTTGTCACCGCACCACTGCCACTCAGCACACAAACTCCTCGGCCGCGTCGGCTGGCGTAGGTCACCAACGAGTCAACGATGTCTGAACCGGAAGAAACTTCTAGAACATGAGACGTGAGCCCATTCGGGGCGTCTTGAGTGATTATGAGTGGTGGCTTGGGCTTGTTCTTTGAGCCGGGAGGGCGGCCCCGAGGCCTCCTCGCCGAGGGTGGCGCACCTGGACTTGCATTGGTTGGTGCGTCAGGATCAGGATCAGGGTCCAAGCCTGACATTATTAATCTGTCACAAAATCTAATTCACTGATTAAGAAACCAAGATCTAGCTACTAAGAAGCAGATTAATAATATAAAGTACATTTGAAAAAAAGAAAATACTACCAAGAGATTGAAATCTCTGCTGAGAGTAAGAGGCTCCCTTTGCTTAAGTTTCTGTAAAGCTGCAGAGGAGAGATGAAATCATCGAGAAACGTCCAAATTAAAAGTAGAAAACATAAGGGAACTTTTTATTATTGTATTATTTATTATATTGATTTTGATATGCCAATATGCATTAAAATATTATGTGGTGATGCTAGCTTTTTCTTTTCTCAACGTCTATGAGTTTGAATGTCTGACTCAGAAGCAATCTTTCCAAGACATGGACTTGCTGTGAAGTAGCCGGTGAAAACTGCGGAGATAATTCAATTTTAAAAATCCCAAAGAAAGTGCTTTTCGTGACAACGAAGACTTGAAAATTCAGATTTGTGATTAACAACCGTCCATGCGCACTCACGACCACTCGTGTTCCTCGAAAATTTATAATGCAGTCTTGTCAAAATTGAGTGTCTTTTTGCCATTGCTTTTTGTTTTTCAGAACCATTGCTTTAGGTTTTCAACCTAAACCCACAGGCCTAATGCGGGTTTTGGGTCAAGCCCAAGCACATTTGTGGAGACAAATCTATCATGTTAAGCTGCAAAGCCATGGATCTCAACAACAAAAAAGCCCTCAAGGGTTGTGTGGAGTCCGGGTTGATTCAGTTTAGGTCTCAAAAACCAGCAAGGAATTTATAGCTTAAGCAGTTAATTATAATGATTCAAATTGGTTCGGTTTAGACTTCAAACTAGTAGCATAACTCAACTAAACAAATCCATTTAGTGACTGATTTGGTTCGTTTTGGTCCTTTTATTTCTTTCAATAAGCAATTAGTCCTATTGCTGAAAGTCCATCCATGAGTTCAGTGAAGTATGCTCCGTCAGCCTAATCAAATCAATCCCCTTATTCACACTATAGCAACCCATAAGCTTATCAGCCCAATATAGTTATATAATTTAGAGTCCAGCAAACATTTGCCTTAGGTTTGAAACTCTAGCACAATTGGATATATATATTTTAGCAATAGCACAATTGGATCTTGAGAGAGTTTAATAATTAATTTAACTGTTTTTTTGGTTGACTACAAACGATAATCTAAATTCACAAGGGAGTGGGTTTCTCACACACATACATACAAGTACAACTAAAATGTTATGGGAATTGGAATTTGAGACTTCTTGTTTGCAAGTCAAAACCTTTTTTAACTGAGTTAGACCCCATTAGCAATTTCACAATCTTTTAAAAACAAAACAAAAGATAGAAAAATAAAAAACTATGATGATTTATTTATTTAATAGAACTACCTTTCCCGACTCTTGAGCCACCGAAAAGGTTTAAGATAACTTTAGCACTGTTTTTATATTCCCCTTTAAATTTTGGTTCGTATAAAATGTAAGACCTGTAAATGGATATGATGATGAAGAGGTTACATAGCAAAACCTTTGGATTCTTTTGAATATAAATGGTAGTCTAAATTATAAATGGGAGGGGATTTCTCATCTTCACTATCAAAGTGTCGTCAGTTTGCAAGTCAAAGATCTTTTTCTACTTGACTAGACCTCATTGACAAAACTTTGTATATTTTAAAAAGGGGGGGGGGGGGGGGAATAGCACGAGAATAATACCTACAGAACACTTTCCACATTGAAAAAATTGTGCATCATTAATTTGGGGTGTAGACTTTTCAAAAGAGATATTTATTCAAAAACCACGCATCATTCGTGAAAGATACCAAAGCTTGCGGAAGCCAAATTGGGCATGAGAAACACCTTCAACGTCCTATGTTTCCTTGATTGGGATATTTTTTTTGTTCTCTACTATTGACAATAACTATTAACTTTATATTCAAGCGGTGGTATGAAAAACAACCAATTAGCTTTTTTTTACCTATTTTTCCTTTTAATAATAAGTGATATCTACTCTTACTCGTTTGAGAGTGATTCTAGGCCAAAAAGCACTTCTAGGGAGAATTACTTTTCTATATAATCACTTTAAGTGATTTTATAGAGAAGCACATGAGTGCTTTCTCCAAATTCACTTAAAATCACTTAAAGTGATTATATGAAGAAGTACATTGAGAGGTGCTGCCTTTTCAGAAGTGGTTCTGGCCTATTTAGAATCACTCCCAAACGAGCCCGGCAAGTCTTTCGCGAGAGATCTTAAAATTAAGTATAAAGCAAATTGCATAACAATGGGAACAAATAAAATTTCCAACGTTCCTTTTCAGATACAAGCAATATTACAAAAGAGAGATGAACCACGTGACTTCGGATGCAAAGATAACCACTTAATCTATAAATCCAAACTTTAAGAAAGGGGCAAATGCCGACTAGAATAATATGATGACGAGCTCCCATACGTTGCCTCACTAATTGTTGTATAGATAAGCACTAAGCAAATAGCACATTGGTTTATGTTTGATACATCCATCGTAGCTTGAAGACAATTCCAGATATAATAATAGCACACAGACATTGAGAGGGCAAGGCCATGTGATCACCCCATTTGTCTTCTTCCTTAGGTGTTGTTGTTTAGTTGTTTGTCTGTCACATATCACCCTTGTACTCTTCTCAACAGCCATGCATACATCCTCACCATTTATTTTCTGTTTTATTACTGTCAATAGCCTCACCATTCCATGTAAATTATACATCTTTTCCAGCCAATCGCTGTGTTTTAGAATTATACATTTATGTCACGTTTTTGGTGCCCAATATTTAATTAGATTTGATAACTCACTGTATTCAAAGTATATTGAAGGAGGAAATGAAAGTCAACTTTCGAATTTTGCCCAAACTAAAGTTAGAAGATAGATGAGTCATGCAAAAAACTTATCTCTCCTAATTCTCCCAAAATGATAGGATGTTAACACATTACAACCCACCCATTCAAGTCTCCACCCACACAATAAAAAAATCCTTCAATTGTATCTTCATTATATTTATTACCTCGTCAATTTTTCTTTGTCGAAGTTAGAAAGGGGGAGAGGGTCTTTCTTACACATCTGGTACGTGAAGTTTAAAATCTAAGATCATTGGCCTTTAAATCAAGGTCATTTTCCAATGTGTTAGACATCGATGGTTATTACTTCATCATATTTTATAACGAGATATGTAATTCAATCCGGTTATAATTTATAAGCACCAAACCTGAACTAGCTACGACGAGATATATTTTTCTCAAATACTTTCTATATCACCAAAGTTTAAAAACCTACAACAACATTGCTTTCACCTCCTAGTCTGGGATTTTGTTTGCTCTTAGAGGACAAAAAAGAGGTAGGTGGATAAGGTGATTTTTATGCTAAATTTAAGCATGTGACATGTAACTTGGCTAGATTTTCAATCACCTCCAGAGGGACTAGAGCCGTGACCTACAACACCTAATCATGCTCTAAACTTTTTCCATCGTTCTATCTAGAACTGAATTGCGGGGGTAGGGCCAGCCAGTACAGAGACCAGGACCCAGAAGTTGAATCTGCTGCTGCTGCTGCTTGCATTTCTTCTGTAATTTATTATGCATCAACCTATTAAATCTTGCCTTCATGAATTTAATACATGCATCAACCTAGTAAATATTGCCTTTAATGTGTATAACTTTCTTTCTCCAGATTTTATGCCATGGAAGCTGTTCATGCAATCCATTAC
Organism: Prunus fruticosa; assembly: GCA_018703695.1. Lineage (NCBI taxonomy): Eukaryota > Viridiplantae > Streptophyta > Magnoliopsida > Rosales > Rosaceae > Prunus > Prunus fruticosa. The sequence goes on along the minus strand of CM031924.1, from coordinate 37,616,840 downwards.
TGGTTCCTAATAACAATTTCATTATCTTTAAAAAAAAAAAAAAATCTCAGTGACACCAATCATTGGTGGATATCCAAGCAAAATGAATCAGATCTAGGTGTTCATGTGGCTCCTTTTGATGCAAGCAAACAATTCCACGCAAATGAAATTTTTGAGGAGAAATCTTGCACATAACAAGAATAATTATGTATATTCAACGTTTCTCTTACAATAATCAATCCCCGTCAAGTCAAGCGAGAATTGAAAGTTGTTTATATATAGAGCCGTGGTATGGAAGAATTGCTAACAATTGAGATATCAAATGCTGATATTTTAAAATATTTCTCACCTACCGTTATAAGCTCAGAATAGACCACTCGACAGCAAATTTATATATGCAGATGTTGAATATTAATACAACCATATGTTCAGACTGCAATTAAAGTCCTCTTTGTAACCATTGCTTGTCCCTAGCAAAGAGGTATGTAACATCACGCACGTCTAATGAACATGAAAACACTTTTAAAAAGAGAAGAAAATGTACTAGTGTAGTCAATGCCTCAATGGTGGTTGCCGCTAATTGCCAACGCAATAAGAGACTATAACAATTTGGGTTGGTCTGAAATGGTAAGCCACCCAACTTTTGGTCTAGTCAACTTGGTCGCCTGTAGCAGCCACAACTGACATTTCCCCAACCACAACCACAGTTTAATTGCACCACTTAATAATTCTTAGAGGAATATTACCGGGCGGCAGTCTCTGCGTGTAGATAGTTGATGTACGTGAGTCTTATAATGCAGTAACGGCTTACAATCATTTGTGCGTGGGTGAAGAACTGTATTTAACGGTATGTTCATACCCATGAAGAGGCAAAGATGCATTGCAAATTAACAATTAACAAATAAACAAGAATGAAATAGTGCAAGTTTTTCTAAGTACCATCCAAGCCCAATAGACTTTATAAATTCCTACAACATCGAGACTCAAATCAAAATTATTATAACTTTGCTTGGTTTCAGCATAAACGCATCATGTGAACACATCATGAAGAGATAAAAACAAATTTTCAAGCAGCATAACAATGATCTGGATCCAGGCAATAAATATAACATCATAATGCAGCTCAATTATAATATTTGCAGAAACCTCTAGCACATGAACTAAAATATTCCAGATCCTAACCAAGAAGACACTCAAAGACTACCACCTTGTTGGTACACATATGAGATGCCTCTCTAATCTAGAGTTGTCGATTACCTGAATTATGAGGGCCCGTTAAGCTCTCTCCTTGTTCTTGAAAAATTTGCTGGCTGATACTCTCTCTATGTGCACTTTCAACCGACAAAAGAAAAAGGTATTCTTTGAAAAAAGGAAAAAGAAAATTTTGAAAGTTCGTGGGAAAAGAAAACGTATTCACAAGCCATATGTATTTATGAAACGTGACATCTCATCCACGAAAAGTTATCAACATGCATGCATTTAGAAAGGGAGAAATGAAACAGAAATAACACTATTTTGCTATTTTCGTTCAACAACCAAACATCAAAGGAAGTCTCTGAAGCTTAATAAACACACACACAGCATTATATCAGAGATAGCAAACAGTGCTATCCCGTTGCAACTAAGTTTTTCTTCTAAAGAAGACAACGAACCAGAAAGCATCACCATCATTTATATTGAGCCAACTCCCAAGAAAAGCAACACGACCTAACATCAAAGGAAGTCTCTGGAGCTTAACACACACACACACACAGACTTGGTCAAAGGCAAGCACGTGAAATTAGCAATGGACATAACACAGAGATCAAAGGAAAGGAAAAGGACGCACTTTCTTGAGCCCAGTTCATTAGTCCTGGAGAGTTAGCAGCAGGGAGTCTAACTTTACCAAACTATTCCCTGCAAAGTGCAAACATCACAAGAAACTTTAATCTCAGGAGGATTAAACTCAGTCTCCTTCATTTTCAAAGATTAAGGGGAGCTTAGCATAGCATCTGAAGCTCATATAAAATTCCATGTTCCATTAATAACAGAATATGATATTAAAGTAACGGCCACCATGTTGGTAAAATTTCCGGCAGTAAAAGTGCTACTAAAACTTTCATAATCATTTTACACAATTTTTCATAGAGTTTCTTACACGCAAGAAAATTAAATTAAAGAAAAACGGTAAACAAAGAAAAGAATACAAATAGTACAATCTCTCTTTCCTAAGCCCTGCTGTATGTTTTCTGTTCATTATTTCCAATCCTCCCTCTCCATGCCAAATTGACAATTCCTTTTTGTCACTGTTATTCTTTCGAATTCTTCAGACCATACTTGAGGCTATTTGATGCCTCAAAAGTTTGTGGTCTTGTAATTCTTAAGCGGATGCAACAGCTGAGACATCTTTGCTTGATCTATTGTACTTCATGTGGCTCCTAACAAGCTGTCCAGCTGAAATAGCAGACATGAGAGAAAGCTCTCCAGCCAGAACAGAACCAGCTACAACAGTAGCCAACAATCTTGCATTTGCTCCTGGTGACTCTCTGTTGGCACCCTTCACCCCAAGCAGGTTCAAACAAGCTGACTGAGATGCAAGCTGGGTCCCACCTCCAACAGTACCAACCTGGAAAAAATAGCAAACACCAACGTAAGACTTCATGTCTACTAAGAACCAAGTATTCGAAACGCTGTAATATAAACATCAAGCTACAATCAATTACCTCAATAGAAGGCATGGTCACAGACACGTGAAGGTCCTTTCCATCATTGATGGGTTCCATCATGGTAATACAGTGAGAACTCTCCACATTCTGAGCTGGATCTTGGCCAGTGGCGATGTAGATTGCAGAAACAATGTTGCTGGCATGTGCATTGAAGCCACCGAGAGCACCAGCCATTGCAGACCCAGTAAGGTTCTTGAGCATGTTAAGCTCACACAGGGCCTCCACATTGGTTTTCAACACCTTCCTCACCACATCACCCTTGATCACAGCTTCACAGACCACTGACTTGCCACGGCCTTCGATCCAGTTCACAGCAGCAGGCTTCTTGTCCGAACAGTAGTTACCAGAAATTCCAATCACATCCATGTCAGCGAAGTCATTCTGGAGAAAATCCAAAACGTTTTGTACACCTTTAGAGACCATGTTCATCCCCATAGCATCACCAGTGCTGCAGGTGAATCTCATGTAAAGGTTCTTCCCAGCAATAGCACACTTAATTGTCTGAAGTCTACCAAATCTGCTTGACCTGAATAACCAAACCCAAAAACCAGTTAATTAACACCCAAAAGAATTAAAAAGCTAAAGGCCCTTTAGGCTTTAACCAAACAAACCCATCAACGTTATCATCAATATGAGCACAAAAAGTTGAATTACCTGTTGAAAACCGTAGCCAAAGTATCGTAGTTGTTGGGGTCTTCCAAGAAGAACTTCAACTCAGCAGCTCTCTTAGCAGAGTTGAACCTCACACAAGGTGCTCTGGTCATCCCATCTCTCAACAACACACTGCTAGCTCCACCAGACAAGTTGATAGCTTTGCAACCACGGTTGGTACTAGCCACCAAGCAACCTTCAGTGGTAGCCATGGGCACTGAGAACTCTCTACCATCAAGCACAAGAGGCCCAGCAATCCCCACAGGAATCTGAATATACCCGACTGGCATCTCACAGCACTGACCCAAAATCGACTCATAATCGAACCCCTCCAATGGCAAACCACCCAGAGACTTCCCCGTAATCCTCTGCAACGCCTCGCGCCTAATAGCAGCTGCTCTCTTGCAATCTCCGAGCTTTGACTCCAGAGAGTAAGAAGGAATGGTTCCCGACACCACGGCCTTGATGACGTCCTCATCTTCTTCGGTTAATGGCTGGGTCGAGAAATCGGTGGGAGTGGAGATCACTACCTCCTTATCAAATACCTTCTGTGCAACAGCTTTGGGGGAAGCAATAGGGGCAATTTGGGGAATTGAGCAGTCGAGGCCAGCCCCACACGGCACCTTGCGAGCGTCGTCTTTCAAAATCATGCGCTCGTGCTCTTCTTCGTCGTCTTCGGCGTTCCACACGTCGTTGCTGGGCCTGAGAATGAGCGACTGCACGAAATCGATGCCGAAGAAACCGAGCAAGTAGATGAAGGAGGCGACGAACGCCAGTATGGCGACGATCTCGGAGAGGTTCACGACGTGAAGAGGCGTGGAGGTCCTGATCTTCTCGCGCCAGCGAGTCAAGAGGAAGTAGACGACAGAGAAGAAGAGGGTGAAGAAGACGGCGTTCGTGATGTACAGAGGGAGAGGCAAGGCGTCGGAGGCCTTAGCGCCGACCACCACGACGTCGTTTTCGTCCATCACTTTCACCTTCATGGGCCCGGGCCTTCTCCCCTTTCCGGCGGCGGTCTCCATCGTCGATCGCCTTGCGACGTCCATCGGATGTGCTGACGTGGCGGTGATGCTAAAATGCGCCGGCGGCGATCGAGCGGCGGAGAGAGGAGGAGAGGACAGCGAGGACTGAGCTGGGCACAACTGGAAATTTAAAAAAGATAGAAATGTTTTTTATTTCCTTTTTCTTTTTCCGGGTTTGGTTGGTGGGTTTTTTTTTCCGTTTGGTCTGTGTTTGAATGGTGAAGCGAGTGAGTAGGGGGGTATATATAGCACTTGGGTCGAGAACGCGTGTGAAGCGAGTCGCACGTGCGAGGCAGTGTGATTGGGTCCTAACGGCACGTGTTGAACTTACAATGCATAAATAGTCAAAGCAATACACCTATTGTTTGTTGTCCCCTTCCTGGTTCTTTCTTTTATTATTAATTATTTTATTTTAAATTTTAAATTTGAATATTTATTGTTACTTCTGTATTGGTTGGGTTGAATTGGGTTGGCTTGGTTCACTTGGGTGCTGATTTTTTGTCTTCATCTGCATCTTTGTTAATTCAATTTTGGGTTCTGGGTTCTAACCTATATGCTCTATGGAAATTAGTATATGATTAGCAGCCTAAATTGTTTTTGTTAGTTTTAATCCTTTTCTAGGCAATGTAAGTTGAGGTGCAACCTCCATGGTTAAGTTTTAAGTGAGAAATGCTAGAACCGCTTGCGGAATTACTGTCCGCTGTAGATGCATTGCACAATTTACATGTGCCTTTTATTAAGCAAAATGACCACCTTCTATTAAATTTAATTCATGCTAATAAATTTTGGAAACACCCAAAAAAATAAAAAGGGAAACAATATCCTATGGGAATTTAAATCTAAATTAGTATCTGGACCAAAAGGTCATTAAGTATTAAGCATCCTATATGGTAGAGCAGGAGGCGGCCTTCATTTATGAGTGCTGCTATTTCCACTCGTGTCTTATTTTCCCACTCAATTTATCCTCATCCACAGTAAATTTGAAAAAATACATTCCTATCTTTTCACCTACCATTATTCCTAAAATACCATTTAATTATTAATTCAATTAAATTATCTTTGTTAGGCTTGGCGAGGAAAGTATGTAAAATGGAGACCCAACCAACGCCTAACCCATCAAAATTAAAATGGAAAATAAAACCATGATCATTGAGATGGGAAGAAAAGCTTGATAATGGAGGAATAGACGACCCCTCTCTGCAAATGAAGAGACCTTGCCTTGCTATTCATTTTCGCTAGGCTTTTTTCTTATCCAACATTATGTGGAATATTTTCTAGTTATTGGATATTATTTTAATGATGAAACATGCTTAGAATAAAGGGCTAGTAGATCATAGCAGACAAAAAGACAAGTAGAAGATGCAGATCCAAGGTGCTTAGAAGTTATTTTACAAATGGGTAAATTTATCTTAAAATTTTTAAAAATAAGGTGAGTGGGAAAATAAGACGGAAACGGGAATAACAACACTCTTATTTATCATCCACTCTTGATTTGTAAAGAAAATCCTCTTTTTCCTTCTTTTTTTTCCTAACATTTCCAGCAACTTGATGCATCTCAGTTGTTATACGCATAATAAAAAGTTTTAGAGTTGTTGCACAAAGTTTACATAAAAAAGTATAAGTTTCATAACAATAAAAATCCCGAAAATTATTGCGTTAAGATATTTGCCTGGTTTTTCCAGGCTTTTGGTTTTTATGCATAAATTTCTTTGGTCATGTATGGCTATAAGTAGAGGTACATCTTGTGCGCTTGTTGTTGTCGGTGGATTACTCTGTACTTGAATTTAACACTTTATGGTTAATGTACTTCTGTATTTGTATTAACCTTATGTGATTATTTGTATTGTATTGACCCTTGACTTATGGATGCAATCTACTTTCTCTATTAAAATTGGAAAATGACAGAACACTTGACAAATTTGAACCCAAAAAAAGAAGAGAAACAAATACTAAAAACTTAAACTCATTAGTAATATGATTTAACCCAGAGGAGATGCTGGAATTATAAGATCGGGAGGGGGGGTGTTTGTGAGATAGAAAACACAATTATATCAAATACATTTAAGTGTTCAAAACACATGTTAGAACTAAAATTTTCAAAATGAGTCAGGTCTAATTATTTTTAAAGGGGGCATTTATTTAAAATACAAGTTGTCTATTAGTAAGTTGTATATATTACATTATATAATATAGGAGAGAGGTCAAAAAAATGGGGGGCGCTAGGGCCACTCCGGCCTAGGAGTGGCTCCGCCACTGATTTAACCTATATCTCGATAAAACTTATGAAAGAGTTATAAATTTAGGAGAAATGAGATTTTTAGGCCAAAATTCATAGGAAAATAAAATTGACATTTAATGCTATTTAAAACAAGTTGTGTATTTCAAAAGAAAACAAGTTGGTTTGATTTATGTATTTTAATATACAACTTTTGTATAAAACCCTACAAACGGAAAGAAGAATTAATCTAACTTTACAGAGTCAGATTAATACGGTTTGAAAAGAAAAAGAAAAAAACTAGGCAACAACACTCGTGACTTTAAATTTCAAAGGGGCCATGTGCTTAGTAAGTAAGCAAATATGTCAAAGAGAGGATCATTACGCCAAAGTATATTCAAACAGTTCTTGTTAATTTTATATCAATATTATGAGAGGGATCGGCCAGCCAAAGACGAATAGTTTGAACTAGTGGCATTTACTTATTCTCAAACTCCCAAGTCAAACAAACACAAACACGAGATTCGATTTCAATTCATATGAGGGAATAATATATATAGTTTCAAATAAATTTATTTGAGGGATACTTTTGTAGGGCGCACTTTATATTGTATTTCACTAATTGAAACAGTCTATTTTTAAATAATAATTCAAAGATCGTATCTAAAAAAATCATTTGAATCCGATTTCATTTGCCGCTGATATATTTTCTAGTATTATTAGTTCATGAAAGATATATAAATAACAATGAGATTTGTTTTTTGGATTGAGTGGTGCAATGAGTCTCGAGTATACAAAAACCACACACAAAATCGCATTCATTCATTTGATAATGAAATGTGTGATGTGATGACTTAGCCAAAAGTATCAGACGAATTAGAGAGAGAGAGAGAGAGAGAGAGATTAGGGTTAGTTACTAGGGCAATGCTGTAGTGGAAGACGATTAATGGAGGATGATGATAAATAATTGAATTTTGTAATAAACTTGTTGGAGTTGCATTGCATGCTTTCTCTGTCATATAATTGTTTAGGTGTGAATGCATGAAGTTTATGTTAATTTCTTCCAAAAACTAGTTTTCTTCGTAATTGGCTAGCTATTGGCATGACCCTCCAAGGAAGAAATCAACTCCAATAAATCTATAATTAATACGTGCTAATACCCTACTGGCCTGATGGTACCTGTCTGGTTTCATTTTTTGATTTAGTTTTCATTATTATTATTATTATTACTAAAGCTAAAAGAAAGATATATGCTAATTTAAATACTTATTAGAACTCTTATGGGACGGCCAACGGAGTCTAGCTAAGTGAAAAATGGTCTTCATTTATAGATTAATTGTCTCAGGTTCGAATCCCCATGACATATTAGTAGTATTGTGTGTGTGTAAATCGCCCTCCCATTAGTAATGAAGGTTATATATATGTGAAGATGGGAGAAGGGAAAAACATTTCAAATTCTTCTCTCATCTCTCCTTTTTCCTTCTTCCTTTCAATTCCTGTAATGGGATTTTTTTCTCTGTAATTAAGTAAATAGTATTAAGTTAATGAGTCCTTAATCACTTTCTGTTGGGTTAGCTGTTGATGAAAGCAACAAGTCCATTGCATGCATTACATTTCTAGGCTTTACCAGATTAATTAATGTCAACTCAAAACTTAAAGCTATGGTCGACTTGTTTTTCATGGTTGGCATGCCTACAAAGTCCAATTAAAAAAGCTACAGCATTTATTAATATTAATATATACAAACATTAAAAATAATAATAATAAAAAAAAAAGGAAAAAAAAAAAAGTGTTGGCAATTTGATGAGCAAGTCTTTGGCCTCTTGTTTGTGTGTAGAGATTCGTGTTTGGCCGACCCTGTATAGTCTGAAGTGGCTGGCGCCATTTTCTTTTACTAGGACTAAGAAATTCAATGCCACATTAATTAAGTATATCAATCTATTTTATGTAAGGGGTTAGTGTAGTGACTTGGTGCATGGTACGTACTCTTTACATCATTGCAGTCAATATCTAGGACTCGGTTCTAAAATATTGCCTTTTGTTTTATTTCTTTAGCATGTATGTCTAAATCATATACGAAAGTTGTAAAAATGTATGTCTAAATCATATACGAAAGTTGGATCGATGTGTTACATTCACAACTTAATCAGACGAGTTTAACATGAAAAGGACGAGAGCTGAATTATGAAAGTATGTGTTATATTCACAACTTAATCAGGCGAGTTTGACATGAAAAGGACGAGAGCCGAACTATGAAAGTTGGATCGAGGCCTTTAATCATGCGAATTTGACGTGAAACGAACGAGAGTTGAACTCTGAACTCTAACCTTTGATTGTGAATGTAAGCATGAACAACCTTTTGTTTTATTTCCTTAATTCTTGAACAAAAAATGTGTTTACAAATCATATACGGAAGTTGCATGTGTTACACACACAACCTAATCAAGCGAGCTTGATACGAAAAGAATAAGAGTCGAATTCTTAACTCTGAACTCTAACCGTGAATGTTACATTCACGATAACAATTGCTTTATTAAGTGACAAAAACAAACACGTTTATAATCTACCCCTGTCATTTTAAACGTCAACGTAAATGCAAGCCAATGTAGGTGAGAGGAAGCGAAGAGGGTTGCAAGCAATTGGGTGTTTTTGTCCACAGTTTGAGATACAAACAATTAAGGTTGCCAACCGTTCTTGTTCAATCATGCAAGTTCGATAGTGACAAAACTGCCTCCTAAAGTGGACTTACAATTGGAGGATTAAGACCGCCATCCGGTGAAGTTTGCAGGTTCAATTTTCCTTTGTAAAGAATTTTGTCTCATTACAACAGGAATTGATGTCAATGAAAATATGGAATATAATACATATATTATCTTGCAATATGTATATTGGTCCTATCCCATTTCTATATATATATATATATATATATATATATATATATAAACATTGAAATATTTAATATTTTTTCCATGGTGTGCTATGATTCTTTGGAGTAGAGCTGGCCTTTTTCTTAGAAAGTGGGCTTCAAAATTATTATTTTTTGGGTCAAGAGTCCAGTATTTTTTTTAATTTATTTTTTTTAAAAGAAAAACCCAATACCTTGGTGTACTATTTATAAACCAAAGCCCTTATCTATTCTTTTGTTTTTATTTTTGGTTTTTATGTAAGTGATATTCAGGGCGGGGAAATCAAACTTAGACCTCGAATGCATAAATAAATGTTCTTAACCACTTGAGTTATAATTCTCTTACATCTATTCTTTTGTTAATTGAAAAAAAAAAAAAACATGCATTGAAAAGTATTCGATTATTTTTTTGACCACATTATTCATACTCGTTCAACTATAGTTTATATCCCTAAATTAAACCTAGTGACCACATTGAGATTGAGTTGCTACATAAAACGTGCAAATATCAAATGGGAAAATGAATCGATCAGCATCGGTTGAAGGAAGATTACAATGTAATATCCAAATCAACCCTCTAATATTATATTTTGACCCATTAGACTGACTCAACATTTTTAAATTTGTTCATATGCGCCATTTGAAAACTTCAAATTGTATTATTTATTTGGTTCAATTTTCACCTTCCATATTAAAATCATTGATGATTGATTAGGACCCAACATTTATCATAAGGAAAACAGAAACAAAAACTTACTTAAAATTTAAAAGATAAAATAAAATAAAAATAGTGTGTTTAAATATAGTTTAAGATTTGATCTAACCGCTCGCTTTTAATGAAAATATAATAAGTTTTTTTCAAAAAAATTTAGAAATGAGAAACCAAAGGTAGGACATCTTCTAACATTGTTGAAGAAGTCAAAGGGGTCTAGCCTAGTGGAAAAAGAGTCTTGACTTGCAAAACAGTGGTCTCAAATTTGAAACCTTCATGACACTTTAGTAGTATATGTGTGAGAAACTTCATCCTCTTGTACTTAAAAAACACTGTTGAAGAAAAATTCCAATAACCAAGTGGCTAGTTGGTAAATATAATAAGTTTTAAGCCATTAATTTTAAATTGATTTTTGAGTCATGAATTTCATGGTTAGCATTGTTAATGTGCCAATATTTGTAACCGAAACAAAAAGGCAAAAAAATATTCAGCATTTAAATCTGACAAACTTTTGTAGTTATCAAGTCACCCGATTAAAGTATATTATTGCTCTGGACTGTTTAATTTTTCAAACCTTTTTATTTTATATTTTTGCAATCTTATAGTCAAATATGTTAGTTACAGTCAAACAAGTAAAACAAAAGGAAGAATAGTATTATTTGTTGGTGAGACAATATATACACGGCACTGAGTCATAAACAGGTAAAAGAAGAAACTGCTGGAAACAAACAGAAATGAGGAGCCTTGCAAAAGTTGACAAGAGAAGATTATCTTCATTAATTATTATGATGGAACCATGCAATTCGATGAGTTGATTTCCTTTAATGCTTTTCTTACAAGCAAGCATATAGCATAGTGAGGGATTTTGACTCAAGTGATTAAGAAAACTTACTCCCGCGAGATCCTAGATTCAATTCCCCCTCCCACAATATCCGTTTCCCTATCCCACAATATCACTTGTATAAAAGATGATTTCTTCTTGGGATTGTACCTTTGAAAGAAATTGCCTCTGCATAATAAGTCATCATTTTTCCCTTTGATTTCTCTCAAAAAATGGTGCACCAGAGAGTTGTAAATATATGAATTAAAAGAAAATAAATCACTTAAATACTAGAGCACCTAAATTGTGTAATGAAAAAAAATAAAATAAAGCATAGACCAAAGATATAGTTCTAAGTTGTATAGAGATATTATTAACACATTGGATCTTACACTCTTCAAGAGGTGGGTAAGGAAAATCCAGCCTTGGTATTTAAACTACAAAAAATTATAGAAAATGATGATATTTATGGCTCTGTGCTCTCCAGTCTGCTAGAGAAGAAGAAAATTGTGATTTGATGATGGCATGTGCGAAGATGTATTATCACCGAAAAAAATAGAAGAGTCATTCATTCCATTACTATTGGGCCTATACATGATTGGAATATGTTGCTTAAAACAAGCTGAACTTCACCTGATGTGTGCTCACTCCCCACAAGATCTACCAACAAAGGAAATAACCGGCATGCGTGCCTTCTAAATGAAACCCTTTCCAAACCAGACAATACCTGCAACGCCGACACGGCTAAGTAGGTTCGGGTAGCCAATTCTTCCTTCTTTGCGGTACCCAAAGGAAGAAACCAGTGCAGAATCGGCTGATCAGTTGGCTTGTGCTCGAAAGATCGAGGCTCCGTACACTTTAGGTATATCTGCAATATTTTTTCACACACTGCCACAAGTTGAACTTCTATGTTCATCTCCTCGGACATAGACGGATTATCCATGAGTGCGTTTTGGAGGAAGCTCAAATAATTCTTATAAGAGTCGTTCTCGAAATGAACCAAAGGTGGGGCAGTGAGTTCCAGGACAGAACACACTTTTTGCAGCTTCTTCTGCAGAATTGTCTCCGAGTTCAGTTGGTGAGCATGGGATGCAACAAGGGAAAATATTTCAAGGAGGATTCCAATGTTGGCGGCTGACAAGGATTCGTGGTTTATTTTGTATAAATCAGTAGCAACCTGGAAAGAGAAAAAAGAAAGTGAAGAAAATGAAAATGCTGCATTTCACAAAATCAAACATGCAAGAATTAAGCAAACACCAGAACATCTATGTATGGGGTAAGAGGAGTAAGAACTGCATACATTACATATGCATGCATGCATGCAAAGAATGAAAGGGGAGGAAGAAAACCTGTATGATGAGTAGCTGCATAGCAATATGACTCTTCATTCTGGAAACCAAATATGCTGCTGTTTGCAGGTTATCATCCTCAAGATCATCATTTGTAAACCCCTCATCAGACGCCAAATCTATATCACTATAAGATCGAGAAAGACCGGGAACATTGATGTCATCCATGGTTCTCAACACCTTCATAAATCCAGGCACTGCGGATGTGGCTGCTTCTTTCAGAGCCAGAAAAATCTGTCTCCATTCGTCTTCGGAAAGTCTGTTTCCCACTTCACCAGCCAAGCGCACTAATGAAGCAACCCCCGTGCTAGCAGGACCCTGAACAGGACTTCTGATGAGCCCTGTCAGAATGGACACCACACCTGGTAGTTGAGCCCTCACTATGTCAAAAAAGCTGACAAATAGATCTATGAGACAGTCTGCTGCAACTGCAGAAGTTTCAGAATCCCATGTACTTCCCTCAGGGCGTGGAGATACTGAAACTGGCGAAGACAGGTCATTTTTCATATTTGTATCTCTAAATATGGGGTAAACAACGGAATTGAAAATCGCAGTCCAGAACGAGTGTGAGAAAAGATGACCATGATCCTTTAGAATGTTAAAAAGAACTTCCAAAGAACCCTTCCGGATAGCTGATCTAGGATCTGATGTCAGCTTTGACAAACCTGTGATGACAACATAAAATTTATGTTATGAAAGAAAAGGCTGAAGAGCAACATGAGTCCTTCTCCAAAGATATAAAAAGACAAATATAATGGAAAACATTCAATATCAAGGGTCTGAGCAGGGGTTGCAGTATATTTTTGGGTTAATATCTTTTCAAGTGATAGATGAGGGGAAAATAAAACCTAATACCCAAAATGGATTTAATTGGATGTTTATATCTAGAAAACTCTTGCATTTTCTGCTTGGGGTAGAGGTGAAGATTAAGTGGCAAAGCAGGTTGCCTGTAGTTGTGCAATCCACAATGCACAATGCTAAGAAGTTGTAACACTTGCTCGGAAGCTAGCTTTAAAACCATGTTACCTGTTAGCAATGGAACCCAAAAGGATGCATGCTCATCTTTCTCGTTGAAAGTCACTACATCTGAACCATCCTCATTTACATTTGGAATGGACGACACATTGACCTCACTCCTCTTATTGTAAACAAGGCCTCCTTCTGCAAGTTTGACAGCACAGAACCGGAGAAATGCAATGGCATTGAGGCTAACATCACTATTGAATCTGCTATTGGTGAAGGTTAAGAGGCATTTAACACAATCAGTAAAAGTCAATGTCTCTGTCTCTGTTATATAAGGGAAATATTCTCTGACGATTTTTTCCATGGTCTCAAAGGCCAACAAGACAATATTTTTCCGCTCATCAGCTGCAGCAGCCGTGAAGACCTGATGAAAGAACAGCATGACATGAGAGACAAAGCATCTACACAAACCAAGCCTTCGTACACCATGGTAAATGCATGAAGATCATTTTCAAATCGCAAGATAAAATTCATAATCTGTGGAAAACACATGCACAAGCCTACTTTGAGATGATACAAATGATAACACACAAAATATTTTTATGTGTCACTGCCTGAATTTATCCTTGAAAACTTCCATAGCGGCTATAGTTCAATTTGGATCACAAATCTTCAAAAATTCAACTAATCTCACACTAGCGGCTATATTTTCCCAATAACCTAATTTAAGGAAACACTCTATTTCCACCTCATTCCCACTACCAAAAATGTAACATTAAAGCATTCAATTTATAACACAAGAAACCAAATTATGAAACTTTAACATACCAGAAAAACACTTTTCCACCCCGATTTCACATGATTGACACGGCTGAGGACCATTTGTGAAATGCACCGAACTATTAATTCCTTAATTTCTGTAGAACCACTTTTTTGCATAACAATCACAAATGGTCTCAAAAATTCATTCTGGAAGTTGTAATTTGCCAGTTCTTCACGCTCTAAGAATTTCATAGCAAGCTGACGCAATGAATCCATCACAAATATTGCAACTGATAGATTCTCGGACAAGCCAACTGATACAAAGAAATCTGAGAGAACATTCCATATGCGAGACCACACTAATCTGATGCGGTTCATATTGTAATGCCTGCAAAAAGAAAATGTATTCTTTAATCATAAAATCCATCCCACCTCTCATTTCTGTTCAGATGAAGTTGCACGGTTCATTATCACGATAAATTTATCATGAATCCAGAGAGGAAGACAGAGATAAAAAGCAAAGAATGTTTCATATCTGCAAAAAAAAAATCACATGGAGAGGAAGTACCACATGGTTTAAATTCAAAAAAAAGATCACACGGGCTTTCTGCAAGTATGCCATTTGAGAGCTAGAACATTTTAATCTTTTTTATGCATAAGATCTCAAATAAAATATAAATTATGCTGTCATTATGCTCATGCAACAGAATCCCATAAAGAAAGGAGAAAAGACTCTTACGCTATTTCAACTAATTTTGTGAGGGTGAATACACGAGGGTCCGTTTGAGATTGCAACTCTGACATGGAAACTTTGCATAAAGCCTTCACAAAAGCCACTATTGCTTCACTGTTCAATCTTTGGCTATGAGCAAATACATGATTCAACTCAAAATTCCCAATCTGATCCAGCAAATTCAAGTTTGAAATAAAGTTATTTATCTGTTCTGGAGTTACCAGTCCAGAAGTATTGACTCCTACACTAGTACTGTCATATGAACCCCCACGAACAACAGCCATTACAGCTGGATTCTGAAGAGTTCCTTTTTTCTTCAGAGAAGAAAATCCAATAGGCTTTGATGTTTTCTCCTCAGTTTCAACATTTGATCCAGTCAAATAGGACGCATCAGTTGGTGCACCTTCTCCCAACAGTTGCAGATGCTCAATTCGGGAAAGGCAAGTTAGTATGTGTTCCCATGCTTCCTGAAGATGATTACCATCTTCAATGGCGATTGTTATTATTGCCTGCAAACAGTAAATGTATGGGTAAAACTGATAAAAAAAAGCATTGCAAGGAAACTTACTGAGTGCACATGCACTATGCATAGAAAGTAATAAATAAAAGTTCAGTGCTATACTACCCAGAGTAATCCTAAGCACTAATGATTTCTTCTATACTATTTATTATACGACAAGGGTCAAAAAAAAAAAATTGAAATGCAAATTGATCCAACTTGCTCCATCATTACAGTACATAGATGCATACTTAAATGTTCTTTCCATGGTGAAAACAAGTTCCCTTTTGATTAAGATATACTGAACAGGCACAAACCTTCACAGCATCGACATTTTTTTGCTTCATATCTGCAGCATTATGCAGATAAGTAAACTTTGCCACTGAAGTGACAAATGCATCTCTTTGGGTCTGCATTCCCATCAAAGAAGTAACATGAATGGCATGCCGAAAACCTTGTAAGCATTGAGAAGTAGCAAGCCTGTCATCACTTTGGTCAAGAGTCACGCTAAATGCTGCCAGCATAGGACCCCAGCAGACTTCCACCATAAACCTCAATATTGCCACATCTGTCACAGCATGATAGACAGACCTGCAGCACCAAGTAAACATGAATTCCCAAATGTTACTAGACTCTGAATAGGCCAACAACGAGCAACCAGATCCCACATTGATCAGATTAAATGATCTTAATTCCCAAATCAACTCATACCAACTAAAAAATGTCCTAGCCCTAATTGGGGTTAAATACCTTAATTCTTCTGTCATAAACGAAAGATGTTGATAAGATGTAACTATGTTAATACTGGCTTTCAACCTACTACAACAGTCTTCCTCTGGCATGACTTAGAACTGGTTGTTTAAAAGTACGAGACTAAGTATTATACAAGCAGAGTTCAGTTTTCAACCCGACATGCTCAATCATCCATCATTCTTGTGTATTATCAAAACACAATCCCAGTAATCACAATATTTGGCAATAAAAGAAAGCACAAAGGAAGGTATTTCTACACAGTCAAAACAAGTATCAAAAGATATTCAAGCGGAATATTATACACCTTAAACCACTACCAAGCTTCCCACTTTTCCATGCTCCATCAGTTTAGTCATAGGTAAAATAACTTACAAACAATTTTCAAATCCAGAAATAAACTTAGCTCTATCTTGTATCTAATTTTAGCTTACTCTGATTTTCCAGACTTTGCTTTAAATTGCTCTTGAATGTGCCTTATAAGAAGCCCATTTGCACCCAAAGCTTTTTCTTCAGTCTGCTTTCCAGTTACTAAATTCAGGATACCATCCAAGCCCAATAATTTGTTAAAGCTGTTTTCCTGCTTGCTCTGTGGTACAGTAGTGTCAGCGCTCATCTTAATTTCATTTTTAACAATTTGATCATATAGGACACCAAGATACTCCTCAGGTAGATCCTTGCCATCATCTATTCCTCGGTTGTTCCGGATGAAGTCAGCCTTGGTCATCTGGATAAACAACCAATGCAGAATATATGTCAGTAGACAGAAAATATGCAACCTATAGCTTCTGAAAGGCGCTAAATTGCCAATTGATGTTTATAACAAATCAAATATGACAAGAAATTTTAATCAATTTTATTTACAGAGTTAAAAATAAAAAAAAATTAAAATGAAATTAATGATGTTCCATTAAAGAACTGATTTGAGCCCCTGGAATTAAATCATCTTCTGTATGATGTCAAAGGTCGCCATCCTGTATTTAGCCAAACCACATCTCGGGGAAAAAATAAATAAGACACCCAGGAGAAAAAGTCAAAAACCCGAAAATATTTACTTCAAATATCAACAGCAAAAGCAAGGCTCAAAACTTATAACTGTTTGACATAAAACAAAAGGGAATGTGTTAATGCAAGCAAACCTTATCTTTCACCATGTTATTATGGGCGTCTGTATTGAGCATTATCACAGAGTATGCGAGGACATATGCAGTATCTGCACTAGTAAATGAATTTGGACTGCATTTACAATAGCGCTCAGCAAACTTCTCCATGATGCGGTCAATTTTCTGTGCTTCTCCAGGTAACCTGAAGCCCCGCAGGAAAAACCTTATTGCTTCGCCGAAATCCATCCCTTTGAAATTAAAGGAATCCACATAAGCATGCATAACTTTTAGAGGAAATTCCTCCCTTTCACCCAAATAGTCACCAATCATGGTTTCATTTAGGCCAGCAGTGTTGTTCCTCAGGAAAGAAGCCACATCTTCTGGAGAACTACCAATCTTTTTGGTGCTTATAAGAAATTCAATGCCCTTGGAAGGCTTTCTATTAAACAGCGAGATACCTTTCTGCATTCAAACAATAAAACTTTTACTACCCATGCTTATTCTTGGTAAGGCGAGTCCGAAAAAAAATATACCGAAGAAATAGAAGGGGAAAAGGGAGGGGAAGTGATTTAGCCAAAAAAACTCAAGCGATGGGACAAACTACCATGAAACACATACTGCATTTCTAAATGAGTGGATACTTTATGTTGCTATACAAGAAAATCAGAGCTCAACCTGAAGTTCAATTTTATAAGTTCGACGTTGCTCGAGAGTTGCAGCATCTGAAACTTCAGGATTTCCTTCTGGGTGTAATTCATTATCAAAAGCAGCTCCTTCTTCACCATTTGGGGTCAATTGATTCTCCATTTTCTCAGCTGAAGTGTCGCTCTCATTGGTCTTTGGTAGATAGGAGTCTCCCATACTCAGCTGTTGGTCCATCCAAGCTCCCATTGAATTAATGATGCTAACCAAGCACTTTACTGATTCATGCCGGAAAGTGATATCCTGCACTGGAGACAGTGTTGTTGTTGAACCAGAGGGTGGTCCTAGAGCTGTTTTCAGAAGACCATTGACAATCCTGCAAATATCTGATGGAATTATAAGGGTTTTAATACATTTTACAAAAACACAATGCTTAAAAGGGAATGAAAATAAAAGGTTAAAAATGCATGTGTGGTGTGTGTGTTACATAGAGAGAGAGAGAGAGAGAGAGAGAGAGAGAGAGAGAGAGAGGGAGGCTTTAGTACTAAGCTCTGTTATATTAAGTATAAATAGCCCCAAAGCAGAAAAACTGGGATTAAGCTGAGACCTTTGGCAAAACCAACCACTCAAATTGTCTTAATGTAAAAGAACGTAGTCATATTTTCCAAATGTCTACATGGGACAGAAGAATCTATAGTCTAATTTAAAATAAGGAAGGGATCCAGATGAGCTTTATAAATGGCTGGCTACAATTGGTTCTAATATATTAAAACAGTTTCCCTACCCCCCACCCCAAAAAAAAAATTGTATCATGTACAGGAAAAATATATTTAAAGGAAAACAAACTATTGAAGTTCAAAGACAATATTGCTAAATTCATCTTATGTTTTAATCCTAATTGGGTTGAAAAAGAATATACAGTAATTTGGAAATTTCCAAGTCGTAGCTCTGAATCTTAGCTAAGAAAGAACCTAAAGAGATTTTTTTTTTAAAGTAAAGAGACTGATTGGAAGACAATTTTCCTCTCCTTTAGCTACATACAGTCACCCTTTTCCTACACACACACTCAACCTTTTCCTACACTCTAATCTCTAAAAAAGGTATTGAAGATATTTAATAGCTTCATAGCACAGAAGTGCTCGTCCAGCCAATTTCATTAGTAACAAAAGCACCCCAATTATGCAACCTTAAAGTTCGAGATAAATGTTGTTATCTCCTAGGTAGAATTCAAGCTTAAGATTTTTTGTTCAGATATTGTTAAAACTCTGTGAGCTTCAAACTTGAAGGAAAACTAAAACATGCTAGCTATCCCAAAACAGAAAATAAAGAATTGCCCAGAGAAAATGCTGGTTCTGATGGAATCAGAGGCACAGAAAGCAACAATGTAACAGACAAGTGCAATACCTTTCAAAGATGTTTGGGGCATCCACATCACAGTCATAGTTGACAAAAACGTCAATGATAATCTGTGAATCCTGAGAGATCTTCTCCAATAAATTGAGGACTGTCATTTTTTGCAAGAAACTAGGCTGCAGAACATTCTCAAGCACGCGTAAGACGAGCATTGGAAAAAATATACCAATTTCAGCTTTCAACCCTGATCTGAATTTTGATAACAAGCTCGTGAAAATAGAACACTGAAGCTGGAAAATGGCCATGACTGACAACGCACTGTTTTTTAAGAGTGATAAGCAGAGGAACTGCTTGATAGCATTGAGAAACCTGTGCCACAAGAAAATGAAAAGTATTGGCATTCTCAGAAGTGATGCATCAACTTTGGTGCAAAAGAAAGCCTACTTTAATAACAACAATATATCAACAGTGTGACAAGAAAAAAACTGCGTCTCAGATTAAAAGTCCTTAACAAGAAGAAAAAGACACTTAGTGCAGCATTCATGATTGCTTAAGCGCCTGCATTTAAACTGCCCTAGTATATAAAGTCGTTAAACATCATTTGTTAGTGCAGCATTCATGATTGCTTAAGCGCCTGCATTTAAACTGCCCTAGTATATAAAGTCGTTAAACATCATTTGGTCACTAATTTAAACTACCATGACAGTCGCTAGAGATACGCCAAAGAGCAAAATGACAAAAACAGAAACAACAAACATCTGCGCTACTAAGATTTCAAAGTAAAAGTAACACTAATTATAAGCAAGTGGCTACGATTAGCATACAATCACTTGCCTCTCATTGTTGCGCCAAAATGGACCCCCATTGTCCAAGATCACCTTCAAAAGCTCCAATGACAATACTTTACCCCTCAAGAGAATCTGATCATCAGAGTGCTCTTGTGATGAGAATTTCATCGATAATTTGCACAAATTCTTAAACAAAAGATACCCATCATCCCTAATCTTACTAGCGCCATCACCCGATTCAGCTCCATCAGCATTCGAATCTCCGTCACCCCCCGATTCACCGCGTCCACCGGCATTGCCATTTTGCAATTTCAGCTCCCTAGACGCCACCGTTTTGTTACTATCCGAACCACCATAGTTCGCTTCCATAACCTCATTGACAAAATTCTGGCAGAACAAAATGGAGCTCCCTTCGTTCAAATTCTTATCGGTGAATTCCAACAATTCATTAACCGAAACCCTAGAAATGCTAACATTCAAAGAATCCTCCTCCACTCTGGTGAAAACAATCACCATAATCTGAGCCAAAACTGACTTGGCACAGATCTGATTGGTCCCATTCAATCCCCCAAGGTACACATTGTAACAAGTCCTCACAATATTCACCAAACAATCGCCCCGGATCAAAACCCGCGGCGATCTCACAGCGGCGAGCAGAGTCCGGAGCACGCCGAGCTCGATCGGCTCCTCGCCGAGCCCAGCGCACTTACACAGCGACTCGACGAGCTTAAAGAGAACAAATTTCTGATCGGAAGCGTCGATCTCCCCGCGGAAGAGGCCGACGGAGAAGAGCTTGAAGGCGCAGTCGACGGCGGGCTCGACGACCTTGGGGTAGGCGGAGTCGAGGGCGAGGAGGATGGGGCCGAGGACGAAGTCTGAATCGGCGAGGGAGAGGCCTGAGATCGGCGATTTGGGGTCGACGATGGACGAGTCGGAGACCGAGTCGAGCTTGTCGAGCGCGGACTTGCAGGCGGCGACCAAATGCGAGTGCTTGCGCCACCCAGCATTTTTTACGATCTTGTCGAGCGACGGGCCCAGGAGGCGGCCGGCACGGGAAGGGCCGCCTAGGGTTTGGGAAGCGGACATTGATTTGGGATCTCGACGGTGGTCGGCGAGTTACGCATTCACGGTGACGATGGGATCTCTCATTTCGTTTCAGTGAGAGATTAGAGATGAGAGACAGTGGTGAGATGAAAAGAAGAATTTTTTTTGTAATTTAATATTTATAGTTTTATATGTGACTTTGTCATCAGCTGTGGGTATGGTTTGGTTAGTCGTTGACTGAGGACCTGTGTGCGCCGACAATTGCGTTCTGATCGGAAAATTCTTACGCCACTTACGTTGGTCTCTCTGTGTTTGTGTTTGTGTTTGTTAGCATATTAAAGTAAACCAATCCACTAATCCTTGATTACATCATTTGGATTATGGTTATATTTCTTGAATATTTTTTTCAGTGTCTGAATTTTTTCATTTGCTTTTTGTACCTTTTATTTTAAAAAATTCTTCATTTTTTTTATGTGTTTATGTATTTTTCGATATTGAGGCTTTCAAAATACCTTTTAAAAAGGTCACATGTAAATTATGCACTATTTTTAGGACGGAAAAATTGACCGAGTTAAGCTATATGTAACACGCTACAACAAAATCTTAAGTGAGGCGGAAAATTGATGCAATTTTTGTATGCGTGTGACAAATTGCAACAATGCATTTCATATGTTATTAGTCTAAATTAGAGATCTTAAGTTGTTACACGTCTTGTTTTAAAGTTTGCAATTACCTTTACAACTTTTTAAAGCACCCTACAACTACCTTTGTAAATAAAAGAACATGATTCTAGCACTCCAAAAATTACTCTCCATACTCTTCAACCTTTCTTCACTCAGGAGGATTGCATAGGGTTGTATATAGAATTTTAAAGTCATCACCCTTGGAAGAACCCTCAACAAGCAGGATTTTGTTCATATGGTCACTCATGGTGTTGTGGACTCGCATTCCCTACTTAGCTTAATTAATGATTGTAAAGAGCTTGTCGGTCGGAAATGGTTATGTTGCTTATCTCAAGTTTGAATCCTCGCAGTATCATAGTTATGTGTGTGTGAAAAATTCACATCCTCTTAATTTAAACTATCGCTTATACTAAAACAAAAAAGTCAGATGTCAACTTGAAATGTTCTTTATTAGGTTTTTTTGGTTTTTGGGTCCGTACATCTTGTAACAAGAAAAAAAAAAAAAAGGTAGGTGATGCTTCTCTTATTTTGGTTTTCCTCGTGAGCTTCATTGTCTTTTAATAAGCCATGCATTACACAATAATTTTTAATTAAATAAGGGGTCAGTTACTATCAATCATAATTGACAAAACAGTTACCACCAAATACAATTATTTTATTTTATTACACACTATATATGAATCTTTATTAGTTAAACTCAACCATCTTTTTGTCACTAATTACACAATTTGAATAAAGAAATGGTGCAAACAAAAGAATAAAAACTGTGAAGCCATTAAGCAATGTACTTGATGGAAGGCCATACCCAACAATTAGGAAGCCGATACTGATACACCACCGATCTCAAAATTAGCACATAAATCTATATACTAAAAAATGCATTTGATTAATGCAAACATTAAGTGCCTATGTGACATTCCTTAAATAGGTTGATAAGTGATTTTTAAAAAAAGTTAGGAGGCCCAACCCGTTTATTAAACTATGAGAAAATTACTTATTATTAAAAACTGCTATGGGAAAAAGCTATTAGGGAAAACAGATAATAAGGTTCTTTCATTTTTTGATTATTCAAGATTCAGTTTGAAAAGGCGCTAGATTAAATGATTATGCGGGAATCAATACCAACAACACTTTTAACAAAAAATTTACCAAACGCCAAATTGTTTTTCTCACAGCAAATCTGACAACGATTATTTTCAAAGGACAATACCAAACTGGCCATAAGAATTGAAATTATTAATTAAATGAGAATAATATGGTAAATTCACATTTTTTCATATTAAAAAAATTAAAATTAAAAGAAAAATCATATAATGAATCCTATTTTTATGTAACACAACTACCCATTATCTTTTCTAATTCTAAAATAAATTTAATTTTTTTTGGTACAAAAACCTGAGGCGCATATTGCAGATGTTAATACAAGTCTAGGAATTGGAATGATGGGAGAAATGAATCAAGTAGCTGGTGAAAAAGTGAAAACTGTAAACCGGATATATACAGTGGCAGCAGTAAAACAGTAAACCCAGCTTCTCCGATTTTAAGCCCCGAATTACTGGGCTTTACCCAATATCTGGCAATCACGTACTGGGCTTTACCCTGAAGTTGGAGAAAAGTTGAGTTGCAGCTTTAACCCCACCAATGACATGTCGTTCAAATTGTTGTTGCCAAAAATGGACAGCCAAACCGCAACGACATATCACATACTTCTCTCTGTACATCATCTTCTTCCGGGAACAGACTGGTTTGGCCAGCGAGAGAGCAACAGAAAATGAGACCCTCTTCAGCAACTCAAGCTCTCACTCTCTTCAGCTCTCTGCCCAAAACCTTAATCTTCAACGCAGAGCCTCAACCTTCATCTCTGCAACTCTCGAGACCCAAAAGATGGAAACTGATAGTGACGATGAGAGACAGAAGCAATAACCCGAGACCATTGCAGAAAGGGAGGCACCTGAGCATCGAAGCCATTCAGACCGTACAGGCCTTGAAGAGAGCCAAGAAAAACCAGAACTTTCTGGAACAAGCGTTCGATTCTAAGTTCAGGCGCTTGCTGAAGCTCGACATGATGGCTGTCCTTCGTGACCTCCTCCGGCAAAATGAGTGCTTCTTGGCCCTCAAGGTTTGGTCTTGCAGTCTTAATTTTATTCATTTTTGTTTTCAATTTGATTTTCCATGAGTTTATATTGAATATTGAATTGGGTTATCTCCAATTTGAACCATCTGTGTGAATTTGATGCAAAAAAGCTTTCTTTTTCTTTCTGCTTTCAGTTTACACAGAATCCCAATAAATATTTGCTGCTAAGTTACATGGATATCTCATTTTGATTGTTACCCTTTTCTTCTTTTGTTTTGTTATAAAGATTGATTCAGTTTTCAATTTGTTGTTCTTGTCATTGCTTGGTTACAGGTCTTCGAAGATATTCGAAAAGAACACTGGTATAGGCCTCAGGTTTCACTATATGCTGATATGATTAAAGTAATGGCTAGCAATGAATTGTTTGAACAAGTTGAACTTCTTTGCTTGTGCTTGAAAAAAGAAACAAATTTACAGCCTGAACTTGAGGCTTTTAATGCTCTATTGACAACGTTGATAAGTTTTAACATCCCTAAACTTGCAATGGAGTGCTATTACTTGATGAAAGAGGTGGGGTGTGAACCAGATAGGTCATCCTTTAGAATACTCATTAATGGTCTAGAATCCAT
Organism: Prunus fruticosa; assembly: GCA_018703695.1. Lineage (NCBI taxonomy): Eukaryota > Viridiplantae > Streptophyta > Magnoliopsida > Rosales > Rosaceae > Prunus > Prunus fruticosa. The sequence continues at coordinate 37,592,459 of CM031924.1, read as the reverse complement.
GGGAGAGACAGGTCTTTCAGGTATTTTGAGGCAGGATGCTCAAAAGTATTATGGTGAATCTCTGGAATTTCTAGAGGAGAATGAAGAAATGGCAGTCAAGTGAGCCATTGATGACTTGCTGGATTTAGATCATACGACATTGTCTGTAAGGAAGTATGTATGAAACTCTAACCATAATGGATAAAATAGTATTGACTGCATCTGCCATGTGATTACAATTGCCCTATGAGTTCTTTGTCATTTTGACAAAGCATCGTGGTTACTTTTCGGTAGAATATACTGATACACCCTTTAGACATAACCATTCTAAACTCTATTTTTCTTACATACCCATTTAACTCTCAAGTCTATTATCACTGAAATCTGTGTTTGACTGCTCAGTTTTATGATCTGTATAATGGATTATCCTGCATTATCATTTCTTATTGTGCACACTAGAAGTGGCGCGATTGGTTTAGTTGCCTATGTTGGATGTTTACATGTTAAAGCGAGTACTTCCTCAACTCGATCAAGAAAACCTCTTTCAGTCGGGCACATATGTGTGTGTTGCATCACACTTGTTTGAATGCGTATGCCGGACAGTTTTGTTAGCCAAATGGAAGAGAATTTGTTATGATAACAGCAGCAGAGCACAAGTGACCAAACAAACAAAATCAAAGGAAGCTGCACAACACCCAAACACAATCTGGAAATCCTTCAAGTGTATTGAAGACCATGGCTGAGGTGGGCAGAAGTGCCAGATATCACAAACTTGTCTTATTAACTTCTCTAACAGAAAATGGGACTTATGTAGGCTGATTACCAGTCTTTAAGTGTTTGCATTATGTAACTGACTCTAGCTTCACCATATAAGGATGAGTTACCACTGTAAGATTTTAAGCCTTTCTCATATTTCTTTCATTTTACTGCTTATTTTCCTTTTCTTTCTGAATGATCTTCATTTTCACGATCTTCATTTTCACATGTGTATCTTCTGTTTCTCCAAAGACAAATAACACATAAAGCAAATATAGCCATTAAAGTCAGAATACAACGAAGGATGCAGTGGCATAACTTTAATTTTAAATAATTACATGTTCCATCAAATACTACACTTTCTAATCATCATATCATTAAGAAACAAAACTGGGACCTCGTATTCCCCTTTTTTCAACTTTCTTCTACAATTTTCTCCCTTCTTTTTGACCACAACCTAAACTTTGTAGGATAGCAGAAAAATTGGAGTGATACAAGGACACATGACCATGAGTAAATGTGCAAGTTCTGTTTAAATCTTCAAAACTGATGAGATCAGGACTTAGAGGTTCCAATCAGACAGCCACATAGAAATGATAATCTTATAGCCAGAACATTTCAAGTTCAAACTTACATGCTTCCCATGCTAGAACTGTTTCCCTTCAAATGTCTGATCAAACTGCCAGTTTGCTGGAGCAACATTATAAGATGTGAGTGTTCTTCCACTACTGATGGTTACCTCAAAGGAAAGAGGCTGCCCTTTAAGATTGACATTGCTTTGCCAGTTCTGTCCCCAGTTCCTGGCCATCGGTATCCAACCGGTTCTGGAACCTTTCACCTTGACAGCAAGTATTTCCCCATCTGAACCTACATTTGTAATCAAGACTTGGTAGAAGTGAGAACTTCCACTCATCATGAATCTCAGCCCCCCACTTCTCTCACACTTCACCCTGCACAAGAAAAAAAATCCCAGAGAGATCTTTGCTTAGTGCAAGATATCAAAAACAGAACAAAGGAAAAAAAAAATCAAACCAGATTTTTCTGTTACCTCCTATACTGAACTGGCACAATATCAGCTCTTTTCTTTGCAATTTCAGCGAATGCTGCCTCTGACATCTCAAAGTGTTCTTTAGGGAAATTGCACCAGCCGCCATAATCTTTTGAAAGCCCATAGTTTGGAGGGCAGAAATCTGTGGCAGTGAGAGTAACAGAGGGGCTCCCTTGCAGGCACCACAAGATGTGGTCAACACATCTCAGCTCATAACAAGCCCCACATGTACTCCCTTTGTTGAATAAAATGCCACTCAGCCCAGCACTGTGTTTTCCATAGCTGATCTTGTGAAGATCCCCATAACCACAAGCACCTTCTGCAACATAAACAAAAAAAAAACAAAAAAAAACATTAAAAAACTGTAAAATATGAAGCACCATTATGTTTATGCAGTCAAAAACTTGAAAAGTTTGCAACTTTTTTGCACCAGAAGCAAGAAGAGTACCAGTAATAATAGACCCATCTGTTTCTTTGGAATATGTCGCAGTAGCAATCTTCCATTCCTTATCTTGAGAAACAGCAATGTTGCTGCCCCTGCATATATGCAAAAGAACCAAGTAGAGAACCAAGTAGAGAAGTGTAGCTTGAAGGGTTCCTCCCATTTGAGATGATGAGGCCTATCTATGAGAAGTGTGGTTTGTACTTGAAATGGGTTCCTTTTTCTTTTTATCCTTTTGATGCAAACTGGGTTGAAGAAGGGTGAAGAAAGCTCTCCTTTTTCTGTGCCTAAATTACCTCAATCTCCTTGCTGAGATGAAGCAAGGCATTGTGGTTAATTGCTGGACTAGAAACAAAGAAACTCTATGGGAAAAGATGGAACATTTTGACAAATAGCCTACAATGGTGTCCACAGTTCACATTGGGGGCACATTCTGCGAGGCCAAGATGAAGGGTGTATTGGTCTTTAGGCCTTGGACCCTATTCGCCATGGAAAAGATGGAAGCTTTAATTTCCTTTCTTTCTTTTTAGCGGGGAATGGAGACTCAAAAAGGGGCTTTGGCGCCTGCATTTGGCTATATTCAAGAGGTATTGATGGCAGACAGAGATACGGAAAGCCTTGAAATAAATAATTAAAAAGAAATAAAAACTAATTCCAAAGATCATTTAAACCTATTTTCTAGTTGAGATGAAAGGGGTCTATCGGACCATTATTCTTGCAAAAATATATATTTTTACGAGTCATGGATAATATATGATATCTCACTGTGTGTGTTTTTTTAAATATAAGAAATAGTCTAAACTACAAAGAAAATGAGGTTTCTCACACACGTATTATCAAAGTATCTTAACGGTGCGTTTGAATGAGAAAATTTAAAAGTATAAAGAAATTTATAAATTATGGAATTTAAAACGACGGAGATTAATGTTCTATAAATTGTAAAATTTCTTGTTTTGGTGACGGATTTAAAATACAGAATTTAATCTTTATTTGTAAAGTTATCTTTTTTAAAAACTCAATCTCTCTTTGAATTTGAGAAATGACGATAGAATTTAAAGTTGAGATTTATAACATCCAACTTCCATGTTTTTCCCACGCGTAATTTCTAAATTTCTATATATTTTTTTAATCTAAACACGGAAATTGGTTCATGTCAATTTAGAAATTCTAACTTTTGTTAAAATCTCAAATTTATTTCCCTCATCCAAAAACACTATAAAAGTTCAAACCTGAAATCACTCGTCTACAAATCAAAGCTCTTCTTCCACACAGTTTGCGCTATCTCACTTTAATACCAATGGTTTGTATTTGTGCACATTTTTTGTCTATACACAAATTACTTTTAGAATGAAATTGCGTTTATTTTTTTTTTATATTGGCACTTCTTTTGAGAAGGGAGACGACTGTAAACAAGAGATATTGATACCCAACAAATAAAATGGGCTGAAGTGTCTGCATCCTCATTTGCTAAGCCAGTTACTGCCAAAGCCCAACTCTTCTGGACTTCAAAGCTTAAACACCAAAGAATTTTTGGATGTCCAAGGTCCATAAAATTACTCACACTAAAATGTAAAATGGCCGACACACACGCAAAAGGAGTTTATAATTGAAGTGGACATTTACTTGACAAGATGGTTGAAGTTAGACTTTTCCTCAAACTTGGTTGCGGAAAGAGTATCACTGAATCAAGAGCTACTTGATTTAAACATCCTTTGAACTAAAATTTGGCAAGCACACACTCGCACTCACACACGCATGAAAGAAAGAGCGGACGGGGAAAGCAAAATTTTGGGTTTATAAAATGAAGATAATTATGTGAGGTTTTTGTTGCTTATATTCTTCCAAGTTACAACCTTGATGAGTATCACTCTCATACTATGATATCTTTCAAAGGAACAATGCAGCTGGCAGGGGTATTGCTTCCCTTATCCCGAATAAGGATCGAATTGTGACCGCCGCTGCCGCCGCTATTGGGATTGTTGCTGATGCTCTTACTAGCAGGGTGATAAAGATTGAATGTAGCTTGATCCAGTGTTCCTTCTCTGTAAACAAACACACTGTCATCTTCTTCCATTTTCCGCCACTTTCGGTTTTTGTCACTAATTCGACTGAGATCATGGAGCGGCATACCTCTGCATTGTATGAGGCACAAACAAAGTAGAATCAAACGGTCATTATTACGTTAAAATGCATCCAAATCCACAATGGAAATCTAATATTCTGCGGATTAAAAGAAAACATATAATATATTATCTTACATTTTATGCCAGTCAAGTCTGTAAAGATTCATCAACAAAGCTGATGGATACATCATATACAGACTACGTGAAGATTAATTAAATTTGCAATCTGCGTGGCATTTTGCAATTAATTTCTGACCTTTATTAAACTATTCAATTGTAAATTACTTTTCTACCCTATTTTCCAGAATTCTCAGTAGATGCCAAGCACAGATGGTTCAAACTTCACGCTAAAGAAAGAAAAAACAATCAAACAAACAAACAAAAAAGAGATTATTAACAGTATCATATTTTCTTTCAATGTGGGGTTGGGTTGGGTGTTATATCACTTTGAAACACGAGCATCCGATTAATTTGGTCAATATGATTATTAATCAAGAATCTTTTTTTGAATCATCTCGACTAAACATGCTTTATATGGTATCCTTCTTATTTATGTGAGTCTCGCCTTTATTAAAAGAGATGGTACAATACATAATCAGTTGAGATAGTAGAACACACGGACCGGTGTAACCTAGTTGCACCCTAACAACATTCATTGGGCAAATATGATTATTTGAATTAAAGACTGCAGTTTTGTATGTATGTCAACAATTCATATACAATTTGAAGTTACATTAACTACATATTCTTCCTCTATTTTTTGAGGGACTTGGTCAAAAAATGCCACATGTTTATGTTCCATACCAATATACTATTACAACTCGCTATTAACATTCCTCCCCCTAAATTCTTTTTTATTTATTTTTTCATAAACTCAATAGTAAGAGTGTGAATTCGAACATTTGAACTCGAGTGTAAATGCTCTTAAACATTCGAGCAACTTCGACACCCAAAACAAGTATAATATATTTCAAAAGTCAAATCATAACTAGCAACATGGCAAAACGTATCATCACACAGTGCACAAAAACATAAACAAACGTAGCAAAAAATCAAAGGCCAAGTACCACAGCGGAAAACAAGGCAAAAATAAAATAAAATACGCAAAAATCGGGAACAGTAAACAAAGAACCCGTACCTTACATGGAAGAGATCGGAAATGTCACACATCTCGAGGTAAAAGTTAACTGCGTCAATAAACGCCCGGTACGTGTAAATATGAAGCCCGTCGATTCTCGGGTACGGTAGCCTCGGCCTCGGAAACGGCGGTTCCACCGCCGGGACCCACTTATTCCGGCGGCCGACGGCGGCGGAGAAGACGTACTCCTTGGTGGAGGCCGCCGGTGGCAGGCCGACGAAGCCGAAGGTGGCCATGATGGGCTCGAGCTCGTCGTGGGTCATAATGGGCTTGAAGGTTCGGGTGTACCAGAGCGCCAGCTTCCTCGTACAGCCTCTCATGTAGTCTTCCATTGTTGTTGCTACGTCCTGTGTTTAAAGTTTGATTTTTTCTGGTTTTTGTCTTTGTCTGTGTTTTTGGTTTTGGTTTTGGGAAAAAAAATGGGAAAAAAAATAGGGAGAGTGAGGAGGAAGAAGAAAGAGCTTGAGTGTAGGGATTTAGGGGAAGGGAAATGGGTGGAGATTTTGGAGGGGGTTTTGGGGAGAGGTTTTGAAAGGGGGTTAGTGGCTTGCCACCCAAGTTGGTGAAAATTACGAGAATGACCGACTCGGCAGAGTCAGCTGAGCAGCACTCAGCTTTAGAAGCGGTGCGGTGGTCTTGCAGAAGAAGATAGAGTTAAGTGAGATGATATGGTAATTGAATTTTTTTAATGAATTTTAATGAATTCATGAATATGATAATTGATGGGTGTGTGAAGTGTATCAACTTTTTTCAACTTTTTGGGGATTTTGTGACATCATGGATGTCTTATGTGGTAAACTTTTGAAGAGTCCTTGATTTTGGGGTGGATATGTATTTGGAAATTAGGTTCTTCTTTCTTTCTTTCTTTTGCTAAGGAATAATGGGAAAGTACACTAACTAGGTGACTCTATATGAAATGAAGGATAATTAATCCCAAATGATTTATAACAATCTAAATTTTGAATTTGAAATAGGTAAAATACATGTGTCAACTAAATTTGTTGACCAATGGGGTCGTGTTAATTGAATTGGCTAAGGCCTTTAGTGTGCTTTTAAGTTGTCATGAATTCAAACTCTCATAGTATTTGTGTGTAATAATGCTGGTTGACACACACAATTCAATATCTCAAAAGAAAATACAAACCAAAACAATATCGTTGTCGTTATGAAAGAAATGTGATAAATTGCATCATAATTCAGTATTAAAATATTTCTTTCGAGACATACCAACTAAAATCTAAAATCAAATTCACACAAAAGACTTGAAAAATAATTGTTATTAAACTTCCTCTCTTTTACTTTTATTTTTAAAATCCTTTATTTCAACACAATTTCATAACATTTTAGTATACAAACTTAGGTTGACACACCATGCAAATATAAAAAAGTTAAAATTTTTATATTTTTTGGACCTATGTTTTTTGGTCATATATAAACTTAGATAAACTACATAAAACCTCCAAAACTATAGGGTTATATTTAAGTTCATTCCCAATTTTAAAGACATTTACGAGTACATAATTAAACTCTCAGAAGCCCTATAATTTGCCCAATTTATTACCTAAATCGTTAATGAATCTATTAAATCCTGACGTGTCATTTGTGGATTTCTGGGACTTATTTTTTAAATCACTTCATGTATTTGGCCGGTTGGCCCCGCCAATAGCTTCCCACGCAACCAACCACAAGTCTTTCCTCCTAGAATTCCTTATGTCTCAAAAACTCTCACTCAGTCAGCCACTGAAACACAAACACCCAAAAAAAGAAAAAGGAAAGGAGATTCGAAAAATGGAGCTGAGTTTTCATCTCTGCATAATCTCTCTGCTTTTGCTCTCATCAAAATCAGCAGCAAAAGAATCAGAGATAATCTCAAGGTTCCAACGCTACCTTCAGATCAACACGGCGCAGCCTGAGCCCCTGTACCTCGAAGCAGCAGATTTCATCCTCTCCGAGGCCGCTTCCCTCTCCCTCGAGTCGCAGACTCTCGAGTTCGTCCCTGGCAAGCCTCTCGTCCACCTCAAATGGCCCGGCTCCGATCCTTCTCTCTCCTCCGTCCTTCTCAACTCTCACACCGACGTCGTTCCTGCCGAGCACGACAAGTGGACACACCCCCCCTTCTCGGCCCACCTGGATTCGAAAGGCGACATTTACGCCAGGGGGTCCCAGGACATGAAGTGCGTTGGGATTCAGTATCTGGAGGCTATTAGGCGGCTCAAGGCTTCTGGGTTTGAGCCCAAAAGGTCTGTTTACTTGTCGTTTGTCCCTGATGAGGAGATTGGGGGTCACGCTGGTGCTGAGAAATTTGCTGAATCTGATGTTTTCAAGGGCTTGAATGTGGGCATTGTGCTTGATGAAGGTGAGCTGATCAGAGCTTCTTCTTCTACTCGTAAAGAATTATGCTTTTGAAGTCACTGTTACTAAATAAGTGCTTTTATAAGTTTTTGTTATTGGTTTGCTTATTGTATGATTTGGGTAACTGGGTATGCTGGTGCTTTTTGAGTAATTTGTTATTGGTTTGTTTTTTTTGCTACTGATTTTCAAGTATTTGTTATGGTTTGCTATTTGCTTGTGATTTTGTCATTTGGGTAGCTGCGTCTGCTAGTGATTTTTCAAGTATCTGTTATTGGTTTGGTACTTGCTTGTGATTTTGTCATTTGGGTAAGCTGGGTCTACTAGTGGTTTTCAAGTATTTGATGTTAGTCTGCTATTCTATCATTTTTGTATAATTTGGGTAATTGGCTCCACTTGTGAATTTCAAGTATTTGCTTGCTAGTGCTTTGCTGTTTTTTTAATGATTGTGTTGTTTGGATAATTGGGTGTTTTGAGAACACAGGGTTGGCCTCGCCTACTAAGAATTACAGGACGTTCTATGCGGAGAGGTGTCCCATGTGGCTGGTCATCAAGGCTACTGGGGCTCCTGGTCATGGGGCCAAGCTCTATGACAACACTGCCATGGAGAATCTCTTGAAAAGCATTGAGAGTGTGAGGCGGTTCCGGGCTTCGCAGTTTGACTTGGTGAAGGCAGGTTTGAAGGCTGAAGGAGAGGTCGTCTCAGTCAATATGGTGTTTTTGAAGGCTGGCACTCCAACTCCGACTGTAAGTTCACTCGCTCTGGTGCTCTTTTTTCTACTTCTTTTTTCAGGATGTGATGTTGTTGGTGATTGGAGTTCTTAGTGCAATAGAATTTGTTGTTTTTTACTTGGATCAAATTAAGTTTGAGAACTTAAACTTATACAGAGTAAATAATGATCTTGTTTAGTGGGAAGTGTTACATTATCACCTCAGATATAAGACTGTTAAAAAAAAATCATATGCCTCGCTTGATTGGGCAAGCGCTGAGAAACATTCTTGCTAAAGTTTGGCAATGAAATTATCTTCTGCAGTATAACTTGGGATCATATGGGGACCTATTCTTTTCCTCCTTAATCCAGTGATTGTCTAAAATTTCTTATGATAAATGCTCTCCCTTTTTCTCTGCCAGGGTTTTGTCATGAATTTGCAGCCATCTGAAGCAGAAGCAGGCTTTGATATTAGGATCCCACCAACTGCTGATCAGGAGTCCTTGGAGAGACGGATAGCTGAAGAATGGGCCCCTTCTTCACGGAACATGACATTTATGGTAATTAGTACATTGATTTTATCTTAGGAAGTATAAGATTATTGAATACTTGAGAAAATAAAAGTATTTCTTAAGTAATATGTGGTAAGTCAGAATGAAAAACACTTCAAATCAGTACTACTTCTATTGAAGTTTAAATACATAAACAAATAGACAGTACTAAGAAACTGATATAAGGGTACATCCATGGTTGCAGTGCGCACTAAAATCTAAAACCGACTGAAGAGAGCTATGTTGTGAAAAGATAAGTGATTCATAGCTTCCCATCCTTGATCAGATAATGCATAGAGCTTTCCTCCTTCCCTACAAATGTATAAATGCACTGGTGTTGTTGTTCATTGCCAGTATTTGTCATCAATGGTTGTTGCCTAGTATTTTCTTTTCTGGTTTTTGAACCGTTATGATTTGTTGTCCACCGTTATGATTTGTTGTCCTGTTAAATTTGCCCTAAGCTCAGGTGCATTGCATCTGTGGGAAGTATAATTACCAAATACCAATTATTTCAAGTTTTGAAAACTTGTACATTTTCACGCATATAATGAAATATGAATAGTTAAAATACATGCCAGTTTCTCTACTTATCTTTGTAGCGTGGGCAGTTCAAGCAGAAGGTTTCTGTGCTTGATGACTCTGGGAGGCCAATCCTTACGGCAACTGACAGTTCAAACCCCTGGTGGGGCCTTCTAGAAGAAGCTGTCAAGAAAGCTAATGGGAAACTTGGTAAGCCAGAGATTTTCCCTGCTTCTACAGACGCTCGCTACTTCCGGCAACTGGGTTTGCCAGCAATCGGATTCTCTCCTATGGCTAACACTCCTATTCTCCTTCACGACCACAATGAGGTGAATGGCCAAGTTGATATTTTGATTCTTCTGTTTGCATTTGCATCCGTAGTGTCTATGAATTTAATCTTTCTGCTGTTTCAATTTATAAGCTAGACTGACATTGCGTAATATGACCATGCTATTTTTCTTTTTCACCTTGCAGTTTCTAAACAAAGACGAATACTTGAAAGGAATCGAGATTTACGAATCTATTATCAAGGCTTATGCATCTTATGTTGACCATGGAAGAAGCGCAGGGTCCAGAGATGAGTTGTAAATCTGGATCGTTCCTTGTTTCTCAAGAGAGGTGCCTTGTGTTTTTGCATTGTTGTAATATAATGGGAGATGAGAAATGTCCCGATACCGTCTGTATAATGTAACAATAAGGCGGAAGCAAGCATGAGCTTAACCAAACAACGCACAGGATTTTATTTTATTTTCATAGATATAAACATGGTTTTAGGGAGATATATTGGTTAATCCCTCATGGTATTCCAATTTTTTTTTCTCCGATAATTTGTCATTTCATCGAAAAAAGAAAAGAAAAGAAAAATTATACCAATTTGGTTACTTGGATGTTTCCAACCCACCAATTCAATGATATCCATTCTTTCTCCATGAAATTTTCTAATTTCATTATATGGTCTTGAAATTAAGATAATTGTTATTCATCGTCTCAAGGTGGTGTTCTGAAACAAATGAATTTCCATTCATTAATTTGGACAAGAAAAACATGTATTACTATTCTAGTGTGTCTATAAACGTCTGCTTTTATTTTATTTCTGGTTCCACTATTCAAATAACTCTGATCAAATCTTGGCAATGAAAAATGCAAAGTGACCACAAGAACTCTGAGGCAAATTCAAACAAGATAATAATATTCTTATTTTTACTGATGTTATAGAGTCACAAGCCAGAGGCAGAGGATGATGGGTCAGCTCTCACCTGCATTACAAATGGAAAAATGAAAAGAAAAAGAAGATGATCAAGATTTAAGAAAAAGAAGCAAGAATGAAAAAGAGCAAAAGAAAATGAATACGAATAGAAGAACGGAAGAATTAAAATGAAAAACGTAAGAGAAGAAGAAGGATCGAAGAAAATGAAGAACACAAGAGAAGAAGAAGAGCGGAAGAAGAAGAATGGAAGAACATGAAGAACAGAAGAAAATGAAAAACAAAAAGAATTCACCCAAAATTTAAGATATATGCAAAATGTCATGAGGATGGTGATGGCGATGATGTGGAGGACATTTGTATGAGGGACATGATAATTGACATGCCATTAGAATGATTGTGGCTTGTGTTTATCTCGTGTATTTGATATTTAATAACTAGTAACTAGTAATTATGGTTTGAGTTAATACCTTGTTGTGTATAGGTTTTGTGTTCCGATGATCTTATTATATTATCTCAAAATGAATATTGGATGTAGTAAAATATTGGAGGAAACTAATTCGTTTTTACAATGAATATTGGATGTAGTAAAATATTGGAGGATGCAGTTGAAATTATATATATACTAAAACTGAATCCACGCTTTTACTGTTTCTAGATTGTAGCTTAGGAATAGTGAATTGACGATTTTGCCCTTTATTGAATTTTTCCTTATGTTCCCTTTTGGCCCCTTCACACATTATTTTGTTTGAACTAGCTCGTTCGACAGCTTCAGTGGCAAAGATGGGAGAGCTGAGTTGGTTCTTCGATGTCCATCTAAAGGCTTCTACTTTTTTACGGAACCATCTGCTTTTCCTTTTGCTTTTCAGATTCAACAAATTCCTCTTTGTTTCAGCCTTTTTCTCGCTTCTTTTCCAGACCATCAGTTTCGGTTTCCATTGCCCAACAACTTCCTTGCCTTCTTCTTTTTCGATTCGAAAATCAATCTTCATCTTTGATCGTTGTTTTGAACTCATCAGCTTCGGCTTTCATCGTGTGAGCAACTGGGTATCTCCTGCTTCTGTGATTAGTTCTTTTATCTTAACCTCTATTGAATTTGGTTTTAATTCATTGTCTTTTTTCTTATTATATTATCCAAAATGAATATTGGATAATAGTAAAAAATTGGAGGAAACTAATTCGTTTTTACAATGGTATTATCCATATTATGTCATATGGATAACTATTTGGAGGATGCAGTAGAAATATAACATAAGGTTATTAACAATATCTGAAATTGTTATGCATAAAACTATTTGGAGGATGCGATATAGTTGGATTTGAGTCAACAAAGAGGACAGCGGCAAAAACAGTCAACAAAAAGGATATGTTTATGTTTTCAGCTTTTGACAGAAGGAAATCCAATTTTCAATTTCTTTCATTTTCAATTTCTAAAGAGCCTCAAAAAAGAAAATCCAATTATGATGGGATCAGTTACATGTTTCTCTTGCAATACCAATACTGTCCCAAGACACAAGGCTAAGGAAGAGGAAGATGGTTGCTCCTGGCCTAGTCAATCGCTATTTCAGGAAATAATCATTACTGAGTTGCAAGCAGCAAGCTAAACTTAGTACCTTCTCTTGCCACGTGTAAAAATGGAGCCCACTAACAAATTAACCAATTGACCTGTGAACCCTGTTCGTTGTCTTGGCAAGAACCCCGGAAGAAAATGCAAGAACCCCATACAAATATCAGAGTTGTCTCAACAACAGAGGCAGCCTAAGGCGACCCTCAATTGTGAATTGCAGATCAATGGCTCAACTTGAACGTGTGCAAAGACATGGCGACTCTGAAACTACTACCACCCATGAGCCAAAAAAACTAACTACCAGTACAAGCCCAACTATGGAACATTATCTTCGAGGTATCCGATGCCATCTTACTGTAACTTCTTCTCCACCAGTGAACATGGTACAGATATTTGGATTGTAGCAGGGTCGCACCAAGATATGAGAAAATATTAAGTGTAATCGGTTGTATATAGCCATGTGTCGAACATGTCAATCAGCCAAGGCACCATGCCTTGCCAGAACATGTGTCTGAACTCTTTTCTGATAATTACACATATTCTTCTAACCCATTTTTGCTGTCCAGGTGAAGCTTTAAAGTCATCACCAGCATCCTCATCCTCATCATCTCCGCTTGGGCACCATGATCAAGAAGACGATCACGGACACCATCACAAGAAATCTGTTCTCACTAAGGTGAAAGAGAAGGCCAAGAAACTGCGGCACTCACTCAGTCACAAGAAGAAGCATATAGAAGGTGATAACAGCACCCCTACTTTGGGTGCAAGCATGAATGAGCATGAAGACGAAGAACAAGATGCTGAATATCTAGGAGCCCCAAGTAATAATTAGTATCTTCAAGATTTCATTATGCATAACATATCTGTTTCTAAATTTTCTCTGCTTGTTTTCCCTTTGGGGAGTAACGCCAACCTTTTCTTTCTGGTTTCCAAATCGTCCACCGATCCCCTCTTTAATATTTTCATTTCATTTGCAGTGTATGAATCAGAGCTGGCACCTGAGGGATACAAGGAGACCGCAAAACTACATCCCAGAGCAGTTCCTGTGATTTCTGAGAAGCATGTTTTGCCAAGTAGTGTCAATCAAGATGCTGAACAAGATAAGGAGAAGCATCTTAGTCCTAACAAGACAGTAACCGAAACTGCAGCCGTGAAGTCTATTAGTCCTAACGAGACAGTCACTGAAACTGTGGCCAAGAAGCCTCCTAGTCCTAGCAAGTCAGTAGCTGAAACTGTAAAGCCTCCTAGTCCTAAGAAGACAATAACTGAAACTGTCACTGAGAAGTTAGGACCAGCCTATGCCACAGTATCAGATACAACCCACGCCATTGCCTCAAAGGTAGGTCTCACTGTTGCGGCCCCAACACCTTCAGAAAACAATGAATCTTTGGAAGCTCCTCACACTTCTTTAGCAGTATCAGCTCCAAAAAAATCTTCATCCCTGGCAGCTCAACAAACCTTGGCAGCCTCAGAGGCTCCGCAACCTTTGTCAGCCCCAGCAGCTCCACAAGGTGGAAAGCATGCTGGTAGCAGTGACCAAATATGGGATAAGGGTGTTTCTGTGAAGGAGTATTTGGCTCAAAAGTTTGAGCCAGGGGAAGATGAGAGAGCACTATCAAGAGTGATATCCGATGTAATGAGTCCAAGGACAAGTCCTGGTAGTGATGTTGGCATGGTGGGAAAGGTGAAAGGGGCTATAACTTCCTTGCTTCGGAACGATGAGTCGCCCAAAACTACTACCTCACAATCAGCCATGACGACATCACCAAGCTCACAACCAGCCATGACCTCATCATCACCACGCTCACAATCAGCCAAGGCCTCATCACCTCGCATTCCGGTCTCTACCAATGCATATGAAGGTAACTTCCATGGTATTTCCTTCATTATTCAATTCTACGAAGTGCAAAGTGATAGATTAAGTTATAAGGTTAATGATTCTTTGGCATGTTGTAAAACCGTTAATCTGGCATCACATATTAAAATAAGAATCCATCTCTGATTAACGGTCCAAACAACATGTCACACTGTCTGGTAAGAACATTTCCCTTAGTTATAAAGTTCGATTGATGAATAAATGGAGATTGATGGTGATTCAGTTCAAAAATCCTATACACGGGCCAAGAATATCTGTGAAGGGCCACGGTCATCAGGGCCAGCTATAGATTCTATACTTGACACAGTATTAAGTTATATCTTTGTAGTTTCTTTTATTTTCATCTTTTTGAAATGATTTATCCTCATGGAGATCTATTATGCATTGCAGTCGTCGAGGAAGAAAATAAGGGAAGGATACTACAGAGTAACTGAAAAGTGGAAAGCAACTGTTGATAAAAAGTAATACTCTGGGCTTTTGTACAAGTTTCTACGCATCAATAAGTGGTTCCCAAACATCATTTACAATGTTTGTGTAAGCTTTGTATTGTTGCCAATAAACAAATTTTGCAGCTCCAGAAGTTGACAAGTGTTGATGAAAATAATTTCACAGAAGCTCTGTGAACAATCTTCCATACTAATTTACATTTACATTTTTGAAAGTCAGCAATGACATAGGGCACAAGAGATGAAGAGAAAATTTCACTGATAATCTTAAATTTACAATTCTTCTTGTTTTGGTTTCCGGCTGCATAAGATCAAAGGACTTGTTTTCTGTTTGTGTGGCTGGATGATTCGATTTGAACAATTGTACCACGCAAAAATCGAAGCAAAAAGATAAATAAAATATATATATATATCACACCCTCTCCTCTTCCTTCCTTTTCCTCTCTTTCTGTTTATGTTTGTTGTGTGGGCTCTAGTTAGATTTTTATATTTCATGATTCTAAAACTATAATTTAGATAATGGGTGCAGATAAACAAGTCTGAGGATAATAACAATGGAATTTAGCCGCAAGTTACTTGTAGCTTAGTAGTTAAGAGCGTTTACCCTTGCACCTGAGGTTTTAGGTTCGAAATCCCGCATTTTTTTAATTACTTTATTTAGTAATTATGTTTTAATTATTATTTCTTTAGTGAGTATTTAAATATTTTACTGATTTCATAAATTACTTGGTAAATAGTAGTTTTGAATTATTTTGTGGACTTTGTTTTTGGTTCTTTGATATTAAATAATCATTAAAATATGTGTGTACGTGTATTATACGTTTGCTTTCATTATACCGAGTCTTTAAGACATATATGAAAAACGAAAGTATTATTGAAAAATACGTACGTACATGTATAATACGAGTATTAAATGGCAAAATGCTAAATTCTTTATACGGGTAATAACTCTGGAAAAGTAAAAAATCAAAATGGAACAATAGCTATACCTTAGTAATGGCCTAAACGTAATGGATAATGCTTTGGACTAGTCTTATCGACAAAGGAAAATCAGGAAGAAAAAATTTAAAAAACCAAAAGGCACCCATTAGATATTTAAAGAGTATAGGCGCGCGGCTATACTATTTCTTTTATTTAAAAGCACCCGCATAGCACCTAGGCGGCCCAATTTATTTATTTATTTTTTTAAAGCCACAAATAGAATATTTTAAAACTACAGCCGCGTGGCTATACTTTATAAATACCATAATCTGAATTTCTCTTTTTTAATTACTTTAATTATTGTTTACTTAGTGAATAATTAGTATTTAAGAATTTTGTTAAATTCAAAAAATTTTAAAACTAAATACTATTTATTAAGTAATATCATTTATGATGTTAATTAAAATATTTAATACTAATTATTCACTAGAGAAATAATAGTTAGAAAATAATTACTAATGAAAGTAATTAAATTAATTACTGAAAAGAATTTTTTTTATAAAAAAATTCTTGACCTAAAGATACTAAGTTCATATATATATAAAAACCTCTCCCGACGAAATTTCATCGGCACATAGCTATGCCGGTAAATAGTAATTAATTTCATATTTCAATCCTTTCTTTCCTTTGGGAGAATGCATTCATGGTTTTGTGCCTGTCGGACATGAAGATATCAGTGCACTGATTGGTTTTTGGTACATTTATTCCATGAAGAAAGAAGAAATGATAAAGGCAAAACACATGTATGACTTGACAGGCAAACACATTTATTGGCTCAAAGTTATTACAAATACAAAAAATTGATGATTGAATTGTGTCTCCTGATACAAGAACAAGCTCTAATATCCTCAAGGACTATAAACCTTTTTCATTTTTTGTATGATTACATCCTGTGAAAATAACCAAAACCATTTGTGAATTATCACCACTTAATTCATCTTCACTTTACCTGTTAGCGTATCGATAGCAGTCATCAAGACTCGGAGGGTACAATTTCACCTCCTTTCCAATCTTCCCCTTGTTAAGTAAAACCCTTCAAATGCTTGAGCAGAGCATGGTTGAACAAACCAAGGGTATAGACTGACCGATTCATGTCAGAATTTTGCTGGTTATTGTGGAAGCAAAATGTTCCATTCATTTTCCCTTTGTACATTGGAGCACTATTATAATTATCGTAAGGAAGATGTGCTGAGAGATTCATGTTTAAGGAAGAGTGCATAAAGAAGCTCATTCCATGAATCAGGCACACCAGTGGCTGCAGTCTTGATGCAGGTAGGCACACCAGGTAAAGTGATAGGAATGAACAAGAACAAATAAGTTTTAGCTAATGTAATAAAGATGAGCTTGGGCTTCTGTTGCTGACATAAAAACATCTCTTTCCATGTCTTCGGATACAACCTCTTTTCTTGGATGGGACACACATTCAGCAAATCCAACTTCCAAACATGAGACTCGTTCAATCGCTCCAATAACACATCAAAGATGGTCATAACTATAGGACTGTGGGGTAAAACAGGCAATGAACCAAAGTCGGGCAGAGCTTCCATGTGACAACCCCCACCAGAATTCCAAATTGCCGCCTCTGTTACATCTACAGCCAATTTACTAGTGTTCAGTTATACATGTTATATTGCTAAAACAAATCAAGTCCACCAAAACATCGCATAAAATGCAAAGTTATGAAAAACACAAAGGGCCTTTAAGTGCAAACCAGACTAAAATATGGCGTGACAGAGAAACAAACAATATGAAGGAAGGAGACAAGAGTGATCCGGCAAACCTGAAATGCACAGGAGCATAAGTTCGAAAAAGGACATAAGTTTTGCTTGTGTTCACTTCACTACCAATCCAATCAACCATAGTTTCAATCGATCTGCAATATGCATTTTCGACGGTTATATTCATCTTCACCTCCTCCCCTTCTTGAAAGTAGCAATCCTTAACATAATGACAACTTTGAGTTCTATTCCAAAAATAATAATAACCATCATAATACTCAAACTTGATCACCAAGATATGGTGATCTGTAGTATTCCGCTGTGCAGTTGAAATCCTCAAACTTGATCACCAAGAACCCCAAATGCTTTGTGCTTGGACTCCCATTCACCTCATAGATGGAAGTCTTGTTAGGAAGTGCAGAGGAGAGCATACAGAGAAGAGATTCCCATTGGTTACTTCCAATTGAATCACCAACAAATACAAGGCACCGGTTCCGAAGCTTTTCCAACATCTTCCCTGCAGCATCAAATCTGTTCTTAGGAGAAGAGAGAAACTCAATAAGATCTTCTTGTCCAATCCACCTAGTTAGAACAGAATTGAAAGTACTGGAAATAACTAAGCATAAAAAGACCCCTTAATTGGAAGAACCATGAGGTTGATCATAATCTAAAACCATTGTTATAGTTATACCGTTGGAGCTGAACCTTAACATAATGTAGCAAGTGTAACAATTAATTAATTACATACAATGTGCTCAATAAAGACTAATATTTCAAAAGTGCAAAGGAAAAATAGAATCCAAAATTGAGTTACGTTGTACTAACCTAAGATTGAGATTGAAACTTGAATCCTAAAGTCCTACGCCGAGTTACGTGAGTATCCAAGTCTAATAGAATCCTAAGTGTCCTACGGTAGGTTTAGGGTTAGAGTTCAAGGCTTGTGAATTGTTTTTGAACAAGTTCGGAAGCTATGGTTTTTGGTTCGAGACTTGGATTTAGGGTTTGAAGGCTAAAATCCATTTTTGTAATACTAAAATAATTTTCTAGGATTTTTAAATAATTGAAACTATTTTAATTCTTCAATAAATACTATTGCTTTGTTTTAAAAAAAAACTATTTAAAAAAAAATCCACAAAATTAGTTAAGATAATTAATTATTAAATAATTTAAATACTAATTCTTCACTAAATAAATAATAATTAAAACATAATTACTAATTAAAGTAATTAAATAAGGCTAATATCTTACTTAATTACAAATATTAAACTAAACAAACGAATTTTGTATTTAAAATAATTAATGACAATTTATCAAGTAATTTATGAAATTAATTAAAATATTTAAATACTAATTATTCATTAAATAATTCATAATTAAAACATAATTACTAATTAAAGTAATTAAATAAGGATAATATATTAATTAATTACAAATATTAAACTTAAAAAAAAAAAAAAAAAAAAGATCCGCCCAGGCCGCCTAGGCCGAATTTGTTTGTTTTTTGGTTTGTTGGAGCAGATGACACAGGATTGCTACCGTTGAAGATAAGCCTTCTCTAGCTTAAAGAACCGAACAGTCCCGCGGTTCTCTACTGTTCCCAGTCCCGCCATGGAAGCTACTCTTCTCAGCTCGCAACGCTTTCTGATATTGTGGGTTTGTTGGCAGTCTTCTTGGTTCGCCTTTCTGGGAGTATGTTAAGGAGATATTGAACCCTTGCAATTCCGTTGGTGCAGGGACTTGGAGCATTTTAAGGAGATATTAAATAATTACAAATATTAAACAAAACAAAACCAAAAAGATCCGCCCAGGCCGCCTAGCGTCTAGGCGGGCGCCTAGACCCATTTTTTTGGGTTGGAGCAGATGGCACACAGTTCGTTCTCATTAACACATAAATCATAAAAAACCCAGCAAGGCAACCCCACGAGAACTAATCCCGCTAAGAACTGTATTGTAATCCAAGTAGGAGAAGCGGCTGATGAAGAGAGAAGAGTGACCAAAAGACGCCAAGAATGCCTAAAGAAGGCTTGAATTTCTTGAAGAACTGCAATTGGGTCTTTGTGTCTTCTGAGTCCTTTGGAGGTGAAGGTTTGCTATTATCCATTTCTTTGAGAAGTGAGGAGAAGTGGAGTTCAATTCTCCTGAGAAAGCAAGAGACTAACCATTAATGGCTCAAAGCCAATATTTTTCGAATTGGGTTTTCTTCTTAGACTGCATCACAGTTATTTGTTTTTTTTTTGTTATTTGTTATTTGTTTTGGTTGTGAATTATACCAAGAAAAATGAGATCATTCAATCATTCAAAACGTTGCAAGTTTTTAAACAGCTGATGTTTGTGACATGTGCGAGAGAGAAAGGAGAAAGACGCAGAGAAAGACATTTACGCGGGAACAAAATAATGTACAATCTCAAACGTCCAAATGAAAAACGACAAAGCCTCAATTCCTGATTCTGAAAAACCAATAGCTTCTCCAACAGCTGGTGTTTTTTCCTCTTCCTTTATTTGTTTTGTTTTAGCATTTGAAATTAGGTTCGAAACACTTCTTCCCCGCATCATGCATGGCAGATGTTTTAATATCTGACAGCATTTAGGTTATGGGTATGCCCTGATGGTGACGCTAGTGGTGAGAGTAGCCAATCTTCCCTTACATTTTTTTCTCATTAAAAAAAAACATAGCACGTGAGCTGTCTATTGCAAAAAAAAAAAGAAAATGGAACACCTATGAGGATAATAATACCTCACATGCGAACATTTAACAGCGCATACTTTTACCTGAGTGACTATCAAAGTCACAAAAGCCTCCATATGCCCCACCATTAACTCTAACATGATCCCCCAACCATGTATTTCTAATGTATTTGGAGATAACATACGCACTCCCATTAAGCTGATAACCAGTGTCGTAACTGTTAGCAGCTTTTCCAACATAATTAACCTGTAAAAAGTAAGAGCTTAGAATTATTCCTCCACAAAATATGCAAAAAGGAACCAGGCCAAAAAAGAATATTATTCTAACCTGAGTAGGTCTTTTTTTTTTTTTTGGATCACACCTGAGTAGGTCTTGCTACTTGCTCTCTCGCGGTGAGGCAAACACATCGTGAAGAGTCGGTCTCTTCATGACTGCTCGTTATGAGCACAAAATTCCCCAAGGCCCAACAAGCCTTTTATCTTCCAACTCTCTTTTACCTTCTGAATGGCCCACTCCCTTTTAGGCCCATAAGCGAAAATTTCAAGCCTAAAGAATACAAAGAAACTAAAATGATTATAAAAGAAATAAGAACATTAAATGTCGCTAATTTGGAAAAAAAAAACATTCAATGGTATAATAAGAAATCAACACAATAAATTGAGGAAAGGTAAACTGCAACAAGGTATTTTGTGAACTGTGTATAATGATTAAAATGGACATTATATTGAAATGGCTTTATCTTTCAAGTATTTATGTATCATGAATACATTGACCAGGTATTGCATTGCTTTCAGCTTTCCAACGAAACCGACCACAGGCTCTGCATTGCTACCAAGAAATGGTTGATTTCATAACTAACGAACAAATCATCACCACATTATATTGGGGTTTTTGCTAAAATAGCCCTTTTCAGAATTTTTATTCTATAATAGCTACTGCTTCATACAATGTCTTTTTGTTGTCCCCATAATATCTTTTTAATGTAAGGGGCTATTTTAGAATGGAAAAAAGTCATTTTTGGTCCTTGTCGTTTGCCATTTTTACCACTTTGGTCACTGTCGTTTCAATTTGATCAATTTTGTCCCTATAGTTTCAATTCCGAGCAATTCAAAGACAATCCCCAATTTTTTGTCAAATTACTTTAATATGGAGGGGCATTTTGGTCCAATCTTGGATCCCCTCCACAACTACTCCCTAGCCACCCAAGCAATCCCTAATGTAGTTTTTCTTATGCTTTCAAGTCTCAAGCCCCTACTTTATCTTGAGTTCATGATGAGAGGTTTTAGGCAATGCATGTAATTAGTTTTGGAGTTTGATGAGAGAGAGAGAGAGAGAGAGAGAGAGAGAGAGAGAGAGAGAGAGAGAGAGAGAGAGAGAGAGAGAGAGAGAGAGAGAGGGAGAGAGTGAAGGGAAAATGTGGTTGTGGAGGGAGGGTATAAGGTGATTGTCGAGGTGGTTGGGTCGTGGCTATAGGAGAGGGAGTGGGTTGAATTAGGAGGAGGTTGGGTGGGGAGGGGGAGAAGGAGGAGGGATGAGAGTAGGTGGTTCGGTAGGGGCTGCTAGGTTTTTGTGGGGGTGGTTGTGGAGGGGCTGTAAGTTGGACCAAAATGCCCCTCCATATTAGAGTAATTTAACAAAAAATTGAGGATTGTCCTTGAATTACTCAAAATTGAAACTACAGGGGCAAAATTGATCAAATTGAAACTATAAGGACCAAAGTAATAAAAGTGGTACACTATAGGGATCAAAAATGACTTTTTTCCTTTTAGAATAGAAATGGTGAAAAATGGCTATTTTAGCCAACTTCACTATTATATTTATATGCAACAATTTCATTTTATTATGTTACCCAACTTGAAACGAAGCATTCAATTCGCACTCTCTTTCATAAAACCCAAAACCAAAAAAAGAACAAGGCCTTCAGTATCAAACACACACAGCAATTCTCAGTATCAAACACACATAGCAATTCTCATGTCTCATCTCCAAAGTAAGCATATATATTCCAAATATTTAAGTTACTTGAAAACTAAGTTTTCAAATCTCTATTATAGCCTCTCCACGAGCTCTCCCACGCCGCCATGTGAGGGCTCTCCAAAAAAGATTTTTTTAATTTTGTGCTAAAAGAGTTTTTTTTCTTAATCACTCATCCTTAAATATTTATTTTGTTTTATTTTGTTTTTGTTTAAGTACTAGCAAAGGATCTACTAGTGTAGTGGTTTGGAGTATTTACTCCCTCAAACAAGGTTCTGGGTTCGAGTGCTAGTATCCGTATAGTGTATGTGAGTTTAGTATACTATTGCCTCTCTCAATAGGAAAGGTCCTAAAAAAAATTTAAAAAATAAAACATATTTTTGTAGCTTATTTTTAGAAAACCTTGATGACACGTGATTCAAATAAATTTAAAAAACTTATGACACGTGATTAAAAAAAATAAAAATTTATGACACCTAATTAAGAAAATAAATCTCTCATGCGCATGTGGAGAGGCTAGTCTAATATAAATAGGAGTGCATGTGGAGAGACTAGTCTTATATAAATAAAAGCGCACGTGGACAGGCTAGTCTAATATAAATAGGAGTGCATGATGTAGGGCAAACATCTACCACAATCTTTTCTCACAGTTAAGCTACTCTCAACCAAGAACCCAAGATGGCCAATCCAGGCTTGCCGCCTACCATGCCACAAGCTATGAATATGATAACCTTGGCGAGTATACGTAACATGCCTCAAGCTATGAAGACTTCCATTAGCAATATGGGAGTTAATAGAGTAATGTGTATTGCCAGAATTACGTTTAGTTTATGCGATGTAACGAGCCCTAAGCTACTAATAGGGCTACCCCACGAGCGCAACGTTCTCACTGAAGCCAAGCACAAATTTTTGAATGATGAAAACGAGCACATATTGTTGAATGAAAATTATGAGCCAAATAGTAAAATTAGAGTTAAGTTGCTAGAGGAGCCGAACCGTACGACTGAGTTGAGTTTAGTTAAGTTTGGAATTCTTGCTGGATACGCTTTAACAGATGGATGGGAGAGCGTTGTGCAAAGACAGAATTTCAAGTTCGGTTCTGCTGATGGTCCAGATAGTGCTGATCTATGGTGCTTCAGAGCTCAGGGATTTATTTGGTTTGCTATTCATCGTTAATTAGTTAGAGTATAATATGAGGTTTCTAATGGGATATTACTTATAAGCATAGTATATTGACTTACATATGTATACATGTGTGTGTTTATATATATAATTAAGGCATAATACGTATTAGCTTTGCTTTGCTTCTAATAACTATGAATAAACTATGCATACATGCGTATACACGTGCGAAGGGTTTTTCATGTGGTTGTTGCAAAACAGATTAGGGTTAACAATTTTAGAATGATTCCAACCCAACCAGAAATGAATAGATTACTTGACTCAAACTTAACTGAAAGTTTAACTAGTATTACGCGAAGATAATGATTTTCTTTCCATTTTTAAATGTGTATTACATAATATTTTTATTATTGTGTTAGTATCATGAGTAAGTTAATATTTATTTTACAAGTAATATAATGTTTGATTTAAAAAATAATAATAATAATAATTAATTACCCAAAAGACATATGTGCCCATTACATCAACTCTATTTTTGTATCATCATTAAATAAATAAAAAAAACATCTTTTATTACAAATAAAATGAATTAAACGATGGGTGTTTCTATTTGGACCCAACACTTTTCCTCTCCCCCCAACCCAAAGAGTTTTAAAATCCCTATTTTACCCCTAAAATAAAAAGTCTCAAGCTCAACCCCCGTTGGATTGGCGGACGTGTTTAAGACAAGAAGATAATCATTGCTTTCAGCAGTTCAACAACCCCAAATACCGACATAAGCCTCTGCTTTGCTTTAGCTGCCAAGAAATGGTTGGTTAATTTTAGGGGTGGGCATTCAAACCGCAAACCGGAAATCCGAGCCGAAACGCACCGAGAAAACTGGAAAAAAAAAAACCGAGTTGACTAAAAAGTCAACAACCGGTCAAAAAACCGAAACTGGACCGGTTTAGACCGGTTTCAATTCCGGTTTCATATCTCCAAAAATCGGACCGGGCGAACCGGACCGGCTTTAATATAATTAATTTTCCATTTTTAATTTTTATATATACATTGGGCCTTATTTTACCTCAACATTCATTCCCACCTTGAAGCTCAAAGAATTGGGCCTAAACCTATCATCTATATCTCAAGCCCAACACTTTATTTTAATTTTTTTAGTAGCCTACCGTTTTTACTTAATATCACCTCAGCCAAAATTCAAACCCTAGCCGCATGTCTATTTCCTCTCCCTCTCTCTCTCACTATGTCATTCTTCCAAATCCAAACCCTAGCCGCAAGCTCTCTTTTTTCCCTTCCATTTTCTGTCTCGTTGCCTTTCCCTTTTCTCTCTCTCTCTTTTTTTTTTTCTTTTTTCTTCTCTCTTTCTCTCATGAAGAAAACCTAGCGTCAACTTATTCTCCTCTTCCTCTCCTCTCTCTGTTTGATTTCTCTTTGTGTTTCTTCCTGGGCATCGATTGGATCTATTTTGCTAGATAGTTTTTTTTGGGTATCTTTTAAGGTTCAGATCTGATTTTTCTTGTCCAGATTCGTCGATCGCTCTCAGCTCTAGCAGCAATGACGTGACGTTCCTCCTCCAGTTGCTTACTCAGGTCAGTATCTCAGAGCATATCCATATCTAATCTTAGCAAAAATTTTGTTTTTGTTTTTATTATCCTGAAATATGAAGTTTGGGTTTTTTTTTTCCTTCAACCATGTGCCGACGAATGACTAATGAGGTGGTCTTGATTGATACTAAGGTGATGACTTGCCCCTGAAACTCGTCACTTAAGGTGGTCTTGATGGAGACGAAGCACCCAATGGCCAAACTCCTTTGCGTTGCTGTCATCCATGGCCATGCCCCATTTTTTTTCCCCAAATTGGAGTGTTCTGATTTGTGATACAAAGCCCTAGTTATTTTCACTGCACCTGATGTGCTCCTGGGCTTTGTTGGAATTGGCCCAATTCTTAATAATCCAAGCAAGCCTTTGCCTTTATTGTTTCTTTCAACTTTTTTAATCTTATGGAGAATATTGTAAAATTAAAAATTAAAAAACTGTTGCCGGTTCAAAGGGAAAAAAGGAACCAAAGGGATCTTAAAGAGGTCCGGATTGGATCGGTTGAGTAGTTCATTTTTTTATTAAAAACTGGACCGGCCCAAACCTAATGAACAGTACGGTTCAGGTTCTAAATTTAACTAAGAACCGGTCCAAACCGGACCGTGCCCAGCGCTAGTTAATTTCATAAAATATCAAAGTATATAATCCGCAATAATTCTCTTTCATAAAACCCAAAATAACAATCACAAGTCTTTCAATTTTTACACAACAATTCTCATTCCTCATCTCCGATGGACTCAAATGCCTCCTCACCCGATATCTCATTCGAGTTCCCGACCCTCTTCCAGAATCTACAAAGACTGCCGCGTCGAAGACTTAAAGGCACCGAAGTCGTCCCGCCCTCCACCGACCCTAAACCGGGGTCCGATCCAAAGACATCGTCCTCTCGCTCGAATCCGGACTCTCCGCACGCATCTTCCTCCCCAAACTCCCCGACCCGACTCGGAAGCTTCCCCTCCTTGTTTTCATCCACGGCGGCGCTTCGTCATCGAGTCCCCCTACTCTCCTCTCTACCACAACCACGCCGCTTTGCTATCATCCGAAGCAAACGTCGTCGTTTTGTCTGGACACTATAGGCGGGCCCTGAGTACCCACTCCCTGTTGCATATGAAGACTCATGGGAAGCACTCCAATGGGCTGCGGCCCATTCTAATCGTAATGGGCTCGAAACCTGGCTCAATGATTATGTTGACTTTGACCGTGTTTTCGTGGGCGGGGACAGTGCCGGGGCCACCCTTACGAACCACGTGGTACATCGGGCCGGAGTCCATAGGCTGGGTGGGGCGAAGATAGTTGGGATGATTTTGTTACACCCGTATTTTGGGAACGAAAAGCCCAATAAGCTGCTTGAGGTTATTTTTCCGGCGTGTAGTGGGCTGAACGACCCGAGAGTGAACCCGGGCAAGGATCCGAAATTGGGGGAGATTGGGTGTGGGAGGGTGTTGGTTTTTGTGGCTGAGAAGGACTTTTTCAGGGACAGGGCTTGGGCTTACTATGAAGCATTGAAAAAGAGTGGGTGGGGTGGGGTGGTTGAGATTGTGGAGAGTGAAGGGGAGGACCATGTGTTCCATTTGTTCAACCCAAGTTGTGACAAGGCTGTGGAGATGGTAAAAAAGATGGTTTCTTTCATAAATCAGGACTAGGGGTTGGGCTTGGGTGTGTTTTGAAATTTCTATGTCATCTAAAGATTTGTCATTGTAATAGAATATGAGCATTTTTGCAAAGCTGAATTAGTAGCGCCTTGATTTTTATTTGCTGGGAAAACATCAATTTCACAGGTTTGAGTCGTATATACATTAATTTTTGGCTAAACTGCATGCACGTCAAAATTTTGCTGGGCCTAACAAACACAATCTTTTAAGCTGCAAAGTTACAAAGACATTACAAGTTCGTAGTCCAGCTCAAGGGTCAACAGCAATGGCTTCCAATTTCATGTCACTGGTTGTACTGCCCCTTGCATTCCGAATTAATTTTGAAACAACCAAACACACAAGAAAGAGGACATGCAAAATGTTTACTTTGAAAGGATTGTCCTCATGCCGAAGCACGCACAAAAACTGAACCATGGAGGAAGCCCACTGAGTGATTGCATAAATTAGTCCACAAATCTCAGGGAAAGTACCATAAAGGGTTCCTGAACACGGACAATAAAACCACCACAGCAATTTTCCGCACTTGCCAAATTCAACTTTTCCTCTTCTGCCTTTGTGAATGAATTCCCACATGCAAGTGGCTAGAGATATAATAGCCAGCCCCATACCAAAGAGTTCATAGAGGGGCTTTCGTGGGGAGGAAAGCTTATCACATATACCTGAAAAGATCTCTAGCATCAGGCTAACGATTAAAAACATCCACTCCGCTGAAAGTGCCTACAAAAGAAATTAGTAGTTCAATTAAAGTTTAAGAGATATATCTTGCAAGAGAAAAATTATAAGAAACTGATCGAGAGGTGCTAAGAAAGTTGGAGAGTTTGCACCTCACTTAAGAAGCTTTTAGCACTAGACCATATCCCATCTGGTTGCTCAGGCAAACCTTCTTGGCGTTGAATTCCAATTGTTCCCTGGTATGAAAAAGCTAGCAACTAAGCTATTAACAAATGCAAGTTCCTTATCAAATAAAATGAAAGTGCTTTCAGGTAACTGCAAGGCAAACTCATTTGTTTCTTGGCAACATATATGCAATTGTATATATATGATTATATTCTACTTACAATGTTAACATCCTGTCGAGCAGTTTCTATACGCATTTCTTCTTGCAAGTCATGCATTTGAACATGTTGTTCTTCAATCCTCAAGAGGGCAGTTTCCATGGATACTTTCTCCGAATGTTCTAGAGCATTTTTGGTTATTTTGAGGATTTCATCAGGATCCAGGGCAGGAGCTCTTCTGTAACAATCCAATACAGCTTGCCACTCATCTATACTTCTACCACATAGAAGCGAACCAGGTAACCGTGAGAGCTAATGGGATCCCCTTAGCATATTCTACTAGACTTACTGCAAGTTTCTTATAATCATCTGGAAGTCCTTTTTCCGGGAAGGCATTATAGCTGAAGAGCTCAAAAGCTTCATAAGGATCTAGTTCCTTGACCTCATACGTTACGTCAACTTGATGAGACGCCAACAAATGCTTATATCTTGTTGTTATGATAATTCTACTACCCAAACCAAGCCAATCAGACCTTCCAATTAATTTGTTTAATTGGTCCAATTGATCCACATCATCAAGCATTAAGAGAACCTTTTTATGACTCAACCTTTGCTTTATTACATTGATACCTTTATCAACGCTTGTCACCTCCAATTCTTTTTCCCCTAGAATCTCATAAAGAAGAGTCTTCTGTTGTTGGAGCAGGCCTCTAGGTGCCGCTGAGTTTTCTCTAACATTTTCCAGAAAACAACTACCTTCAAACTTATGGGCAATTGAATTATAAACTGCTTTGGCAATTGTTGTCTTACCTATTCCCCTAATCCCCCATATACCTACCATGCGAACATCATCTACATCAGCACCTAAAAATCACGCATATCTTGCAAACGAGACTCTATACCAACTGGGTACTTTGCCACATGCAAATATGTACGATTTAATACTTGCAATGAAATCTCTTCGACGATGTCATTGATAAATTTGGACTCGCTCCTGCAGAATAAAATATTTAAAAAAACATGAAAAGAAATGGAATTTAATTGATATGTATGTTTAAAGGAGCCAAACAACATGCAAATTAAATCACCCATTAGTGTAGTGGTTTGGAGTAAGTGTTAGCCAAACAACATGTGTTTGCGCTAAAATTAGACGGGTAGTAAGTAGGCCAACTTAAAGATGAGGTGGATGTTGAAGGTGAGGACCCTCAGTATGTAAGAGCATTCAGTGGATAAATGGACATGCATACAGAAGACAAATGTACGTGGTTCACCCGAATAATGGGCTACGTCCACGGAGAAGTATGTTCTCATTACGATAATGTTGTATACAATGCACATAGGGTTTGACCCAAGGAGAAGAGGAAGAATACCGAAGGTGATGGCGCCGAAGGCCGAAGGCTGATGGCTGAAAGCTGATGGTCGAAGGTCGACGGCGCGAAGGCTGAGGATCTGGCTGAAGGCCAATGATCCGCGGGCTTGTAAATGGGCTCATGGGTAAGCCCATGAGGCCCAAGTAGCCTGCCCAACTCTCCTCCTTCTTGAAAGGGGAGAGGTCTCCTTTTATAAAGAAGGGAGAGTCCCCTCCTCTTGTGTTTTGTCGATGTGGGACTCCCTTCCCTTTGGCTTGGGAGTGTCTAGGGAGTACTTGGCCAGATATTGTACACACAACATGCAAGGTTCAGGTTTGAGTCCTAGCCTTCTCTCTCTCTCTCTCTCTCTCTCTCTCTCTCTCTAATTGGATACAACTTATGCCACAAAGAGAAAATTCATTATCTAGATTGAATTTATTCTTTGTTTTCAATATTTTACTTTTGAATTTGCAAAGAGAGGAGTCGAGAATTTGTTTTTCGAAATAGAGGCGAGTTCGAGTTGATGGGGTGCCCGGAAAGAGGGGATGGGAATGAGGAAGGCCAGTCTGGCCTTTATGGTTCGAGGGAGGGTGGTATCCTGGAGTGGTAGGGTGCGGTGAGTAGATTTCTTCTCCCCATGAATTTGCAGTGTTCTAATTTGGTTTTCCTTGAAATACGCAACCCCCCAAAGTTTGACACTATTCGAATGTTTTTTGAGATTTTCTATTTAAATCCCACACACCTCACCACTCTTCAGATTAAGTTTTAGAAAAATACAAACTCCTCTACATCCTATTGCTAGATTACTCATCTTTAAAGATGTAAAACGTTGAGGAGCCTACCTCTTTAAAAATCTTTATTTGGTCTAGGATCTCTTTCCATTGACAGTAAACAATATACTGTAATAATTAGCGAGTTTGCCTGTCTTGCAGCAAGCACAAGGACCTTCATCTTCTTCTCAAAAAATATAGGGGCCTTCTTCATCTTTTTCCCCAACTATTCAATTTAGATATATGCCTTTTTCTATAGTTTGTAGTAGGAAGATAGTGGAGTTTACATAATAATAAAACTTACAACTCAATGATTTAAGTGTTGGGGTGAATAAAAAGAAGTGCGGGGTTTAAATAAAAAAATCTTTTTTTTTCTTTTCAATTTGTTGGTTTTTGAATTTGCATAGAGAGAGACGGGTAGAGAGCGTCTTATGTGGGTAAAAAAACAGAAAGGGAATGGGAGAATGGGGAATAAGTAAAAAAAATAAATAAATAAAGATATTCCAACCAAAAAAAGAAGTAAAAAGTTAAGATAACCGGCCTCAAATATAGCTATAGTAATTAAGTGGTTAGAAATATACCCATCCTCTAAAATCCACCCGTGCAAATCTGCTGCTTCCGTAAGAGCATCCCTCCATGTCATCACCTCCTCCATGCCATTAATGAATATGCGTTCATGGTCGACAAATGCTTCACCAAAAGTGCCCAATTGCTTTCTCACATGCGAGGGTTTCACTTTGTAAAAAATTGGCATAACCATCTGTTGCTTCGATCTTTTACAATCAAGGATATGGACGAGTTCATCCAAGCACCAGGGCGAGGATCCATAGTTTTCGGAGAATACGATGATAGAAATCTTCGACCCTTCAATTTCTTCGAAAAGTGCTGGTGACATTTGTTCCCCTCTCTTATAGTCAGTATCCATGAAGGTTTTAATTCCCTTCTGTTGCAAATTGCTGTACAAGTGGTCTGTAAAATTGTAGCGTGTATCTGCAGATCTATAACTGATAAAGACATCATTTCTCCAAGAATTGGTGGAAGAAGAAGAGGAAGGGGATACTGATTCACTGGTGATTAAAGCCATAATGTTTGATGGGTGTCGGATAAGGTACAACAGGGGAAAAGAGTTACGAATCGTGGTCAGGCGGCCAAAGACCTTCTCAAGTTATATATATGGGCGGCCTCTTGCTGGGCACCACAGATACTTGAGAAGCAGTTTCCTGCTACCTTCAACGTGCCTGAATTTCAAGCCAAGTAATATACGACAAAGTCCTACTACTTTCGGTCTACCTTACCTTCGGTTTCCACACCTATGTTGTTGACTTGAACAGAGGGGCAGGGCAGTAGCATCCAGAGTGATTAGCAAATTGACTTGGAGTTCCTTGGTCTTTTTAATTGGAAATATCACAAATTGCATATATGTAATTTACCAGAACCACTTTTTTCTTTGCTTCGAATTAGTGGCGGAGGTAGAGTTTAATATTTGGGGGGCACAAGCTTAAAACTATGGGATTTTTTGTGCAATCTATACTATACTCTTTATACCTTCCAAGAGGTGAGAAGATGGTGGGGGGCCAAGCCATCTCAGGCCTATGAATAGCTCCGCCCCTGCTTGGAATTGACAACAGTGGTTCTTACTTTCAAGGATGGAATTTCTGTGATTGTGAGTTCTTGACTTTAGTAATTTGCAGTGTGAAAACAATACACCTTGAGTTTATTATTGGTATCGCCATTCAAAACTTTTCTCAAGCAATAAAAGCCGTACATGAAATTAATTAAGTGCATTTTTTTTTTCTTCTGTATGAATTGATTGGATTAAGTGCACATTCTTTTCCTCTGTCTGAATTGATTGAATTAAGTGCATACCTATTTCTAATTGAAAAGGACTTAGACTTAACCATGAGATGTGGTGTGGCGGTAGATCATCTTATTCCTTAACCATGAGGTTGGGGGTTTGATCCCTGCCAATGGGAATGGAGCGCATTTTGTGGCCTGCCCATCCCTGCCTATTGGGAGAGCTCCCGCGGCGAAAGGGATTAGTCACTACTGTACATCGTGGATATCCTTGGGTCTCATCTAAAAAAAAAGGACTTAGACTTGTTGAAATGACGCGGTGGTGGGAGTTGTGGTGGGGAACGAGAAATTTTTAAATGTTCCTAGTACACTACGTGGCTGGTGTACCATTCAATAGACCTAGTACATGTGGAATTACTCTCAAACTTAATGCATTATTTTTTATGACATGTGGGCGGGCTATATTGAAAATATTCCACATGTCCTCCATTTAGTGGATGGTACACGAGCCACGTAGTGTACCGGGAAACGTAGATAAGGAAAAATCCAAGTCATCCAACGGAATAATCCATATTACACCAGCAATTAATTATTTTAATTCCAAAATCTGCATGCAAACACGTAATCAATACATAAAAGTTCCACAACATCCCCTTTCTCAGTTTTCCTTTATTTACATCTTTTGTTTGGAAATGTTTTTGCACGTTGAATTAAGATTGATTATTATTTAATTAGTGATCATTTTGGAAAGATTGGGAGTTTAAAAATTAAATGTCATCAATGACAATTTAATTAGAAAAATAGCTCTTTATATCTGTCTGAATGCAGTGCATGTAGAAATAACTCAATATTGTTTTTCCAATCACTTCTTTATTGATCAAAATGTCAACAAATATTATCTCTTGATGAAGATGGAACTTGGAGCAATATTAAATAGTTATTTACTATGTACAAGTATATATGCAATGCCATTTGATTATGCCAGTCCATAAATAGATAGCTCTTTCACTTTCATAGATGGTTATTTAGCTTAAGAGGGCAAAGAAAAGAATATTTTAGAACATTGGAAATACAAGGGCAATGCAAGTAAGAACTGTTTATAAACTGAATATTAAAATCTTGCACTGGTTTAATAACGACCGCTCCAAATGCTAAGGGCTGGGTGGTGCTGCATCATCTATGTTGAATCCGAGTTAAAGCTATACAGAGCAGAGACCGCGCTTTTGCTTGCCACATTACCAATTTAACAAATGTTGTAAAATTTCATTAAACTTTAATATTAATTACATCGTGTTTTTTTTTTTGACAAAAGAGCGACAGTATTTTATTAATAAGATAAAAAAAAAAACAAATTGACAACTTGATGTATCCATACTCTAGAGCATATTAGAGCATCTCCAACCGATATGTCAAAAATGCCACATAGACATTTAACGGCAAGAAATAACATCTCACCTCACTCCAACCGAATTGTCAAAGCTGATGTGGAATGAATGTAAGACCCGTGTCTTGAGGAAACAAGAACGGTGAGCAATCCCACATCGCTGGGGGAGGGAAAGGTGAAGTGCTTTAAATGTGTGGGCACTTCTCTTCCTAGCACGAGGCCTTTTGGGAGCTCACTGGCTTCGGAGTCGTAGGAACTCCGAAGTTAAGCGAGTTGGGGGCCAGAGCAATCCCATGATGGGTGACCCACTGGGAAGTTGGTAGTGAGCTCCCAGAAACAAAACCGTTAGGGTCAGAGAGGGGGGGGGGGCAAAGCGGACAATATCGTGCTAGGGGAGTCGGGTCGTGACAAAATGGTATCAGAGCTAGAACCCGAACCGGAAGTGTGCCAGCGAGGGCACGCTGGGGCCCAAGGGGGGTGGATTGTAAGACCCGTATCTTAGGGAAACAAGAACGGTGAGCAATCCCACATCGCTCGGGGAGGGAAAGGTGAAGTGCTTTAAATGTGTGGGCACTTCTCTTCCTAGCACAAGGCCTTTTTGGAGCTCACTGGCTTCGGAGTCGTCGAACTTAGAAGTTAAGCGAGTTGGGGGGCCAGAGCAATCCCAGGATGGGTGACCTCCTGGGAAGTTGGTAGTGAGCTCCCAGAAACAAAACCATTAGGGCCAGAGAGGGGGGGCCAAAGCTGACAATATCGTGCTAGGGGAGTCGGGTCGTGACAATGATGGCTGGAGGTTCAACTGTTACTTTTGACATCCCAAAAGCAAGATGTCAAATGAATATTTTATTATTTTTTTAAAGACAGCTGGTTGTTACTTTCATTTATTATTTTCCTTTTTTTATTTTTTTTCTTCTTTATCTTGAATGATTTGACTATTGCAATAATTATTTATTTGACATATCGGGTGGAGTGTAAAACTGTGTAAATGTCAAATTGCCACATCAGCCATCAAATTTAAATTTGATGTTTGATATTTGACATATCCCTTGGAGATGCTCTTAGACATGAACCGTTTTTCTTTTGTTTCGAATTGACAACGCTGGTAATTAATTGCAAGGATAAAATTTAAGGGTGATAACTAGATTTAATGGCAAATTGACAGGAAGCTTGCCAAATTGACTGATTGATTAAATAAGGGTGAGTGCCGTTCCCCCTCTAACCCTAGCCCCTCTTTTGAAACCTTTCCAGTGCCGTTTGGGGAGGAGGCCGTCCTCTTCCCCTCTCCTTAGTTCCTCTCCCCCACTCTCCTTCCCACTTCCTCTCTCTCTCTCCTCCTGTGAGAGTTTATGTTTACTTCTTTGTTTGGGTTTACCTCTTCTCCTCTCCAACCCCTTTCCCTATGTCTGAATTTCTCTACTTTTTTCTCTTCACCCTCACCTTAAATTTCCCTAAATTATGCCCAAATTTGGAAAACCCAAATCTCTACTTCCACTCTTCTCTTTCTTCCCCACCCATAGATGTTGTTCTTCAATCTACTATTCTCACCTCTACATTCCTTGCCCTTTCTCTGTTACGGTGTCCTTCACATATTCCCTACGGCTGTGTCTGAACCCGAGATCTCAACCACCAGCCACCGCTCCTCGGCTCCATGGATGAGGATGCTTCAAAAGTGCTCTTTGCACTAGCTTCTAGGATTATGGTAGCGCCCTTTGCGTGGGTGGTTTGTCCACCACCATTCTCCGTTCTAAGCAATGGTTTGTCTGGTTACTGGTTACCCATCTCTGGCGGTTGCGGTTTTACCACGGCGGCGCGCGGCAAGGAGGCAGTGGCGACTGTAGCTTCTTAGAGATCTAGGGTTCTTCCTTTGTTTTGGTTTTGGGCTAGATGTTTGTTTTAGGGTTTTTTATTTTCTGTTGGGCTGAGGACCTATCAGTGTTGGGCTGGTTTTTATTTTTATTTTTCTGGCTGTGTAATCCCTTTCATTTTTATGGAATGAATTACCTTGACTAAAAAAAAAAAGCTTGCCAAATTGACTTGAAGTTTTCGCTGGTCCTTAATTGCAAGGATAGAATTTTCTGTGATGATTATTTGTTTGCATTTACGCTTTTTATTATTATTAATCAGCAAAGCTGGAGTTGGAGAGTTAAATTGGAACAAGAATCTGATATAATTAAGAAACTATATGTCACTGTTTTTAAAATCATGATTTGTAATAACTATATAATTAAGCACAATAGGATTGTATTTCTTTGAGAATCATGTTCTGTAATAATTATTATTGCTTGCAGCTTCTTTTCTTTCGTCTGTTTTTTCCTCACTTCTTTGATATTAGGGAATTTGAGAATGAACATGTTCTGTGACATGGAGAAAATGATGTTTTCTTTCATGCCTAAATCGGCCAAACTAAACCACACCAAACCGGATATGAATGGTTTGGTTTGATTTGATTTTCATTTTGATTTTAGTTTAAATTGAACCACACTGGACCGTGAAAGTTTAATTGGTTCAGCTGTGATTTGAAGGTGAAACCGGACCAAACCGGACCGTGTCCACACCTATTTCTATCTATGTCTTTACCGCTCAAGAGGAGCCTCTTCATCTCCTCTTCTGAATAGTAAACAAACAGGACAAATGAAAGGCCCAATTTTAGTCTGCAAAACCCAGAGTTAGGCATTGGATTCTACAAGTAAATCAATCCTTTTGAAAAAAATATTCAATTACCGAAAACTACACTTAAAATCACGAGGAAAACTTATGCACATGGCTTACCACAGCCTCAAATGCGACACTACTTTTGAAGGAACAATCTTTTCTTCTTTAATCATGTATCATGGCTTTGTCCACAATTAAACAAAATGTTGTTACATGAGACATGTAAACAGTTTTGATGGGAATACAAAGTCCAACCTAAATTTGCAATAATTTCTCAACTAAGGAGGCATAAAACTATGCAAGCACATTTTCTAGTGTC
This sequence comes from Prunus fruticosa, assembly GCA_018703695.1. NCBI lineage: Eukaryota > Viridiplantae > Streptophyta > Magnoliopsida > Rosales > Rosaceae > Prunus > Prunus fruticosa. The sequence goes on along the minus strand of CM031924.1, from coordinate 37,556,760 downwards.
CAAACTGAACAAGGACTTTAAGAAACACTGCAAGTGCAAATGAAAAAAAAAAACGAGGGTTCGTGCATCCAAACTTTGGGCCTTCCTTCAACCTTCGCTCAAACGTGGAGACAAACAATAGGCAAAGGAAAGGGTTACATCAAACATCAAATTTTTTGGATGGAGTGGAGGGAGATACAAAATGGGGCAGGCTGACTGGGAATTTTTGTAATCCTCAAATACGCTTGTGGGGCTGATATGAATCGGTGGTGGTTATAGAAACATTGTTCATCCACAAATCACACACCCATAACTGTTTTCCAGCAGAGGACCATCATTGAGATTATCACACAGATCATCACACAGTTACTCAATGATTTGAATATCTTGTAACTTGTAAGAGAAAAGTGTAGCAGAAAAGATTCTAATTTTTGCTCCAGAATAATTTCATCAAAGTGTACTATTCACTGAAGTCATAGACAAAAAAACATTTTCAAATTCTCTCCCTCTTCTTTCTTACTATTTATTAGGAGCCAAATTCTTATAAAATCCTAAGCCAATTCTTATTCATTTAAGATTATAAACAAATAATTCATTAAAATTAACAAAAATTATTCTTTTTACATAATTATTGAAGGAATACTAATTAATTTCACATTTTTCGCACAAGCCACTAACACATATTTCTTCAAATTCACAACGAGAAAATGTGCCATCTTCTTCTTTTTCTTCTTTTCCTTATTCTTTTTTCTCTCAAAATAAATCTTATTGATACTATCATTCTCTGGTGTATGACTTTGAGTTATATGCAGACCCACACATCTACCTGAATACTATCTTGAAGCCAGAAAAATCCATATGGAAAAAAGTTTAGAACTTTATTTTCATCTGAAATGAGTATCTATTCTCCTCAGGCATGCGAAGACTCAGGTCCGGCTTATGAACCTCATCATCATCTTCTTCTACCAATAATCCCCACAAGAGCATACCCCATCTTGAAAATGATGGTACCGAATGGGATCTCTTATCACAATAACTCTCTCCTCCATCTTTGCTACAAGTTTTGCAAATATATGACAGTCTCCACAGATCCTCAGGTTTTTCCTTATCCTAACAGTCCTCCACTTTGACAAGCTCATTATACCAAAGACAATTGCCAATTTCTCGCTGTGGGATAGAAGCGAAACTTCCCTCTGTTCTCCCTCAAGATCTTGCAAAACAAAATTCGTGTCTGGAACATATCCCATTCCCATTAGTCTATCAACCAACAGGCTCAGCTGTCTATTGATCTCATCTATTTGTGGATGTGAGTCATCTCCCATAATAAAAGCATGAATCTGTTTGTCCACTTCAATCCAACTGCACCCTGGTTCTTTAGTAACTCCTCTAGCTCTCATGCTCTTCCTAACTTCTGCAACATCTTCCCATCTCTGAGAATTGGCATATATGTTGGACAATAGTATGTAGGTTCCGGCATCATCAGGGTCCATTTTAAGAACTTGCTTGGCAGCATATGCAGCTAAATCCACGTTGCGGTGAACCCTGCATGCACCGAGCAAAGTCCTCCATGTCACTGCATCTGGTTCACATTCCATTTCTTGAATTAACCTTGCTGCCTCATCTACCTTCCCAGCCCTTCCAAGAAGATCAATTACACAACCATAGTGCTCTCTTCCTGGATCAATCCCGAAAAGCTGCTTCATATTCTGGAAGTAGTACCACCCATCTTCTAAAAGGCCAGCATGACTACAAGCAAATAGAACCCCAAGAATTGTGATGTAGTTTGGCTTCGTTTCCCGAAATTTTCATCTGCTCGAACAATCTCAGTGCCTCTTGGCTGAAACCATTTTGTGCTAACCCTGCAATCATGGTGCTCCAAGAGATTACATCCTTCTCCACCATCCTGGTAAAAACAGAGTTTGCATCTTCCAAGCTCCCACATTTACAATACATGTCAAGAAGGGCATTGTTCAGAATTAGATCTTGACCATACTTTACTGCATGAACATGAACTTGTCTGCCCAATTCTAAAAGCGCTAACACCGTGCAAGCTCTCAGAACACTCGTTAATGTGGCCTCTTCAGCTGCAAAACCAGCCCCCTTCATCCTCTTGAAAAGGTTCAGAGCTTCATCACCATCGCTGTTCTGAGCAAACGCTCCAATGATAGAGTTCCAAACAACCAAATCTCCAGTCACCATCTCATTGAAAACGCCTAGTGCATTATGCAACTCACCCAATTTCGAGTAAACATCAATGAGAGCACTCCGAACAAAAACGTCAGATTCTAGCCCAACTCTAATAATACTACAATGAAGCTGCTTGAGATTCCATAACCCATCGCAAGCTCTCAAAACCGAAGAGTAGGTGAAGCTATTAGGCATCACATCTTCTCTAAGCATCAAAACCAAAGACTCCAAGGCCTTGTGGTTTAGCTTGGCATTAGAGTAAGCCGATATCATCGTCGTCCAGGAAACAACGTTTCTCTCAGGCATTTCGTCGAACAACGACTGTGCTTCCTCCAGGAGACCAAATTTAACATACATGCTGATGAATATGTTAGTTAAAAAGGTCTTGGGCCGGTACCCATTTGAGAAAACGTGCTTGTGGACAAGCTTGCCCTGTTGAACGGCTCGACGAGTCAAGCAGCACTTGACGAGCTCCGAGTAGACGAGGGAGTTGGCCCAAAGTCCACGCCTTTGCATGGCTTCCATGGCTGTCATTGCTCTGGGTAGGTCTGTCTGGTAGCAAAACTTTGTGAACTCATCAACCAGAGTGTACGGTGGTGATTCTGCCACGTTAGCTATGTGAGAACAAGGACGTGACAGTGAAAATGATGGCCATGCTTTGCATTTCAACTTGGAGATGGGGATGGCTCTCATTTTTAAGAAGAACAGAGTGAGAGGGAAGGCGCATTGCTAATTGGCATTTGCCGGGTAAATGTGTTCTTTTGGGTAGTAGATCAACCAATATTATACTCTTTGTAAGCATGACAAAGTGCAAAGGTTCTCAACCTTCTCAAAGGTAGCTAATAGCTAATGATCGCATTGGAATACGCATACTTAATTTCCACTTAACTAAAATGAAAGACACAACACAATTTTAGTCACATTCTGCCTGAACTCGCATGAAATTTTATGTATTTCTAGTAATATAAATGTTCCACACAAAAACGCTCCAAATTGAAACCCTAAAAAGCAAGAAACTTATAACTCGAATGATTAATAACGTTTATTCCCACATCTCAACTCTTTTGTTCAATTTCCTCCTCCTCTGTTATCGCTTTTATATTTACTTTTAAAATTTATTTTATTTTATTTTAGAATAAAAAAAGATAAGAGATAATTGTGTTTCATAAAAATAGGACTTGTTTTTAATATAAAAAACTGTGAATTTACAAATTCTTCATATTTGCATTAACCAAGGGTCTTTATATATAGATAACAAAGAAATAAAAAAGTTTTTTACCAAAAAAAATAAAATAAATAAAAAAGCTGAAAATACTTCAAAATGACTCAAACACACAGAAACGCAGCGTCTCGGCCATTTTAAAAGATACGCACCGTTTAAGCTGCGAGGGAGGGACGGTGGGAAAGTGTCCTCGTAGTCATTACCAAAATAGAGAGACGTGTCAGCAAAGCAAAAGAAGAAGTTCCAAATCCGTTTGTCTTCTTCTTCGCCAATCGCCGCTCCCAGCCGGACCGGCAGCAACCGCGTCGATGACTCAGTGAGCGCGTTAGGGTTTAGAAATCGGATTCGCGCGTTTCTGAAATTAGAGATGTCTCTGAGAATCAAAATTGTAGTGGACAAGTTCGTTCAGGAGCTCAAAGAAGCTTTGGATGCCGATATCCAAGACAGAATCATGAAGGAGAGAGAGATGCAGAGCTACATCGAAGAGCGCGAACGCGAAGTCGCCGAGCGAGAAGCTGCTTGGAAAGCTGAGCTCTCTCGCCGCGAGGTTCTTTTTTCTACAGTTCTTATTCTATTAAGTTCTTTAATTTTTTTCTTTCAGACTTTCTGCCAAACACCTCTAGTGCAATCCTATTTTCTGGTTTGAATTTAATTTTTTCATCATGGGTATCTCTGTTTTGTTTGTTTAGATTATCAAATTTGTTTCTTTTTTGTTTGATTTAAGAACCCAATTGGATTTCAATTTCTTGCAGTTGCAGAGATGCAGAGGCACCAAATTTGAAGTTCAAATTGGTGTTCCTTTGCGTCGTTAAGCAGTGATAAATATGCCCAATTGTCTACAGTTATGACTTTGTTTTATTGTTGAATGCAACCTTACCAAGTTCACATCAAGCTCAGTTCTTTTCACTCTTCATGACCAAGTTGCTTTTTAACAATGCCCAGCCAGCAACTTCTCTTGTTAATATCTGAATTAAATGCTATGTGGGTGTTAAAAGATATCAATAGAAGCTAGATGCAGTTTTCTCAGGACCATAAGTTTTTCTCTGCTTAGCTGCGTAGCTTGTTGTGTGTTTATTACTAGTCTAGACTGCTTCATAGGAATCAGGAGAGCTATTTATGTTTTGGCAGTCATCCCTGTAATCAAGTTTATTTTTGAAAGTATTTGCTTGCAATTGCTAATTTATCAAACATTTAAGTTCCGTTGGAGGTGCTGATGCACTTCTGTTTTCTGTTTTAGCTTCATGAAAATTGTTCTGTTTCAGGCAGAGATTGCCAGGCAAGAAGCAAGACTAAAAATAGAGAAGGAAAACCTTGAGAAAGAGAAAAGCGTTCTAATGGGAACTGCATCGAATCAAGATAACCAAGATGGAGCTCTTGAAATCACCGTAAGCGGTGAAAAATACCGGTGTCTCAGGTTTGCGAAGGCAAAGAAATGAGCCGTTAGAAAAGGGAAGGCTGAAGAAAGAAGCCTTGATTATGTTAGATGTTCTACTTGCTTGGCCATTTTTGCAAATTTCATTCGTTGTACGGATGCTCTAATTCTGTATATCCTTGCATCTTATTGCAATTTGCAACAAATGCCCCAAGTCTTGTCATTTCATATCATTCAATACAATGTGGCTTGAAGGAAATTATTTAACCTTTTGGTAAAAGTTCTTTCTGCGAAAATGGATTAAGCAATATTGAGAGTTGAGTTTCGCATCTAAGCATTATTGTCCATTAGTGATTCTTTTTCTATAGAGTCAAACTTCTCCTTGCGTTGCGTATGGGTAAGCCAAGTGTTAAAGTCTTAAGCACAAAATTTTTAAAACTGAAATGTGTTAAAATCTTAGCACATAATTTTTAAAACTGAAATCCGACCGTCTTCATTTATAAAGCATCTGAATTTTAACAATTGTGATTGGCACTGTTATATATAAGGTAACCATGTTGTGTCATAAGGCCAATGAGGCCATACCACAGATGTAGACTAAAGCTCATCCTTTTACAATTACTTTGGAAACGAAACTAAAGCTCATCCTTTTACAATTACTTTGGAAACGAAACGACCCTTTTGAAATAGACTAGTATTGAACGCGATAGGAAATTTTGGTGGAGTCTCAACAAAAAATCCAAAAAAGTTCGGTTGTAGATAACTGAAATTTAACCTAATATTTAGTTGTGGTCCACTATAAAATTGAAAGTAGTTCTCGAGTACGTCTTTATAGGAGATCTGTGTAGCATTGAAGCTTCACATCTCTAAAATTACTATGTTGGATTTCCTTGGAGGATCAAAGTTTGAAGTGATATTATTATTAAGCTCCTAATCCACATGGGAAGTGGACCATTATAGCTTAGATCCATGAGCATTAGGTTTTTCAAGGTACCGATGGAGTCTTGTAACGGGCCGGTGAGTCGGACATATTTCTTGAAAGACCTTCATGTCAATAACCTCGTGCCCATTTATGAACTTATATACCAACACATTGAAAGTAGCATATTCTGAAAGCAATTTCTTCACGCCAATACTAAAATGCACTCTTTTGAATTTTCGAATAAAATGACTGATGTGAGAGATAACACATAAATTAGTTTCCTCCAATATTTCATTGCATTCTATAATTGTGTTCAGATAATATAATAAGGTTATCAGAAACATAGAACTTACCAAAAAAAAAAACATATGAATTCAAACTAGCAATTGGTAGTTATTAAACATCAAATGAACGAAATTATCACAAACCACAATCATTTCATTCCAATGACATGTCAATAATCATGTCCCTCACACAACTATGCTCTAAACACCATCACCGTCCTCATGACATTTTGTGCACATTTCTAGAAAAGTTACAAACTTTTTTCGGGTACAACGTTAATGTTTTAATGAATTCTTATATTTTTCATTTTCTTCTGTTCTTCATGTTTTTATATTCTTCTTATGTTTTTCATTTTCGTTCTTTCCTCTTCTTTTTCAATTCTCTCTTCTTCATCTTCTTCTGTTCTTCTTCTTCATTATGGCTTCTTTTGGTTAAACTAATTACAACAATACAACAAGAAATGCAAAATTTTCCCAAATGTTTAAATTTGAGCGAAAACTGTTAGAAAAACCAAAGACAAAAAATTAGCCAAAAGAATAAACTGAAAAAACATAAATTAAAAGCTGAAAATAGTAACCAAATGTTGACACCAAGTTATATGAAGAACTCAAAAGCAACCAAATGTTGACATATAAATATATAACACAGTAACAATAAATAAAAATTAAATACCAAAAACATAATAATTCAAAGACTCTTTATATAAAATAAAATAAAATACTCAGGGTAACATATTCTGTGATAAAGAGTCTGAAATTTTTTTTTTCTGAGAAGAATCCAGACTCTGTTTCTATTATGAAGGACGCAAATATCAGCAAAAAATAAACAAATTGAGGCTGAAAAAATGATTGACAATTTGACAAACCTCTTCGATTACGAAACTGAACCACAATATTATTCTCTGAGAGTTCTTGAGAGAGATTATATACAGAGAGGATGGGGAGAGAGAAAGCTACTGAGAGAGGATACACGGTAACACGGGTGGAGGTTATGGAGGTTATCGGATTGATGGAGTTGGTGGGACGTCAGATTGATCTTTATGCTTTCCATGTTTTGTGTTGGAGGTGTTTTCGGAAGAGGGATGAAAGCAGAAGGAAGAAGCCTGCATCACAGGGCTAAGAACTCAGCTGTTTTCGACGTGATGAGCTTCGGCGCCTGAGCGGACGGTCGAACTTGGATCTCAGTGCCCTGCTTTTAGTCTCCACGTGTCAAATAGTATAGCCGCGCGGCTATACTATTTTTAATATAAAAATTCAAGTATAGCCGTTCGGCTATACTATTTATAAAATAAAAAAAAGACGGCCACTATGTGCCTAGAGCAATTTCGCCACGTGTCAAAAAATAGGACCGCTGCACGGCTATACTATTTTATATAATAAAAACCATAGTATAGCCCGGCGGCTATACAATTTTTAATATTGAAAATCCGAAGTATAGCCGGTCGGCTATACTATTTATAAAATAAAAAAAGAGTGTTGCTAAACGAACCCTAAAATTAATTAAGTACACCCTACTACCAAAGTGTTTATTGAATTACTAATTTACCATAATATAAAATGACTAAAAAGGATATATCTTCCCTATCTAAATGTTCGAAAATGAATCTTGAAATCAACGTAAGATGATATGATATTTACTGAGCTTTTACAAAAGCGCTGTCATCAATCCTCTCCTCTCCTCTCTAGTCGCATTAAGGAATGGTTTTTTTCCTTTTGCTTCTCGTTTTTACAACTAATATTCAACTTGCAGGAAGGATGCCTATTTCTATTATAAACTCATGGTATCAACGTTAAGGCTATATTAAGTCAATGGCTATAAACTCATGGTATAAACCCAGGGCATTGAGAATTGGGGCTGAGTGCCGCCCACCAAAATCAACTAATTAGATCAAGCCCATAACCTAGACATGGTAACCATTAACATGTAAATCCTCGACCTACAATCTCACCAACACAAAACCAGGCAAAGCATTCCATGCTAAACAATCTCGGCATCCTCCACCCTCAACTCCTGCCTGTTCTTCCAGTTGTATGGCAGAGAATCAACCTCTCGGAGCTTTGGTGGGTTAAGCAGCAAGTTTGACAGCAAGGTGGGTTTGGTGTTTGTGATAAAGTATATTAGGGTGTACCAAGAGATATTTTTGGTAGTTAAATATGGTGTACTTAGTTAATTTTACATTTTGATTAAAGTATTATGATGTACTTAGATCATAGGGTGTACTTAGTTAATTTTAGGGTTCGTTTAGCAGCACTCTAAAAAAAGGGGCCCGCCTGGTGCCTAGAGCCATTTCGCCATGTGTCCTAAATAGTAGAGCCACGTGGCGTTCAAAATCCTTGTACCCGCCTGGCGTCTATCGCCTGGCGCCTATTTCGCCATGTGTTAAAAATAGTATAGCCGGACTAGTTATAATATAAAAAAATTCCAGTATAGCCGCCCGGCTATACTATTTATAAAATAAAAAAACGTAAATTGATGACCCGATGTAGAATTTTATTTTATTTTATCATTTTTTATTATCGGGGATGCGAGTTGCTGTCGTAATCATAGAGAGAAGCCCAGGTCGTTGAGGTCAGGCGCACACCCACAGGCGTCAGACTCAGAACTCATAAGGCCATAGCGTAACGCCATAACCCAGTTTCAAAAACAATCCGTCAGCTTTCTCGCATTTTCTGCACGCTGCTCTGCTCGGTACCATCGCCAGTAAATCAGCCCCCTATCATCCAAGTTTTGCCAGATTGTCTCCACAGGGTCTCGTAAGTACCTTTAATTCCTCTCTCTTCTCTTCTGAGTTTGGGTTTGGGCATCAATTTATGAATTTGATGCCACTCGTTGCATATAATTTGTACGCTATGATTGATTTATCTACCCGTTACAGATTCTACTATTAAATTGTAAAATGGGGTTGAAATTGAATTGTTAATATTTATTTACATTAGGCATTAAATATATCTCAAAAGGGGTGTTGGGAAATTTTATGTTGGGGTTTTGCATGAAATTTTATCAGAACTGTGTATGAATGTTGTTATCTTCTTTGCATTGTCTGGTTTTCGATAGATGAGAGATTGTAAATTTTAGCATAAGGTGCAAGAAATCTGATACATAATGGGCCTTTTTCCATCGATAGGGTAGAGGTTCTTCATTTCTTCTCTTATTTCTTGTGATTCCTACCTACCCACCAGTGAAGTACATTTTCCTAGTTAGGAAATTTGGTTTCTGTTAACCTGCAGATTAATTATGAACACTTATATGGCGGGCGCTATAATGTGGTATCCCACGGATGTCAATGGGAAAATATCTGTTAAGGGGAGTGTTATTCGCACTCCCTATCGTCCTCCTGTATTCCAGTGCAGGATTGGTGTGAGGGAGTGCCTAGTAAAAGTCAAAGAAAATTTGATATATCAGCATATAAATTATGATTACTATGAAGTTGGAATTGAGGCTCTATTGAGTTCGGCTGAGTGGATTCGTTGAAACGAAGAAGAGAGTATCTGTAATGCTTTCTCATTAGTTGGAGATGGAGCTCTGGTCTATTCTAGTATTTGATCAATAGTGTGTACAGATTGTTTATAAATTTCTAGTTTATCTGTTGTGAAGGTACCGATGGAGTCAGGTTACAGGCCAGTGAGTCGGACATATTTCTTGAAAGCTCCTCATTCTTTCAGTTGTGTAACTTTTCTGACCTTCATGTCAATAAGCATTCAGGAACTTATGTACCAGAAGTAGCATTTTCTGAAAGCAATTTCTTCACATCAATACTAAAATGTAATCTTCAGACCAAAAAAATACAAAATGTACTCTTTTGAATCTTCGAATAAAATGATCAATGTGAGAGATAACACATAAATTAGTTTCCTCCAACATTTCACTGCATTCTATAATTGTGTTTAGATAATTTAATAAGGTAGCAAACAAAAACATATGAATTCAAACTAGCAAATGGTAGTTATTAAATATCAAATGAACGAAATTATCACAAACCACAATCATTTCATTCCAATGACATGTCAATAATCATATGTCCCTCACACAACTATGCTCTGCACACCATCACCATCCTCATGACATTTTGTGCACATTTCTAGAAAAGTTATAAACTTTTTTTGGGTACAACATTAATGTTTTAATGAATTCTTATGTTTTTCATTTTAATTCTTCCCTTCTTCCCTCTTCTTTTTCAATTCTCTCTTCTTCATTATGGCTTCGTTTGGTTAAACTAATTAAAACAATACAACAAGAAATGCAAGATTGTCCCAAATGTTTAAATCTGAGTGAAAACCGTTAGAAAAACCAAAGAAAAAAAATTAGCCAAAACAATAAACTGAAAAAACATAAAATAAAAGCTGAGAAGAGTAACCAAATGTTGATACCAAGTTATATGTCAATTATGAAGAACTCAAAAGCAACCAAATGTTCTCACCAAAAAAAAAAGCAACCAAATGTTGACACATAAATATATAACATAGAAACAATACATAAAAATTAAATACCAAAAACATAATAATACAAAGACTCTTTATATAAAAATAAAATAAAATATTCAGGGTAACATATTCTGTGATAAAGAGTCTGAATTTTTTTATTTTTTTTATTTTTTTCTGAGAAGAATCCAGACTCTGTTTCTATTATGAAGGACGCAAATATCAGCAAAAAATAAACAAATTGAGGCTGAAAAAATGATTGACAATTTGACAAACCTCTTTGATTACGAAACTGAACCACAATATTATTCTCTGAGAGTTCTTGAGAGAGATTATATACAGAGAGGATGGGGAGAGAGAAAGCTACTGAGAGAGGATAGACGGTAACACGGGTGGAGATTATGGACGTTATCGGATTGATGGAGTTGGTGGGACGTCAGATTGATCTTTATGCTTTCCATGTTTTGTGTTGGAGGTGTTTTGGGAAGAGGGATGAAAGCAGAAGGAAGAAGCCTGCGTCACAGGGCTAAGAACTCAGCTGTTTTCCACGTGATGAGCGTTGGCGCCTGAGCGGACGGTCGAACTTGGATCTCAGTGCCCTGCTTTAGTTTTCTTTTGATCAGCTCTTTCTCATCATGTGAATCATTTGTAGTCATTTTGCTCTATTTTGACAAGGAGATACAACTGGTGCTTGTAATTTCAGGCCTTCATGGCAGTATGGAAGGAGGAATGCTAGTTTCCACGTGTCAAATAGTATAGCCGAGCGGCTATACTATTTTTAATATAAAAAATCCGAGTATAGCCGTGTGGCCAGTGGCGGATCCAGGAAATTTGGTTCGGGGGTCAACGTTTAAAGGTTAAAAAAAATTTATACAAAATATACCCATAAAAATGAAACGATAATATTATCATTCATAATTAATATAAAAAACCACATTACAATTGTCCACGACGAGTTTTCATATTCTGAAAACGTAACATTATAGTTTCATTATCAATACAAGCAAATACATCATTCTCAATATAAACAAGCAAACTATCACTCAACCATTGATCTCCCATTCGGTTGCGAAGTGGACCTTTCACAATATTCATAGCAGAAAATGCTCTCTCCAAGAAGAAGGTTGCAACCGGTAAAGTTAAAGCTAATGTGAGAAGCAAATAAACATAATTATATGTTCTATGCAACCCTTTCTCCACCAATTTTCTTGCAAGGCTACCAATCCCTTTCAATTGAGAAAAATCGATCATCGTACGCATATGATTAATATAAATCTCAAGTTGATCTTTAAGTGCCAAGAGATCTCGGGAAGTAAAATCTTGAGGATAAAATTCAGCAAAACGAAGTAGCTTTTGTTTGTTAAAAGCTATGAAGGAATCATCCGGACTCAAACATGTCAAACAAAGAAGTAACTCAGTATTTACCTCAGCTGAAGCGATGATTTAATTTCGCAAGTTGCCACTCAATGATTTGAATGAAGATGTCCACACGATAATGATGGAGATGCGTTATTATAGGAGCTCTCCGATGTGATCTCCATTGAGCTACATATGCATCATCCATGTTTGGAACCAAGATATCATGTTTGCCACAAAAGGAAGATACTTGATCAAGCAAGGCTTCAAATGCATTCTCTCTCATGTGTTGTAGTGGGTCCTTGCAAACTTTCACTAAAGTCATTGCATTCCCAATATCTTGGTCTTTCCTTTGTAATGCTTGTGACAAGTCATTTGTGGCTCCCAATATAGATCTCATGAAAAATAGGTGAAATACAAACTCAAACGATTGTATTTCTCTCAATGACCTATTTGATTCACCTAGATTGTCAGTGGAGCCATCCTCAATAATCAATTTGAGCACTTTCACCACAGATTTAAACATGGAGATGATACTAAGTAATGTACCATAATGTGAGTTCCAACGTGTATCACCGGGCCGCTTGAGACAAGTTTCTTGATTTAAGCCTCGCCCTGTTGGAAAAGTATCTTTTTCAAGAGCTTCCGTAATATCCTTTTGTAGTTGATCTCTAAGCATGTCACGACGCTTACACGATGCTCCAACAATATTAACCAAGCTATTGCAAGATGTGAAGAAAGTGGCAATATCAACATTTCCTTTTGCCACGGCCACAAGAGCTAATTGAAGTTGATGTGCAAAACAATGAATATAATAGACACAAGGATTTTCTCTCAAAATTTGGGTTTTAAGACCATTGAACTCACCCTTCATATTACTAGCTCCATCATATCCTTGTCCTCTTAGCATGGAAATGCTCAATTCCTCCCTTGAAAACAATGTGTCAATAGCCTCCTTGAGTGAGTTTGATGTAGTGTCGCTAACGTGTTGAATGCCCACAACCCTCTCAATTACATCTCCACTTTTGTCCACATAACGAAACACCGCCGCCATCTGTTCTTTTACTGACACATCACGTGATTCATCAACTAATAAAGAGAAGAATGCACCATCCATATCCTTAATGATTTTCTTAATAGTTTCAGTGGCACAAGCATTCACAAGATCTTTTTGAATTGTTGGAGCTATTAACTTGAGATTCCCGGGAGCATTTTCTAACACAACGGCTTTAACTTTCTCATCATGATCAGCAAGAAATTGTAAGAGCTCCAAATAATTCCCCTTGTTGCTTGAAGTGTCACTCTCATCATGCCCACGAAAAGGAAGACATTGCCTCAACAAAAATCTCACACAATCAAGAGAAGCTGTCAAGCAAATACGATAAGAGATACGAGCTTGCTCTGATTGCTTTATCAAAACTGTTCGGATATGTTGCTTTTGACTCATAAGATCCATACAATATTGTCTAGATTAATTATGAACACTTCCAACAAGTCCAACATGTTGCCCAATTTTATCCTTCTTCTTCCAATTCTTAAAACCCATTTCTGTGAAGGCGTCGCTACACCCTTGACCAATTCTGAAATTGGATTTGAAAAGATAACAATAAAGGCAAAATGCAGCATCTTTACTAATCCTGTACTCCAACCAGTCAAACTCATCAAACCACTTGACATTAAAGCGTCGATCATACCCTGAAAGATCAGTTTGTGGAAATGTATGATCCTTAGGCTGACATGGACCTTTTTGTAGATATGCTTCGGACTTCGTCTCTAATGTTAGGATCATAGTCTAACATTTGAGGCCGAAGTCCGGGTCTGCAATAAGATTAGCCAAGATATCTTGCAATTCACTTTCTTTCGAACTATCCACATCTCTCGAACTTGAACTACCCACATTATCCGAACTTGAAGTAGTTGATGCGAACCTTCTCTTAAAGTAGCGTTCCATAACTATATTTGTATAAATAACCAATCAAACATCAACAATATAGAAAAAACCTAACTTATGCAAACTAACCAATATAAAATCCCAATAACTAATCAAATTTACCAAAATATAATCGAACAAAAAATACTAATTTATTCTAACTAACTAACCAAAATCAAAAACCCTTAATTTATTCAAATTAACCAAGAGATATAATCTAACATAAAAGTAAATCCCTAATTTATTCTAACTAACTAACCAAAATCAAAACCCCTAGTTTATTGAAACTAATCAAGATATAATCTAACATAAAAATAAAACTCTAACTTATTTAAACTAACTAACCAAAACCAAAATCCATAATTTATTCAAACTAACATAAAAGAATAGCCCTAATTTATTCAAACTAACAAACCAAAATAAATTTCAACAACAAACAACAATAACAACTAAATAACAAAAACACAAACATATAACAATCTTGACTAATTAATTAAAGCATAAAGAAATTAGGATAACATACTTTCAAATTTGAGGGACAAATCCACCTTTGAAATCAAATTGAATTTGAGGGTTACTTATTTAATTTGAGCTGCGCCGCGCCACTTTGCTGCCGCCGAATTTGTGGGGAAGGAAGTGAAGGTTGGATGGAACTTGGTTTGGGGATTTAGGGTTCAGACTTGAGAAGTTGAGAGAAATGAGTTAAAAACTTGTTTGAGGAAGGGGAAGGATCGGGCAAAAAGGCAAAGCGCTGTCTTCAGTTTTTTTTTTTTTTTTTAAAACCCTGCCAAAACGACGTCGTTTTGGCCAGGTTAAAAAAAAAAAACCTAAGTGCAACGACGTCGTTTTGACGTCGAGGGAACTAAAAAAAAAAAGAAATCGCGCGCTGCGCACAAGGGCAGCCTGCGCCCCATCTCCTTCAGCTGCAAGGGCTTGCCCCTTTGGGGCATTTCATCAAACACTTTGCAGGGGTCAACTTTGGGTGCTTTAATGGAGGATTTCAGAGGTTGCAGGGGTCAATTGACCACCCTTGCTCCTTTGTAGATCCGCCCCTGCGTGTGGCTATACTATTTATAAAATAATAAAAAAGCAGGCCACTATGTGCCTAGCGCAACTTCGCCACGTGTCAAAAATAGTACAGCCGAGCGGCTATACTATTTTATATAATAAAAATCATAGTCTAGCCGGGCGGCTATACAATTTTTAATATTGAAAATCCGAGTATAGGCGATCGGCTATACTATTTATAAAAAAAAAAGGCCAGCCTGGTGCCTAGCGCCATTTCGCCACGTGTCCTAAATAGTACAGCCGCTCGGCTATACTATTTTTATATAATAAAAACCATAGTATAGCCGCGCGGTGATACTATTTTTAATTTAAAAAATTCGAGTACCCGCGCCTGGTGCCAAGCGCCCATTTCGCCATGTGTTAAAAATAGTATAGCCGGTATAAAAAATTCCAAATATAGCCACGCGGCTATACTATTTATTAAAAAAAAAATTGATGACCTGATGTAGAATTTTATTTTATTATATTATTTTTTATTATCAGGGATGCCATAACCCAGTTTGAAAAAAACAATCCGTCAGCTTTCTCGCATTTTCTACAACCTGCTCCTCCTAAGTGCCATCGCTAGCAAATCACCCCTATCATCCAACTTTTGCCAGATTGTCTCCACAGGGTCTCGTAAGTACCTTTCATTCCTCTCTCTTCTCTTCTAAGTTTGGGTATCAATTTATGAATTTGATGCCACTCGTTGCATATAATTTGTACGCTATGATTGATTTATTGAGTTTGGCTGAGTGGATTCATTGAAACGAAGAAGAGAGTATCTGTAATGCTTTCTCATTAATTGGAGATGGAGCTCTGGTCTATTCTAGTATTTGATCAATAGTGTGTATAGATTGTTTATGCATTTCTAGTTTATCTGTTGTAAAGGTTATGCAATTACCTATGTTTGCTTCTTCATCCATTGTTGGTTTGTTCTTGAGGTCACTCTTGTTTCTTAATGTTTTTGGTTTGTATTGTTAGGGCATGTTTGGCATGCTTCACTATGCCTCACTGGATTGGACTGTGTTAAATAGTCCTTGAAACCTATGTTTGGCAAGGGAGGGGATTAGTTTAAATGAGACTATATAGCCCAACAGTTTGAAAAAGCCCGGACTGAACGCAGCTAATATAGTGAGTCCGAAATTGGGTTCGTAAAATAGCACACTCGCTATTTTGAACACGTGAGTCCGACTTCCTCCCCACCTCCACAGATCCAACGGCGCTCCACCTGGATTTCTTCTCAGAACGATCTCTCTTCGCACTCCACCCACTAGCAGAACCCAGAACCATGTATCTTCGCCATCTGAGTCCAATTCGTAGCAGTTCCAAAGAAAAAAAGAAAAGCAGAAAATAATGAAACTAGAAAAGAGAGAGAAGAAAGAAGGAAAAAGAAAGAAAAAAAAGAAGAAAAAAAAGATGATGTTTTGGAGGCGTCTAGAAACTGCTTGATATGTGTCGAGTCGGCTTAGTTTATTTTCATCTGAACAAACCCTCCGTTGCGCGCAGACAATGAAGACGGCAGTGCTGGAAAAAATGGAGCCATCTTGCTGATGTTGCCAAATTACTCATCTGGGATTCCAGGGTTTGATGCCCTGGTTGGTGGAGGCCCCAGAGAAATGGTGGCGATGAAGCCAGTTGGTTCCTGGCGATGAGGCTACTTGCTGATCTCTCTTCACAGTTGAGGGAAAAAAAAGAAGAAAAAAAAGAAGAAAAAAAAGAAGAAGAAAAACAAAACAGAAAGAAACGATGGAGAAGAGGAGAATAATTAAAAAAGAGAGAAGTAAACAAAGGAGAGAAAAACAAGATAAGAATAAAATACTATTTTACAAAAAAGGGTTACAATATTTTTTTTTTAAAGGAGAGAGAGAAAGAGAGCTGATAGGGGTGGGGCTATTTTTCAATTCACAAGAGTTGGCTTGTATAATTAATTAATTAATTTTAATTTTTAATTAAATTTAATTATTTAAATAATTATTTTTTAGTCCGATACAACACCAAACATAGGCCTTCACTATTTTTATAATCCAACTTCTTAGTTGGGCAAGCACCAAACATGGGTCAGGACTTAATCCAACTTAGTCCAATAGGGACTAATCAGGGGCAGTCCCAGGATTTAGTCCAGTCCATGACAGTCCGACGTACCAAACAACCCCTTAGAGTATTAGTACCAGTTTCCAGTATTGTTGACGTTCTTTTTGGTACAGGATGACGCTCATATCTTCTGCAGGAGTCCCAAGTGAGTTGACCTTACTCACATACCTCCTAGCATTTGAATTTTGTTTTTGTTTTTGTATTTTTGCGGTTTCGTTTTGCTCATAGTACTACTATGTCTCTGTGTTTTCAGGTGAAAGATGAAGTGAGGGGTGTCTTAGAGTTTATCGAGTATCAGGTAGGCAAGCCTTGGAGTCATTCAACATGGCTTGACTTAATTGAAATGGCTTAGGTATTTGTTTAAGGGAAAATAAGAAAGGACTCACTCCCTAAATGGTACCCTGTAAGCAATAGCCACACCAAACTAGGAAACTGATAAAATAATGGTGGCTGCATAGTCTCTATTGTTAGAGGAGACAATTTATTGTCCCAAAAATCAACTTAGGGGACAAATAAAAATTAGTACCTAGTGTGATTTTTTTTAGCAGCGGGGGTGGGGTGTGGGGTGTGGTTGGGGAGAGAGAAGAGAGAATTGTGGTGCCATGTTTTGTTTTTGTTTTTTCAGTTCTTATTTATTTGAATAATACTAGTCTTATCACATTTTTATACCATATGATGTGGCAGTTGATGTGTACATACTACATCATGTAAAATACTAGTTTTTGTTTTTCTAATTTTATTTATTAAAATACACTTTATTCATTTAATTGATGTGGCATATGATATGGACATGCCACATCATGTGGTATATCTATTTATTTATTTTTAAATTGAATTTGAATAATATATATTTTTAATTAATATTTAATAGCTTTTAATTTTTTATATTGGCAAATTTAACGGAATTGACCACATTGACTAACATATCTAAACACACGAACTAAATTTGCCAGATTGAAAATACATGGACCAAATTGGCCAATACAGGAAAAACAGATGGACCATTTTAACATTTAACCCTAAAAAGAGGCAGATCTGATTTAATGATACAATAAAAGAAAGTTGCAATCTGCAAATATGTGGCAAATAAGTTTCATAAGTTCTTGATTAACAATGTCAAAAAATAACCATATGCAAATACCATTCTCGCAGGATTTGAAGTATAAATACAAATTAAAAGATATTGAAAAATTCATGCCAAGAAATTACCGACCATGGAAGCAAAGGTCGTTTGTATCAAGGCAGGTGCATTGATTTTCGAGGCCCTATCTAAAGAGTGATGTTGAGGCCCTGATTTTCTTAGAGAACAAAAATGTTGTTGACAAATTTATGAACAAAGCAACATTATTTTCTCATTCAAGGTGGATTTTTAAGGGAAACGCTTAAGGGTTAAATCTAAAAATCAGGATTTAAAAGTACAAAACTCATTGACATTAGGTAAAAAAGTTAAAAATTAAGGATTCACTTGATTTTCCTAGGTCTTGCAATCATGCCTTAGATACAACATATGAGAGAGAGAGAGAGAGAGAGAGAGAGAGAGAGAGGAAAACACGTTAAAACAAAGAGCTAACCCAAAAAATAAAATCAGAAATAAAAACAAATAGGGGAAAAAATATTTAAGTATAAGATTGGGTTAGAAAATTGAAAACAAAATAAACTCTGAATTGTTTTGTTGAAGTGGGCTGAAAAAAAAACATTCCAAACCTCTCTCTCAGCCACCGATTCCAAACCTCTCACTCAGCCATCACGTCACGCCTCTCTGCCGCTGCTCTTCTCTTAGCCTCTCTCAGTCGCCGCCGTCACGCAGGTCAGATTCTCTCTCTTTATCTCTCTTTTTTTTTCTTTCCCCAATTCGATTTTCTGACTCTTTCTGTCCTCCAGCAAATCGGACATCCCATTCGCTCGCAGCGTCCACCTCTTCATCTCGTATAGCTCTCTGTCTCTGTCTCTGTCTCTCTCTCAGGTACTGTTCATCTCTCTCTCTCAGCTCATCTTGGATTCTGTGACTAGGGTTTTGCATCTGTTTGGGTATTTAGGTTTTCATTGTGTGTGCATCTGTTTACCCGCTCCTTCCTTGCCAAAAATCAATGCTGGAGGAGCTACCGATTGTTGTTTGCAGATTTATGTCTTCTCCTTTGCAGATTTATTTTTTATTTTTGTTTTTTGATTTTCTGATTTTTTTTTTATTTTCTGATTTTCTGTTTATTTTTATTTTTATTCATTGAATATGTCATGTCTTGTTCTCGGAAAACCATCACGTACTAGGAATATGATTAAGCTTTTTAATTTTTTCTTTTACTTTCTTTATTTGTTTAGAAGTAAATTTGCATTCAATTAGGGTTTAACGGGATTTCCCCAACGCTTGTTTGAATAATTCGCAGCAAATCGCAATGGCTCGTAACGAAGAGAAAGCGCAGTCGATGCTCAATCGATTCATCACACTCAAAGCCGAAGAGAAGAAGAAGCCAAAAGAGCGACGTCCATACCTGGCCTCCGAATGCCGGGACCTTGCTGAGGCCTCCAAATGGCGGCAGCAAATCATGGGAGAGATTGGCCGAAAAGTCGCCGAGATCCAAAACGAAGGGCTTGGCGAGCACCGTCTCCGCGACCTCAACGATGAGATCAACAAGCTCATACGGGAGAAGGTTCATTGGGAACGATGAATTGTTGAGCTTGGAGGCCCTAACTACGCGAAACACGCCCCTAAGATGACAGACCTCGATGGCAACATCATCGACGTCCCAAACCCTAGTGGCCGAGGCCCTGGGTATCGGTATTTCGGCGCAGCGAAGAAATTGCCGGGAGTCAGAGAGCTTTTCGAGAAGCCGCCGGAGTTGAGAAAACGGAGGACGAGGTACGATATATACAAAAGGATTGATGCGAGCTATTATGGGTATAGGGACGATGAGGATGGGGTTCTGGAGAAGGTTGAGGCTCCGGCGGAGGAGAAAATGAGAGCGGAGGCCGTGGCGGAGTGGAAACGGATGGAGGAGATAAGGAAAGAGGCAAGGAGGGCGGTGAAGAGTGGGGAGGTGGTCTTGGTGGCGAAGGCGAAGGAGGTTTTGTTTGAAGAGGAAGAAGAGGTGGTTGAGGAGGAGAGGCAGAGAGAAAGGGAATTACAAGAGAGGAGTGAGAGGGAGAAAGAGTTTGTGGTGCACGTGCCGTTGCCGGACGATAAGGAGATTGAGAAGATGGTGCTGGAGAAGAAGAAGAAGGAGCTGCTGAGCAAGTATACTAGTGATGGATTGTTGGAGGAGCAGACTGAGGCTAAGCAGATGCTTAACATTCAGCGCTAGAATGCAGACACCAAGAAAGAGAAAGAGTATGTTACTGTGTTTAATTTGACTCATTGACTGATAAGAAGTTGTTTGTTCTTATCAAATTGATGTTTAAGATGGATTTTTGATGTATTAATGTTCTGGCATAGGTTGAATTCTCTTTGTTTATTGGTAGGCTTTGTTAAGTAAGTGTTTGTAAGGTATTTAGATGGTGGATTGAGTAATAGTTGTCCTTGATGATGAAACAAGTTATATTTGTCACTTTGGATTTAATTTCGAGGAGCTATAATTATCAGTTGATTATGACAAGTTTTGTTAGCCTTTCTACTACATGTTCTATTCTTTTATCAAAGTTTCATTACTTTGTTTATTGCTGAGTTTATCTGGCTACCTCTTTCAAATTATGCTATAAGCTGTGTAAACAAAGAACATATCAACTGTTTAGATGATATATATATATATATATATATATATATATATTTTCTCTCTTTCTCAAAAGATAATGCCTACAATTGAGCATTTTGCATAGTTAGATAATGCCTACAATCTGTCTCCACCAAGATACTTTAGATGATGTTAATGTTGTAGGTTTGTATAGTTAGAGTATTAGTACCAGTTCCCAGTATTGTTGACGTTCTTTTTGGTACAGGATGACGCTCATATCTTCTGCAGGGAGTCCCAAGTGAGTTGACCTTACTCACATACCTCCTAGCATTTGAATTTTGTTTCTGTTTTTGTATTTTTGCGGTTTTGTTTTGCTCATAGTACTACTATGTCTCTGTCTTTCAGGTGAAAGATGAAGCCCAGGTCGTTGAGGTCAAGCGCACACCCACAGGCGTCAGAACTCATAAGGCCATAGCGTAATGCCATAACCCAGTTTGAAAAACAATCCGTCAGCTTCCTCGCATTTTCTACACCCTGCTCTACTCAGTACCATTGCCAGCAAATCACCCCCCTATCATCCAAGTTTTGCCAGATTGTCTCCACAGGGTCTCGTAAGTACCTTTCATTCCTCTCTCTTCTCTTCTGAGTTTGGGTATCAATTTATGAATTTGATGCCACTCGTTGCATATAATTTGTACGCTATGATTGATTCATCTACCCGTTAAAGATTCTACTATTAAATTGTAAAATGGGGTTGAAATTGAATTGTTAATATTTATTTACATTAGGCATTAAATATATCTCAAAAGGGGTGTTGGGAAATTTTATGTTGGGATTTTGCATGAAATTTTATCAGAACTGTTTATGAATGTTGTTATCTTCTTTGCATTGTCTGGTTTTCAATAGATAAGAGATTGTAAATTTTAGCATTATGGGCCTTTTTCCATTGATAGGGTAGAGGTTTTTCATTTCTTCTCTTATTTCTTGTGATTCCTACCTACCCACCAGTGAAGTACATTTTTCTATTTAGGAAATTTGGTTTCTGTTAACCTGCAGATTAATTATGAACAGTTTATATGGTGGGCGCTATAATGTGGTATCCCACGGATGTCAATGGGAAAATATCTGTTAAGGGGAGTGTTATTCGCACTCCCTATCGTCCTCCTGTATTCCAGTGCAGGATTGGTGTGGGGGAGTGCCTAGTAAAAGTCAAAGAAAATTTGATATATCAGCACATAAATTATGATTACTATGAAGTTGGAATTGAGGCTCTATTGAGTTCGGCTGAGTGGATTCGTTGAAACGAAGAAGAGAGTATCTGTAATGCTTTCTCATTAATTGGAGATGGAGCTCTGGTCTATTCTAGTATTTGATCAATAGTGTGTACAGAATGCTTTCTCATTAATGTGAAGGTTATGCAATTGCCTATGTTTGCTTCTTCATCCATTGTTGGTTTGTTCTTGAGGTCACTCTTGTTTCTCTTGTCAGGCTGCCGAGTTATCTTTAGGGAAAACGGGTGTCAAATTTCTCAAAATTCCTGTAATGCAAACGGATTGTTCAATTCAAATAATCTGGTTGCAGTCCCTAACTTTTGTAATAATATATTTGTATTTATCTTCAGTCACTGGTTTATCTTTGAAAGCTTCTGGTTACTTCGAATTTTTTGTTTTTATGTTTTCCCTAAGGCAGCTACCTGCATTTCAGGGCTCAGTAAATCACCATTGAACTTTGTTATGGCCATAGGGATTATTAGACAAGGATGTCTGGGAGATGAAAAATTCCATCGTCTTTTGAGCGACGTCCCATTCAATCTCCAGGTATGATGCGGCATGGTCCATTGCCTGGGTTAGGGCCTTCTCCTGGTCACTGACCATTTGAGGCACTACCACGTCCTGAACTTAGTGAACTTTTGGAAAATAAAATTGCATATCAAGCAGCAGAGATAAAACAACTGACAGGAGACAATCATAGACTGGCAGCTACTCATGTTGATTTGAGGCAGGATCCTTTAGCTGAGAAGGAAGTACAGAGACTCAAGGCGCACATGAGAAGCATCCAGACTGGGAGTGACATTCAGCTGTACTATTTTTCAAAAAAATAAATCAGGAAAAAACCGGGTCTAGCCGAGCGGCTATACAATTTTTAATATAAAACAATCCGAGTATAGCCGTCCGGCTATACGATTTATAAATTTAAAAATGAGGACAACCTCACGTGTCTTAAATCGTACAGCCGCGAGGCTATACTATTTTTAATATAAAAAAATCCGAGTATAGCCGACCGGCTATACTATTTATAAATTTTAGAAAGGGACTCGCCTCACGTGTCAAAGATCGTATAGGCCCGCGGCTATACTATTTTTAATGTAAAAAGTCCGAGTATAGCCGCCCGGCTATACTATTTATAAAATTATAAAAAAGGGACCCACCTCTCGCCTAGCGCCCATATCGCCCCGTGTAAAAATAGTATAGCCGGGCGGCGATACTATTTTTTAAGATATTAGAAACCGTAGTATAGCCGGTCGGCTATACCCTTTTTTATATAAAAAAATTCGGGTATAGCCGCCCAGCTATATTATTTATAAAATAAAAAGACCTGCCGTCTCGTCACGTGTCAAAAATAGTATAGCCGCGCGGCTATACTATTTTTTAGATGTTAAAAACCGTAGTATAGCCGGTCGGCTATACCCTTTTTATATTAAAAAACTGAGTATCGCCGTCCTGCTATACTATTTATTAAACCAAAAAAGACCCGGCTGGCCCCTAGTGCCCATTGTCACTGTCTAAAATAGTATAGGCATGCGGCTATACCATTTTGTATATAATAAAAACCGTAGTATAGCCGCTCGGCTATACGGTTTTAAATATTAAAAAAACCGAGTGGACCCGCCCGGTTATACTGTTTATTCTCCGAGAGTTCTTGAGAGAGATTATGATACGGAGAGGATGGGGAGCGAGAAAGCTACTGAGAGAGGATACACGGGTGGAGGTTATGGAGGTTATCGGATTGATGGAGTTGGTGGGAAGTTTTTGTGGAGTTTCCCACGATGGGGGCTCTCTTTCTTTGCCAGAGTTATACACGTTCATATTTTATTTTTATTTTTATTTTTTTGTTTGGGGTATTTTTGTCCATAAAGTCTGTGATCAATTGCTCTTGGTCTGTCTTTGTAACTGCTTTTGAAATATTCGAATAAAATCACCACACACACACTCAGAACTGTAATTAGCAGAGGCTGGAAGATAACAACCGTTCCAACATGGGCAATATGAGCCTTGAGTTCTTGGACGTCAGATTGATCTTTGTGCTTTCCATGTTTTGGGTTGGAGGTGTTTTTGGCAAAGGGGTGAAACCAGAAGGAAGAAGCCTGCATCACAGGCCTAAGACCTCCGCTGTTTTTGACGTGATGAGCTTCGGCGCCCGAGCGGACGGTCGAACTGATGACAGCAATGTTGGATCTCAGTGCCCTATTTATAGTTTTCTTTTGATCAGCTCTTTCTCATCATGTGAATTTGTTTGCTGTAGACATTTATAGTTGTTTAGCTCTATTTTGACAAGGAGATACAACTGGTGCTTGTAATTTCAGGCCTTCATGGCAGCATGGAAGGAGGCATGCCAGTCTACAGGTAGGGTACACATTACGATACCGAAAGGGACATACATAATTGGCCCTCTTAAATTCTCAGGCCCCTGCCTAAATGTATCGTCTCTGACGCTTCGCGTGAAGGCAAGACTTGTTTTTATGATTTCCATCTGCTACATTTTTTACATTATAGCATCAACTATCAAGTCATTTGCTGACGGCTTTGAGAAATAAATTGCTTGCATTGCAGGGTTATTTGAAGGCTACAACGGACCTGCGCAAGTATGGATTTGGTGGCGTTTGGCTCGAATTTGCATGGTTGGAGGGGCTAACCTTGACCGGAGGTGGAACCTTTGATGGCCAAGGTGCTCGAGCCTGGCCTCACAACAAGTGCCCCACAGACTCCAACTGCAAGCTTCTTCCAACTGTATGCTACATAGCTTTCTCTTTCTGTTCTTAAATTGTACATCACTTGTTGTAGCTAATTGAAAATCAATTTCTCCTTCTCAGAGTTTGAAATTTGTGGCAATGAATAAGACTGTCATCCGAGGCTTAACTTCAGTGAACAGCAAGTTCTTTCACATAGCTCTTGTAGAATGTCACAACTTCAAAGGTAGCAGGCTCAAGATTTCAGCCCCCGAAACAAGTCCTAACACCGATGGCATCCACATCGAACGAAGCTCTAGCGTCTACTTCTCTCTGTCACATATTGCTACCGGTGATGACTGCATCTCGGTTGGACAAGGAAATTCTCAGATCACCATAACAAGCATCACTTGTGGACCTGGCCATGGCATCAGGTACTTTCAATTTAATGAAATAGTACTTACTTATGTATGAAGCTTACTTAGCCTGATTAACACGTATTTTCGGGTACATGTTTGCATTTTTTTTAATCGTAGTGTGGGAAGTCTAGGAAAATATCCAGACGAAAGAGATGTTAGTGGACTTGTAGTGAAAGACTGCACCATGACAGGTACCACCAACGGCATTAGGATCAAGACATGGGCTAACTCCCCCGGCAACAGCGCAGCCACGAACATGACATTCGAAAACATTGTCATGAATAACGTGACCAATCCGATCATAATCGATCAATTGTATTGTCCATTCACATCCTGCACTTCTAAGGTAACCAAATTTTCCAGGCATGTAGTAAAAGTGCTTCATTTCTGGTTTGAGTTTTATTAGGTAGAACAAAATGCCATCCTGATCATATAATATACTCTCTTATTGAATTTGTATAAAATTTTGCAGGCACCATCCAGAGTGAAGCTGAGTGACATATACTTCAAGAACATAAGAGGGACATCATCGTCGGAGGTGGCGGTGGCTCTTGAATGCAGCAAAGGGATCCCATGCCAGAATATTTACCTTGAAGATGTTCACTTGGACCTGTCATCTGGGGAGAAACAAGCAACTTCAAGTTGCAGCAATGTCAAAGCTAAATTCAGTGGCACCCAAATACCACCTCCATGTACTTAGTTGCTTTCCACTTTGTTTGGTGGATTTGGGAGATCCTAATAGTTAATTTCCACTTGAAATTTGATGTTTGGACTTCCATGCTGTGTTCAGGAACACTGCACTATTTCCATGAAGAATTTAGAGTTTTTCTTTTCTGTTTCTTTGACTAATTATCTTTCTCTTATCTGTGCTAGCAAAGACCATGGAAGTTGCAATAGACATTTTTCTTTTAGATTTTTTAACAAAGATATAATTTGGTTTGGCTTGGACTATGAATATCACCTTTCTAGATGAGACTTGTAAGACACAAAGAACATAAATCTAATTGAAATAGTCCAGTTCATGGCGAGACTTCAAACGTGGATCATTAGAAAAAGTGGAAGTGTTGAGTATATTTGTGAACAAAGGGAAGTGTTTAGATACACACTCAAGCATCATGTAATGGCCATCCCCTGTTGTTGAATAAAATTCCAATATTCCCCTAGAAAAAGAAAAGGGTGCTTAGATTATGCAAGCATCCTATCCTCATCTTCATAAAAACACCAAAACAGAAAAATGATACTGATTATTTGGAAGAAATAAAATAAAATAAAATAAAATAAATAAATAAGCATTTTGTAAAACATAAAATATCCAAAGTTAAAATTCCAAAACGTCACATCAGTCGTACCAATAAAATCTAGATAATCAACGCATACATAGTAATTGAATCAGGACCGCACACGTGCCTCGTATATGATGAAATGGGCTCAAAAAGTAAAAAAAAAAAAAAAGGAAAGAATATTTGAAGAATAATTTATTATATCCTCGTGTTCATTTTCCCACACGCATTGTGGGTTTTGTCCACTTGCTTGCTCTGTCCTGTGTGTATATTAGTTAGTAAGGCGAGGGAAGAAGAAGAAACAAAGTCGGAATTTTTGAGAGAGAGAGAGAGAAGAAGAAGAAGATGGAGAGCGCATCAGAAATGGTGGCATTTCCATTGCTGACGACACCGATCGAATCGAACTACAGAGCCTGCACCATCCCCTTCAGGTTTCCCTCCGACAATCCTCGCAAGCCAACCCCGACTGAGCTGGCCTGGATCGACCTCTTCCTCAACTCCATCCCTTCCTTCAAGTAATCTCCATCTTCCTCAGCTCCATGATCAACCCTAATTTCTTCTTCGTTTTCGTGTTAATGGGTTTGGTTGGTTTTTTGGGGGCAGGAAGCGAGCTGAGACCGATGCTGTTGACGATGCTCCTGCTAGAGCTGAAAAATTTGCTCAAAGGTATAGTGATTGTTTTGTGATGAGTTTTTTGAGTGGTGATGAGATTGGTTTTTGGAAATGTATGTAATGTGTTTGTGTTTTTTACTGAAAGGTACTCTGAGATACTTGAGGACTTGAAGAAGGACCCTGAAAGTCATGGTGGCCCACCAGATTGCATTGTAAGCTCAAAATTGGTTTGGTTACTAGTTTTTGTTGCAGTTGTGATATCATCATCATCTTCTTACCATGGAACATTTCTCCTTTTTTTATTTATTTTTGTTGGGAAATCTAGCTTCTTTGCAGACTTCGTGAGCAAGTCCTTAGGGAGTTAGGGTTCAAGGATATATTTAAGAAAGTCAAGGTGAGTGCTTGCTAAATGTTATAGAAAACTTTTCCAATGCATTTTGTCAATAATTAATTGACTAAGAGTTCCAAATACTGATCAAACACTTCAGGATGAAGAGAATGCAAAGGCCATATCCCTGTTTGAGAATGTGGTGGATTTAAGTGATGCTATTGAAGATGAAGGAAAGCGCCTAGAGAATCTCGTTAGAGGGATATTTGCTGGAAACATATTTGATCTTGGTTCTGCACAGGTATGGAATTTTCTTGTTGTTGTAGAACTAGTAAGTATTTGTTACCTGACTAAAAGCCTACACTCCCCTCTACTTGAATTTGGTTTGGTCACTTAATTTTTTTACATACATCATACTTATTCTTAGGATATGCATGACAAAATGGTTTTTGTTACACAACTACTTGTTAATATTAAAGCAATACTTCTTTCAGTGGCAACTACTTGACATTTACTTGTTTTTGTGTTTATGAAGCTCGCAGAAGTTTTCTCAAAGGATGGTATGTCCTTTTTAGCTAGTTGCCAAAACCTTGCCCCTCGACCCTGGGTTATCGATGACTTGGACGCTTTCAAATTGAAATGGAGCAAGAAATCCTGGAAAAAGGCAAGTTCCATGTGTATGTTATAGATCTCTCTGAAAAAAGTTATGCCATTATATATGCTTTATATGTATTAACCAATTATCTTTTTTGTTTTGGTGTTCACAGGCTGTTATATTTGTTGACAATTCTGGTGCAGATATTATTTTGGGAATTCTGCCATTTGCGAGAGAGTTACTCCGGCGTGGGACACAGGTTTGCAGTCAGATCTTGTTTCTTCTGTTGAATGGTTCTTATGGTGGAAATCCCAGAAGTTTTCTAGCATCCTTTCTCTTTCTAAGAAAACTATATATGTATTATGCATTTCTAGTTAAGCTGTCTCCGTGCCAATTAAACCGGGCATGGAATGAGTATTCTGAGTTCTGGTGTCTTTTCATTTTCCAAATTTCTTTCAATTGTTTTCAATGCCCATTTTTGAATGAGTTGCCTTGTTAAGCCTATTTGCACATGATTATCTCTTTCTTATTATGCAGGTTGTGTTGGCAGCTAATGACTTGCCTTCTATCAATGACATAACTTACCCTGAACTGATTGAGATTATATCGAAGGTAATAGAAAATTTTAGAATAACTCTTTTTCAAAATCTTGGATTATACTAATATTATAAGTGGCAATATACCAGTTGAAGGACAATGAGGGGAAGCTCAAGGGTGTTGATACTTCAAATCTTTTCATTGCCAATTCTGGTAATGATTTGCCGGTAAGGGAATGGAAGCTCTTGTTTGTTGTCTGATTGAATTGATGCATTCTGTTTTACGATTATGAATATGGTTACAGTTGTATAACATTAACCTTTTTGGTTTCTAAATTCCTTGCAGGTTATTGATCTTTCAAGAGTGTCACAAGAGATTGCCTACCTGGCAAGTGATGCAGACCTAGTTATTACGGAAGGAATGGTAAAAACCAACCCAGAAACTTACTTGGATTTTTACTAGTATTGAGTCTTAATTGAAATATTGAACTGGTTACTTTGTTTGAAAGCTAGTTACGTGCATATATTGAAGTGTATAAAATGGACTCCATATAAATTGAGTAGACATTGGTGTTAAAAGTGGTATAGTCGTGGTAAAAGTCTAGTGGATGTAGAATGTCTTGAGATGATGCGGTCTGTGTCATTTTAATATAACTTATTTTGCTTTTGACAGGGTCGTGGGATAGAGACAAATCTTTATGCGCAATTTAAGTGTGATTCCCTCAAGATTGGGATGGTAATGCTTCCACTAGAATTTTCTGTTGCTTCAATACTGATTAGTTTAGTTGAGCATCCTTTGTGCATAATATTAACTTTGTGCAACCTCTGTTTGCGTCTCCCCTTTCTTTATCACAGGTGAAACATCCCGAGGTTGCCCAGTTTCTAGGAGGAAGGCTTTACGATTGCGTCTTCAAATACAATGAAGTTTTGTTGAGTTAATGATGTTGATTCTTGTCTTGTCTGTACTCTTAATCGAATTTATTCTGAGTCATTCAGAGTACATGAAGTATTAGATCTTAGCTACTGCAAGAGCTTATATATTTAAAACTTCGAAATTCAGCACTCCTGATAAATAAACATGTCTACTGTTACACGTGGTTTAGATTAATCTCCCATACATATGTGTTTTTGGGTGCATGTTGTGCAGCTGATTAGAAATAAGGAATTTAGTTCCGTATTGAATTCCCTTGATGATATTTTTGTGTTCGGTTTCGATAGAAGAAAGAGTGAGGGAGAGACCAGAAACAATACAAATGGTTTTTTTTTCCTTACTTCTCTTTATATTTTCTCTCTTTTCTTGTATGTATTACGACTGTTAAATTTTTAAGTAAAAATGAAAAGTTCTTCTTATATGCTCTGGGATGTTTCTACTTGCAAATGGAAAGTGATGTAATCTTTTCACAAAGTCATACAGGAGTTAGATTTTGATATAGAGTAGTGCGGTCGGTTCAGCAGTTGTCTTTTTCTCATAAATTTCTTAGCCATTTTATTAATAAACTTGAAGGGTTACACAAATAAAATCCATCATTTGTGGAAGTACAACACAGAAGAAAAGAAAAGAAAAAAGAAAAAACGAAGTTTTTGGTTATCAAAGGAGATGCATGTTAATAGATCATTTCTTTTTGGTGGGATATGAAGCCATCTTGTTGATGCCACAGAGTCCTTCCGGCTTTCCTGTGTTCCTCTTCATCCTTATGTAGCCCTTCTCACCCCACTTTGGTCCCCATGAGTTCCTCACAATGATGTAATCTAACTCCTTTTGAGAACCATATCCAACGGCTGCTACACCATGATCAAGCTCAGTCCCACAACGCCCGTTGAAGACTCCCTGCAAAAACAAACAATCCATACAGTTAGGGTTAACTAATGTGTTTCAGGAATTATACTGTGCATGAATAGGTCGTGTTCTGAAAAAAGAACAAAAAAACAAAATTGCTCACCCCACTATAGAACTGGAAATCTCTGCCAGAGGCGTCAATAGCTATGCTAAGAGGCTGATGAGCCAGTGCCTTAAGGAGAGCTTCTTCGTTATTTTCTGGCACGTCTTGATAACCGTTTATAGTCACCACCTCTGAAGCTCCCTGAAGATTACAAAATCAAATGCAATTATAAGAACAGCCATGATCTGTTGACAGCTAAATTTGATCAAAGAAGCAAAAGCGTTATAATGCATTGCACCCCAGTTAGCAGTATTTACCTTCTTTTTCTCACAATTGCCTTCCTCCATAAGATATGGGTAATCATCTTCCTTGTTAAGCCCACCATTGGACATTATAAACTGAAATGCATAATCCATCAAGCCCCCATTGCAGCCATTGTTGAATGATCTGTCACAATCTATCAGTTGTTGTTCAGACAGGGACGTTAGGTTTCCTGTGACAATCTGGTTTATGCCCTCAACAGCAGCAACAGTAGAAAATGCCCAGCAGCTACCTGCAGATTGTCATCTTTGTTCATTACTACATGATATAAACACATATTACATATTACATATGAGAGAGAGAGAGAGAGAGAGAGAGAGAGAGAGAGAGAGAGTTTGGCACATACCACATGAACCTTGGTTCTTGACAGGAGTTACAGCTCCTTTCTTTCTCCAGTCCACGGATTTGGGCAATGCTTCGACATCAAAATCTCGATAACTGAAGTCTCCAGTGGACTCTCTCCTTCTTGCGGATTCGGGTTTTAGCCCCAAGTAGTTGCTCTTGAACTCTTCATGGCTCAAGTCTGCAAACTCATTCACCCCAAGCCAGTAGCTATCAACATCAAGGTTCTTATTCCTTTCATTAATGTGCTTCACATTGTCTCTGAATATCTCAAACCTATGCAGCTTCTCTTCCATGGTTTCGTAAATCTTGCTATGTTTTGATATCCACGATTCGAAGAGCATGATGAACTTGTCCATGCAAGTCAGGTCCTCAGGCGAATAACCCACGATCGAAAACTCATGAGCCAGAGAAGAGCCCAGAAAGAGAGGTACAAGGAAGACCAGAAGGGACATCTTAGAGAAAGCCATTGGTGATCAACAAGAGAGAATAAGAGAGGTAAAAGAGAGGAAGAGATGGATGAATGTGAGAGAGGGGGGGATGGAGTGGGTCTTATATAGTGTTTTGATTTGATCATGAGGTTGCTTTCAAGTGAAGTGGTTGAATTGTTTTTTACAATACCAAGTCTTTACGGTTGGTTCTTTTGGACAGGCTTTTGTCCCAAGCATGCTCATTTGTTTAAGCATAAGCTTTAAACTAATATGATTTCACATACATGGGTGAGAGTTGCTAGCCGCCCTTATTCTACAGATTCAGAGTTTCTTTTCTTTTCTTTTCTTTTCTCTTTTTTGCGGTTATTTTTCCTGATTATTATAAACCATTCTCTACTTTTGTCCACGCTCAAACTTAAAGTTTAGTCATGGCTAAGGAGTTGTTTTGGGCTATACTTAGAATTATCACAGACCTACAGTTGTGTATCTGTTGCTGTTCATAAAAAGTCACATTGAAAATTCCAAACAGTCCGTTTATGAAAATTTGAGTTTGGTGGGTAAGTTCCAAACTAGGAAAATTCGAGATACAATCCAACCATTTGTACATTTTGATTGTATTGATGGTAAATTTCAGGGCCAGTTTGGCATTGCTGTGCTGTGAAAAAAATAATCGCTGTTAGATTTGCTGTGAGAGGAATCAACTGTAAGATAAAGCAGTTTGGCGTTTGGTAAAATTTTTGTTAAAAGTGTTGTTGATATTGATTTCAACAAAATCAGAAAATAATTGTTGCATAATCATTAAACCCAATGCCTCTTCGAAACTGATTTTCTGTATAATCAGAAATGACAGCACCTCATTAGCTGTTTTCCCTTATAGCTTTCTCTCACAACAATTTTTAACAATAAGTGATTTTCTCACAGTTTACCAAACGGATTGGGCTTCCCAAATTTTTTTTAAAATCACTTATCACCCCAAATAAGCAATGTCAAACGGGCACTTAGTTTCAGCCTAGCTGCCAAAAGCGATTAAAAGCTTTGATTTCACAGAGATCAGACCACCCTAGGGTCACCTCCTAGATTGATATGCAAACCATAAATATAGTTTTCATAAATATGGTTTTCACCAAAACATGAGCAGATTGAAGATCTGGCAACGCTCCTTTTATTCAATAATATAATTTGCTTGACCTGCCAATCCTAGAGATTCAATAATTTCCTCCTATCCTCCTTGGATGTTATACATTAATCAATCACGTTAAATTAGTTTGTTGCTCTGATGTGAGCTTCTTGATTGCTTTGTATCTATATCCTCTGCTATATCGGATGACGGATGCTCATTTCCTCAATCAACATTCTACGTAGAAAAGGGCTTGAAGCAACTATCAGAAACCAGAACCTCGAACTCATTTAATATTGAATGAATTGAACACAAATTACAGGAGAAGAGTATATTCCTTGTGTCATCTAATCTGATTTTGAATCAGTATTCAAGACATCTATTGAAAATTTAAATAGAACAAGGCAAAAAATATATCAGTAACATAAGCCTTTACACTGACTGAAGAAGTGGGCGGAGATGACAAAATGAAGTCATCACTATCTTTGCACCTTCCCAATTGAATGCAGGTAAACCGCAACCGAGACAACGCTGGAAACAAGAAATGAAGCATGGATCAACCATTGTATCTCTCAAAATGGCCAAAAATATATTGCCCTTTCTCTATGTCTTAATGTGGCAAATTGCAAAATTTTGGGATAAAGTGATGTTTTCGAAAATCTCAGTCAAACCACAAACAGCTTCTCATTGTATAACAAATTGTCAATATCTTTGACAAGTTGATTATGCTATATGACAAAACTGAATGGAGGTCTCTAGGACTCACTCAATTTACTGTAATAACATAGAAAGTAGATATTTCATGTGAGCTGAGGAAACTTACGTTGAGCCAAGGAAAAAGGCAAGGGATAGATGAAAGCCAAATAGAAACAGACACAACTGCTGTAAGAAGCATTGCTACCGATGTAGAATATACCTGCAGAACGCAGCTAAATTTAAGATTGGAACTTCCTAAAAGGCCTGGAGATGTTCGAGGTGTGATTCCAACAAACATTATTAATTTTAATAACCAATATATATATGAAATGCATATGGTTAACACTTGGCAAGCCACAAGTAGTCCAACAGAAAATAAAAAGATAAGCATTTCCTGCTACCCCCTCCACTTCTTGCTTAACATGGCCAAAGATGTGTATGGAAGTTGCAATAACCGATCAAGATTATCAGAGGAATGAAAAAATTATGAATTCATTCTACCAAAACACCCCAATCATCACATAAGTAAATCAAATTAAAGAAAGAGTGTTGTAATAGTATGCCAAGGCATGATTGTAGAACATTATAGAGATGCATGTAAAAGTACATTAGTGAATGCCTCACCAAAATCAAAGCTGTAATTCCATGTCTTACCTTCACAATATTATCAGCATACTTCATAACCATAGACACAGCAATGCCACTGCAAAGGAAGCCAACATAAGCAATCGAATAGAAGCACAGTAGGAAAATGAGAGAGAATATGTGTAACGAGTAAAAAGCTTAAACTGATGAGCCAAAGCGGATACATAATGTACCTGAGTGCATGGTTGAGAATCATTAGAACTGTAATAAATGAGTATCCATGGAAGAATCCCCTGAATATAAAATAATAACTTATAAATATAATTGGAATACAGGGGCATAGTTTTTAGTAGCTAGTAGGCAGAAAACGCATTTTTGGAGATAGGATCTTCTAACAATAAAGGCAGAAATAATTAATAAAGCGATGGACCCAAAAAAAATAGAAAAATCAGAAATGGAGAAAAGGGTTTAAATTACTTGTTCATCACTGCATCAAAATCTTGAACCACTATAGCAACAGCATTGAAGGCCATTCCAAAGACGTACAACCAGAAGTTCTGCACATTTATATTCCTTGAAGGGCGCTTTTTAATAATGGCCTGGCCAATATCATACAGAAGATTTTAACATAATATTTTTTTTCTAGAGCAATCAAAGAACCCACAATTAATTGGCGCTGCATATTGTCAACCACAGTGTTCTCAAAGCCAATAAAGACTGATCTAAACCCCGAATTTTGATAACAGTAAGCATGATGCGAAAATAAGTTTTGATTCTATAAACATGAAGTGGAGAAATGGCTGTTTACTTAAAGAAATTCACCTCGGTGTATACTCCCGCAAAACCACTTAAAAGTGCCATTACCTGCAAATGACTAACCGTTACACTAACAAACATTGCAAATAAAAGGGGGAAAATAACAAAAGAAAAATTTAGATTAAGAGTCTAAAAAATGTTGAGAACTCACAATGGCCATCACCCAGCCCTGGAATGGAGTTTGGAGAACACTGTCAGATCTGCCAACAAGAATTCCATTTTAACCAACTTGTTGAACTAACACATGCATAAATTTATAAAAGCTACCAATTAAAAAGTGGTGAACAATGTTCACTACCCTCTGATTTCCATACATAACTAAGGAATCTGAATATCAACTGATGAGTTTAAATTTTTAACCTAGAATAATGTACATGATATTAATGAGTTGAGTTCCTCCATTGATTCAATACAGTTAACTTGCTATCATCGACATCTGGTGTCAAGCACTATGGATCAATCATATGCGAGGACTTTTTGAGGTCAGCATAAATTTAATCAGATAATGCAATGGAAAGATATAATACTGATTACACTTACTTTGGGTTCAGTTGTGCCGTAGTGCACCCTGCACATAGTACAATGAAAGCAGCCCATTGAATCTCACTTAACCTGCAAAAGGTAGAGTAGAAACAAAAGTTCATGAGAATAGTTTGCTTTAATCTTCAGCCAACAGTATATAGTAGCACACAAATAGGCAGCTTAGCTTAGTCCATATTTACTTACTTTCTCTTTAGTATGATTCGGATATAAAACACCCGTACTGATAATGTTCAGGTTCTTCAGTATTTGATAACCCGGAGCATCCACATATGCGAAGATATAATACTGACACATACAAATGTGCGGTAGATGCAATCACACTTCAAGAAATAAGAAGACCTAACATACTGATGCAAAAAGATAACATACCACTGCAACCAACCTGAAGCAGATTCTTGACTAGGTAAAGCAATGCCGGAATGGGGTATACACCAACTTCATCCAGTGTTGTACTCAACCTAATTCATGACAGGATACATGTCACATAAATGACAAAAATAAAGAACTAATACAATTATGTAATTCCGGGTTTCAATCTCTCTCTGTCGCCTATTATCCAGTCATTCCTCAATAACCAATACATTATACAACGAATAGAATTGAGTTCTCCCATAAGATCACTGTAAGACCTGTTATCTTCAGTAACACCTTCATTGCTCCAGATTCGTGCCAAAGCAGCTAGTGACAAGGCACACTTCAAAGCCTCCACCTAATTCCCAAAACACAACCCATTTCAACTCACATAAAAAATCATTAAAACTTTGAAGTGTAATTAGAAATCTAACTTCCTCTGCCTCTCTTACCGAGAAATTTGCAGTGGTAACACTATACTCATATTTCCCAGCCCTCTTCGACCACACAATCAATATAGCTTGTGAACTCGTGAGGAAAGTCAAAGCCAGAGTAACAATGGACCTATTCGAACCAACCCAATACACACAAATCAAACAAAATAAAATAAAAATAACAAATTTGTCTAACTTGGAGCAAATAACAAGAGAGGCAATACTTGCGCTTCCACTTGGTCCGCTCAACTGGACCCACAGCAGAAATAGGCTTTCCCCTTAAACTCTCGACGTCTTCAGGAGCTGAAGCTCCATCTTTATCCTGCAATTAGATCAAATGGGCATGAAAAAAGTCGAAAATTTGAGGGCTTATTGAAGAAATCCGATAATGTTATATGGAAAATACCTGATCTTTGAGCTTCCTGTACTCCATTTTCACACTGGGTTTGCTTTTATTTGTATAAGTTTTGGTCCTTTCAGATCTCTAAGCCACAGAGGACGACTCGCCACTGCCACTGCCACTGGGCTGTATAATGAACTCCACACATGCATAGCTCGCTTCACCTCAAGCAAGAAGAAAACCATCAAAACGACATCGTTCTCAGGTAACCGACGGGTCGTCACTATGGCGTCTTCTGGGTCATGGTTTCCTTCTGGCCTGTTATTACCAGGCTGTGGTAAGATACAAAATCCGAAAGCAGAAATAGAATGACCCAAGCCCAATGAGAAACCGAAATGGGTTATTAAGGAGGCCTCTAAATGCACTCATGGATTTGATCAATACACCCAACACCAACATGTTCCGAAATGAGTTAATCGTTTTATTAGTCCCTGAACTTAGACCCGGTTTGCATTTGAGTCCCTCAATTTCCAAAACCGTTCCCGTGGTCCTTTAACTTCACTTTTGTTAGGGCAAATGGTCCTACCGTCAATTTTGTTAACTTTTTCTTTTTATTTTTAACGAGTATAGCTCGGCTATACGCCTTAAATATACAATTTTTTCAGATTATATTAGATTGGACTAGAGTTATTTCTTCAATTATTTTATTTATACAAGTGATATTGGGGAATGAGAATTTAAATTCTTTCTTGATACCTCCCATTATAATGATTTCCGACTATTAGCCCATTCGGCAAGAATAAAACTGGATTTTATTTATAAGAAATAATACAGTTTAAACCCATAAATACAACAACAAAAGATAGAGATCCACCAACATTTTGTGGGTCAAAGAATGTTGAATTTCATAGTATAAAATTGCTTGTATAAGAATTTACTTTCTAAAATGTATCCATCGTAATTATGAATTTAACCCAATCACAACATTTTTCTAATTGCACTTGACAACCCTGCTCTTCTGCTTTGAGATACATCAGTATATTCTCTGCATATGAAAAATTGGATACAAAACATTCTAATGAGACAACGAAAAGAAGTTTGCAGCTATGTTTTGAACCAAATTGAAGGTATCGGAGGTCATATGGCATTTATATACCAACTATTCTAAATGAGATTTCAAACAACATGTGTAAGATGAGAAGTAGCATCTCATTCTTACGTACCCTGTTTACCCGTTTTGATTTGTTTCCTGAGATGAAAGGGTAAAGTTCCTCATTAATCCAAAAACCATTGTTTGGTCAATGAACTAACTTTCTTTGTGTGTCGAGCGTGCCACTGATAGCAATTTTTCAATTCTAACAAACTTGAGAGTGAAAATAACTTGCGCCCCAAGCTATTGACTTTGAACAAACGATTGTGAATTTGGGTGTGGAATATCTCCCAAGTAAGTTCTTTTCTATGCCTTAGACTGGTAAGGACTTCATAATTTATCTCAATATAAAAACCGGTAGTTCTCCCAGAATGGATGACGCAGATTGGATTGATTTAAGCAGAACTCCCTTATTTCAGGCAGAACTCTCTTTTACAAGACTCAAAAAGGGAAAACTGACTATATAAAGACGAAAAGGAGGGCTGTGCTTCCATTTCTGCCTGGATAGTTGCCTCTGTTCTGGGCTGGATTGGATGTGTCTGTGCTGGACTGGACCTTAAACAGCTTTTTCCTGAAAAGTTTTGGCTGCAAATCGATACCAAAGCTTGAGTTTGGCAAAGCTTCAATCTATTTCA
Source organism: Prunus fruticosa (assembly GCA_018703695.1). Classification (NCBI taxonomy): domain Eukaryota; kingdom Viridiplantae; phylum Streptophyta; class Magnoliopsida; order Rosales; family Rosaceae; genus Prunus; species Prunus fruticosa. Next base: position 37,518,929 of record CM031924.1, on the reverse strand, counting down.
AGCTCTGGAAGGTTTTGGATGGGCAGAACTAGGATTTATCCAGTCTGAAGGGGCAGAAGTGGCTGGACTTGAGCTAGAATCTGTCCTGGGACACCTGTCCTGCTGAGCCAGAGTTTTTCATAAATTTGTTGAGGTTTTCGTATTTGAGAAAACTCAAACTCTGCTTGTCTTTGGCTTTTGCTAAACCAAATTTGTAACGAGAGAAGTCTCGTTGTTGCTGACTTGTGAACTGGGATTCGAAATTAGGAGCAGTGATCCTGCCTATTTCTCCAGGGGAAAACGAGATGATTCTGCAAGCTTGCTGGAAAGCTTTTGAGATTGGAATGCTTCAGACTTTGAGTATGTTGGATTTCTGTTTGTGATCAAGCGATCATTTTGAGTGTTTGTCTTTTGACTGAGTTTTTGGTTGGGTTGGTTGGGTGTGTTTTTTTTCTGTTCACCCTTTCTTGTATTTATAGGAAATGTTTTCCTGCGGGTCTTTGATGAGCACAAAATAAATACAAGTTTTATCCTTAAATTTATATTTGTTAGTATTTTCTTTTGTATTATGTAAATTTATTAGAGTATTTGTATTGGCTATTTCCAATCTTTGTTTTTGTATTTAATGAGTGGTTGTTTGTAGATATTAAGTGTCTTCCACCAATGGCATGAGGAGGAGGAGAAATAAGCAAATGTGTTGCAAAAAGAGAGGAAGAACTCAATTTGGATTTGATGACTTTGCCTTTTACAGCTCATGCTGTACAGTCCATTTGCAGACCTGAAAAATGAATTTTCTCATGCTCAAATGAATAAATATCCTTCATGACACTTGTTCAATAAGATGTCGACTAAAACATATCCAAAAATTGGAGCAATTGGATAAAAACTCAATCCACAGGCTGTTAAACACCAAGACAGGTTCATGAGAGGACAGATTGCACATACAGCTGGAATGAAAGGGACTTCATGCTTCTATAAATAGGCAGCAACTCAAAGAATAGGGAGGATGATTCAAGAGTGATACACGGCAGAAATAAGGAAAGAGAAGGAAAGGAAAGAAAGAAAGAGAGAGAGAAAGTGAGAAAGAAAGAGAACAAGGATGGAAAGGAAAGAACCGAGAGCTAATAACTCTCTTAAAATTGTTCTTCACCTTTCTTAGTTCTCATTTAATTTATGTATTTTAGTTTCTTTGTTTTGTTTTAATTATTAATTATGTCTAGCTAAATTACTTAACTAAGGTTGGATGAAACACCATTATTAAATAAAGTTCTAGTTTTTATCTTCAATTCTCAAATATTGTGGTGTTCAATGATTATAATTTTCACTTCACATGATTAATAGATTAATCTTCTTTTCACCACTTCTATCATGTATTGTGACATATAACATGTATTTGTGGTAGTTAAGAGTTTGGATTAATCTATTAATTCATCTTTGGTTTATATTTCTAGTTTACAAATTTCTTTGATATTTTGTTATTCAAATAAACTTTTTCACATAGGCTGCTTAGGAAACTTTGATCCTTTGTAGTTAAATAATTTTGTTTACATATTATGCTTAGAATTTGTACTTATGAAGGGAAGGAAAGTTTACTTATGATCTAAAGTACAAGCTTAATTGATAAATCTTGAGAAAGCAGTAGATTGATTTCTAGATTGCTACTCCATGGAAATTGAAAGATAAATAATTAGAATCTTATGGAATAATGGTGTGGATTCTAATACCTTAGTTATTTTTTCTCATAAATTTAAATCTTAATTTCAGTTTATTGTCATTTCCATATTTGTTTCATGCTTTATTTAATTTTCTTTATAAAAAAAAAACAAATCACCATTTGAATCAACTAGGTTGGCAATGAAATTAACTTGGGTATAATTGGTTTTCTATCTTTACACGCAATCCCTTGGATACGATCTCGCTCTTACACGCTTATGCTATATTCGATTCGTGCGCTTGCGAGTTTATAAATTTTAAAAGACACCGCTTTTGGTGACAACAAGTTTTTGGCGCCGTTGCCTGGGGATTGCAACGGAAAACTAATCAAATTTTGGTTAATTAAATTCTTCCACTAGTTATAATTTAGTTTTGTAATATATATAAAAAAAAAAATTATAAAAAAAAAATTTAGATTTTGTCAATTATCTTGTTTCTATTGTAATATATATTAAACTTTTATAAAAAAAAATTTTATAAAAAAAACAAAAAAAAAAAAAATTTCAGATTTTGTCAAATCTCTTGTTTTCTATTGTAATATCACTGTGTATTAATTTTCCGCTTCTTTGTTTCAGTTGTATCATCTAAGCTTCTTTTGGTGTAGCCTTGGACTTGGAAGAAATTTCATATTTTATTTTATTTTAAGAAAGTTCATTTCTTTTTACAGGTATCATAAGATTTTATTGGAGGAGTGAAATTAAAGGTGCGTCTTGGACACCTGGTAAGAAAATTCTAATTCTTCTTTTAAATTCTTGCTTGAATTTTCTTTTTGTTTTATTTTTATATTGTTTTTCTCGCATATAAGTAATTAGTAAATTTAAAACTTATAGGCCCTGCTTGAAAGATGTTAACTTGTGGTAACTCCAGTGAATAACTTCTAAACATCAGTGTCTAGGAAAGTTCTTTAAAGGAGGCACCTTCGGTGTTTAAGAAGGACTGAGTTTTAAATGGGACCATTGTGACCCCTTCACCCTTCCGGAAAAGACCTGGCTGTGATTTTTGGAAGCCTTTAACTGGTCATCCTTAAGTTTGCTCTTAAGAGGAGGATTTGTTTAGAGCTTTTAAATAAATAAACCTATATTTTTATTTTTATTTTTTGTGTGTGGTTATTTTTGTATTTTCTTGTTTATTTTATGTTTGGTCGTCGTTCTCAAAATTTAAACTTAGAGCCTTTCGACCCAGAAATTGAAAGGACGCTTAGGGAAGAACGAAAACCTAGGATTGTGATAACCAACCCTCTGTTTGAGATGGCAGAAGCTGAGCCAGAAAAAACTCTCTTGGAGTGCTTTGCTTCTGTCACCACTAATTCCCCATCTTGCATAGTGTTGCCTAACACCAATGCAACCAGCTTTGAGTTGAGAGCTCAAGTCATTCAACTTTTGCCCAATTTCCATGGTTTAGATCGAGAGGATCCTTACATGCATGTCAAAGACTTTCTTGAAATTTGTTCAACATTCAAATTTCAGAACTTTTCTGATGAAAGTGTCAAACTCCGTCTCTTCCCATTCTCTTTGAAAGATAAGGCCAAGTCATGGCTCAATTCCCTTCCTTCTGGTTCCATAACTTCTTGGGACCAACTTGTACAAAAATTATTGGCAAAATTTTTCCCCATGTCTAAAACCAATGGGCTTAGGAGAGAAATTTCTGAGTTTAGACAAAGTGAAAGCGAACAATTTTACGAAAGTTGGGAAAGGTTCAAAGACCTTATTCTTAAATGTCCCCACCATGGTTTTGAAAAATGGCGTTTGGTTCAATCCTTCTACAATGGGCTAACTCAGACTAGTCGCAATATGATTGAATCTATGAATAAAGGAGCTTTCTTACAACTTAGGGAAGTTGCAGCTTATGAATTCCTTGAGAACTTATCCGTGAATTCTCAACAATGGGATTTTTCCAACACCCCTGATAAGCAAATTAGGGAACCTAAGAAAGGAGGGATGTATGAAGTCAGAAGCGATTCTGATCTTGGGATTAAAATAGAGAGTTTGACCCGTAAAGTTGAGGCTTTAGCATTGAGCCAAAACATGAACTCTGTCAACAAAGTCCACACTGAGATTTGCTCTTTGTGTTGTAGCCCAACGCATTCAGAACAAACATGTCCTTCTAGTCATGGTTATGCTGAGAACAATGAACATGCAAATGCACTCAATTATTATAGGAACCAGTTTCCTAGTCCATTTTCTGAAACATACAATCCAAATTGGAGGAATCACCCAAATTTCTCTTAGAGGTCAAATCAACCTCAAATTTCTGGAGGAAACCCATCTCAAAATAATCAGTTTCGTCAACCTCCTATCCCTCACTCCACTCCACAGTTTGTTGCAACACAGCAACAACAATCATCCTCTTTGGAGGATTCAATCCAAAAATTCATGCAATTAACTGGTCAGGCTATTAATGATGTCAAAGCTTCCACCCAACAAAATACTCAAGCCATCTCAAAGTTAGAACAACAAATAGGCCAGTTAGCAACTGTTGTGGGAGAGAGAGAGAAAGGTAAGTTTCCTAGTCAGCCTGTGCCGAATCCAAAAGATCAATTTGTGATTCATAACCCATCAAGTTCTCCAAATTCTAATGAACATGTTCAAACCATCACCACTCTTAGATCTGGGAAACAAATTGGTAATCAGGATTTAGAGCCACACTTCGAGGGATAAGAATGAGTTAAAAGATGTAGAAACACAAAAGTCTAATGAGAGTCATCCACATGCATTATCATCAACTCCATCTGATCCTCCTAGGAATTTCATTCCAAAAGCTCCATTTCCTCACCGGTTAGCAAATTCAAAGAAGAGTGCACAATTTGGTGATATCCTAGAGATGTTTAAGCAAGTTCATATCAACATCCCATTCTTAGATGCAATCAATCAAATTCCTTCCTATGCTAAGTTCTTAAAAGATCTTTGTACATTCAAGAGGAAGACAAATGTTCCAAAGAAAGCCTTTCTAACTGAGCATATCAATTCCATCATTGAGAATAGGATTCCTATCAAATACAAGGACCCCGGTTGTCCTACCATCGCTTGCATGATAGGTGATCACCATATTGAAACGGCTTTGTTAGACTTAGGGGCAAGTGTGAATTTATTGCCATAATTAATGTATAAACAATTAGGCTTAGGAGAGATTAAACCAACTAAGATATGTCTCTCTTCAGCTGACAGATCTCTGAAAATCCCTAGAGGCATTGTTGAAGATGTTTTGATCAAGGTTGATAAATTCTACTTTCCTGTAGATTTCATTGTCCTTGATACACAACCTGTACCTTCAGGTCAAAAACAAATTCCAGTCATCTTAGGCCGTCCATTCCTTGCCACATGCAATGCAAATATCAATTGTAGGAATGGATTAATGAATATCTCATTTGGCAATATGACTGTTGATTTTAATATTTTCAACATAAGCAAGCAACCACCAGATGATGAAGGGATTAGTGAGATCAGCTTGATTGATACTATGGTGGAAGATTCTTTTCATTACTCTAGCATTAAGGACCCATTAGAGGCATGCTTAGCTCATTTTGGGGCTAACTTTGACTTCGAAAAATCTTTTGATGAAGTCAATGCATTGTTAGATTCTGTTCCGTATATTGAAACGCCCACTTGGAAACTTAAGGTTGAACCTCTTTCTCTTTCCACGTCACCCTCACTTCCTTCCATCATAGAGCCCCCTAAGCTGGACTTAAAGCCATTACCTGATACTCTCAAGTATGTGTTCTTAGAGTCTTCTGAAACCTTGCCTGTAATCATAGCTTCGGACCTTAATAACAAACAGGAAGGTAAACTTGTCAAAATGCTTAAAGAACATAAGGAAGCCATAGGGTGGTCTATAGCTAACATTAAGGGTATTGCTCTTTCTATTGTCATGCATAGGATTCACTTAGAAGACAATGCCAAGAATTCCCGAGAACCACAAAGGCGGCTGAATCCTTCCATGAAAGATGTTGTTAGAGATGAAATATTAAAGCTTTTAGATGTTGGGGTGATATACCCAATTTCTCGCAGTAAGTGGGTGAGTCCTGTGCAAGTGGTGCCAAAAAGTCTGGTATCACAGTTGTCAAAAATGAGAAAAATGAGCTCATTCCTACACGAGTCCGAACTGGATGGCGTGTATGCATCGACTATCGAAATTTGAATTCTGTCACGAGGAAAGACCATTTTCCTCTACCTTTCATTGACCAAATGTTGGAGAGATTAGCGGGTCATGCATATTACTGTTTCTTGGATGGTTATTCTGGATATAACCAAATTCCTATTGCACCCGAGGATCAAGAAAAAACCACCTTCACATGCCCTTTTGGAACATTTGCCTACAGACGCATGCCCTTTGGGTTGTGTAATGCACCTGCTAGATTTCAGCGGTGTATGGTCTCTATATTCTCTGATATGGTAGAACGATTCTTAGAGGTTTTCATGAACGATTTTTCAGTGTATGGATCATCGTTTGATGAATGTTTGCACCATCTTTCTCTGGTATTAATTCGTTGCAAAGAGAAGAATCTTGTGCTTAACTGGGAGAAATGTCATTTCATGGTAAAAAAAAGGGATAGTGCTAGGACATGTAATTTCCTCTGATGGTATAGAAGTTGACAAAGCCAAGGTAGATTTGATTTCAAATCTTCCACCTCCACGAACTGTGAGAGAAATTAGATCATTCATAGGCCATGCTGGATTTTACCGTAGGTTCATCAAGGATTTTAGCAAAATCTCTCGTCCTTTGTGTAGCTTGCTTGCCAAAGATTCTGCTTTTATCTTCAGTGATGATTGCAACCATGCTTTTGAAAAACTCAAGGCACTTTTGACTTCTGCACCCATCATTCGTCCTCCAGATTGGAGTGTTCCTTTTGAAATCATGTGTGATGCTTCTGATTATGCGATTGGTGCTGTCTTGGGACAGGATTGCCAAGCTCCCCCATGTCATTTACTACTCTAGTAGAACTCTTTATGATGCCCAACTCAATTATTCTACCACTTGAGAAAGAACTGCTAGCAGTTGTCTTTGCCTTAGACAAGTTTAGATCTTATCTTTTAGGATCTAAAGTCATTATCTACTCAGACCATGCAGCGTTGAAGTACCTTTTGTCTAAAAAAGATGCTAAACCTCGTCTTATCCGTTGGGTTCTTTTGCTTCAAGAATTTGACATTGAAATTCGAGATAAAAAAGGTTCCGAGAATGTTGTAGCAGACCATTTGTCTAGACTAATTGTTGAGTCTAGTGAGGATTCCATTCCAATCACTGAAACATTTCCTGAAAAGCAGCTTATGCATGTCTCATCCATTCCTTGGTTTGCTGATATCGTAAATTATCTTGTTACTAGTGAGATGCCCTCTCATTGGTCAAAGCAAGATAAATCAAAGTTTTTAGCCATGGTCAAACATTTCTTTTGGGATGATCCTTATTTATTTAAGTATTGCCCCGATTAGATCATAAGGAGATGCATTCCAGAATATGATCAGACCAATATCATATCCTTTTGTCATGACCAAGCTTGTGGTGGTCACTTTAGTGCCAAGAAAACTGCCGCTAAGATCCTACAATGTGGATTTCATTGGCCTTCTCTTTTTCGTGATGCTTACTCATATTGCAAAGCTTGTCAGCGTTGTCAACAATTATGGAGTCTCTCTAGAAGAAACATGATGCCATTAAACCCTATCCTCATTGTCGATGTATTTGATGTTTGGGGTATTGACTTTATGGGACCATTTCCTAACTCTTTCGGTAATTTGTACATTCTTGTTGGAGTTGATTATGTGTCTAAATAGATTGAGGCAGTTGCATGCAAAACAAATGATCATAAGGTTGTGGTCCGCTTCTTGAAAGAAAATATATTTTCTCGTTTTGGTTCACCTCGTGCTATTATTAGTGATAGAGGTAAACATTTCTGTAATAGGCCATTTGAGCAATTAATGAAACAATATGGCATTACACATCGAGTTGCAACTCCCTATCACCCCCAAACGAGTGGTCAAGTTGAAGTGTCAAATAGGGAGATCAAGCATATTTTAGAAAAGACAGTTAATCCTAGTAGGAAAGATTGGTCTTTAAGACTCACTGATGCTTTGTGGGCTTACCGTACATCATTCAAAACTCCCATAGGAATGTCCCCATACAGACCAGTGTATGGAAAGGCATGTCATTTGCCTGTTGAGTTAGAGCATCGAGCCTCCTGGGCTGTGAAGCAACTTAATTTTTCTCTAGATAAAGCAGGAATTCAAAGAAAACTTCACCTCAATGAATTAGAAGAAATTCGAAATGATGCATATGATTGTGCTAAATCATATAAAGCCCGGATGAAAGTGTTTCATGACAAACAAATTTTGCGAAAAATGTTTGAGAATGGTCAGAAAGTCCTTCTGTATAATTCTCGTTTGCATCTTTTTCCTGGTAAACTAAAATCTCGTTGGTCGGGCCCTTTTATTGTTCGTACTGTTTACCCTCATGGAGCTATTGAGATTGAAAATCCCAAAAATGGAGACATATTCAAGGTGAATGGTCAAAGACTGAAACCATTTTTTGAGTTGAAATTGTTCGGTTCATTTTTACACATGATTTTTCATGTTATTCACCTTTTATTTTGAGTTAGTTCTTGACATTTTATAGCTTTTTACTTCCTTTTTGTGTTTTCTTAGATTTTACCTTGGTTAGATTGAAAATGAGCTAAAAGTGCATTATTTGTTATAAATTCTGTTTTTGCTTATTTTCGTAGGTCAACTTCTTGGCCTGGGATCAACATGCTCTGGTGCTCGGATGAGGTCATGATCTTCATGAGACTTGTTCCAATGGATGTTAACTACAACATATCCAAATTTGAGCTCCATTGGACAAGTATTGCCCATCCAACCAATCCTGCATGTTACCACAGCTCTGAAATCCGAATTTGGCCAGCTTTTACCTCCTTTGTGTTATCTTGATTTTCTTGTTACCATAACTCTTGGTAACAAGAAGTTACCTTAGCTTTGAGATATTTTCTGAAGCAATTGGCATCTTATTGAGGACAAAGCTTCATCATGGCAAGGGGACAAGGGCAAAGGCTTTAACTAAAGCATGAGTTTTATATGATATCTTTGAGCTGGAATTGATGGGCAAGGGATAGGTGAGTGCAATCTGAAGTATGAGAGGCTTAAAAACGTGGGTAGCTGATCCATTCAATCATTCTACAACTAGAGAGCAGATTTTGGAGAGTTTGGAGCTTGGAGAAAGCCAAGGTGCAGCCAAGAAAAGTGGAGAAGAAGACTTCCACCATTTATGATCTTGAAGCTTTCATCATTTTCTGAAAATCTGTAAACTCTTTCTATTTTCATTTTGAGTTTGTATTTGGAATAAATATGAGCAACTAAACTCCATAGCTAGGGCTTAGGTTGAAGCCCTAAACATGATTACCTTATTGTTTTGATGCTTGAGTGTATGAATTTCTAGATATTGTTGATGAATTCCAATTCACCAAATTAATCTATCCTTGATGTATGTTCTTCTTTGATTGATCACCTTTGAAAGCATGCTTCTTGAGGTTGTTGGGGTTATGTGTATCTTCATGTTATCCTAAGCAATAGATGGATGAAGTAAGAACCATCCATGTGAATTGGTTTCTTGAATACCTAATGTAAACACCATGCTATTAGGATTCTTGTGATGTTCATATTCTCTTTGAACTTAATGGGTTTTTCTTGTAATTGAATCAAAGTACTAAGCACACCTAGATTCGATTATAGGGAAGGCACAAGTATTGTAGCACTCATACTGCACTTTACGTATATTAGAGAGAATCAATGCGTCTTGAGTCACTCGTACTGGTCTTGATTGCGAACATTTTCATCAACACGTTTAGAGTTCATCACTTGAGTATTCATGAACTTTGGTAGAATTGTTTAGGGTGGATTCCGAAACCCTAGTGTTTGTTACATTTTACTCTCACATTTTGATAATTCATCTCTGCCATTCTCATTTAAATTCAAAGTTCATTTACTTTCATGCAATAGAAATAGGTCACTTGAAACAAATCAAAAACCCCCCAATGTGTGTGTGAGTTGCGTGTTCGACACGTTATGTGTCTCTGTTGCTGAATTTTGGTTGTTTACGTAATTGTTTTGGACTTTTGGTCCGCGCTGTGTTCTTGCATTTTCTGTGCTGAATCCAACCGTATAAAGAACGTGAATTTTGGACATACGGTTGGAAAGTTATAGGTCGAAAACTGAACAGAGGTCGGAACTGAAAAACAGAGAAAAACGATTCTGTGAAAAGCGACCGGTCGCACTGTTTCTAAAGACCGGTCGCTCATCACAAATTTCACAAATTTTGATTCTGTGCAAAAACGACCGGTCGTCACTGTTCAGAGACCGGTCGTTACTGTTCAACGACCGGTCGTCACTGTTCACGCGACCGGGTCGTCACTGCCCACTGTTCACTGTTACGGCACTGTTCACTGTTCATGGCACTGTTCACAAGTGATAAAGTGGTGATGAAATGGCGATAGAAAATGCTGTTTTTGTTTTTGTTTACTTTTCTTGTATTGTTTCATTTCTTTTACACTTCTTTACTCATTTTTAGTTTTCATTTTGCATTTGTGCATTTGTGGTGTGTCAATTAAGTGTTATTTACGTACTCAAATTAAAACTTATAGGAAGCCGACAAGTTCTTCGTGGGATCGAACCCGTACTTACATAATCTATACTTCATTAGATTCGTGCACTTGCGGGTATTTTTAATTGGTTGTTTGCACATTAATTTGTGTCCTTTTAGGAATGCAACAGGAAATCCCCAGAAGTATAGGGGATACTTCTTGACAATCCTGTTTATCACGACTTATTTATTTTGCGTGTCTCTATAGATTTTAGTTTTCTTTTTGTGTGTTTTGATTCATTTTGGTCTTTATTTATTTTTGCTTGGATTTTTTATATATATATTTATTGTCTTTTATTCTGCAATGGATAAATACCAAGGGGATTGGCACGCATATTTTCCAGGTATTATCTTTCTATATCATTTACCCTCTTATTTCATACATTTGCTATGCTTTTATTTTGAAACATTAAAGACAATGTTTGATTTAGGTTTGGGGGTAAGGTTTAGAAGTTTTGTTTTGTTTTATTTTTATTTATTTAATTTTTTAAGTTAATTCCGAATTTCTTGTTTCTCTTTGCTTTTATTACTATAATTCTTGCTTTCTTTTACTTGTTTATGTATTTAATTTGTTGTTAAGTTTGGGAAGTAGATTGCTTCATGATTGCACACACAGAAATTTGGCTCAAAAACTTATTCATTTCATAAACATGTGATTACATACACAAATGTGAAAATGCATACATAAAAATTCTCAATCACATGTTTGTTTCCAGATTCTGAGCCACTTGAGGCATCATGCTAATTGCCTCTACTGTCTCTTACTTGTAGAACCTGCAAAAGTTCGACATGATCATTATTTCTCTTCTCCAGTGCTTCTACATTCTGGTTGGCAGAGGAGAGTCGTTTCTGGAGTCCGCCACCAAAGCTTTCAAGGAGGCCACCTCCTCACTCAGTGTTGCACACTCCCGTGTCCTCGCCAGTAGTCGCATGCTCAGATTGGTAGACGAGACCGCCTGGAGCACAGTGAGATTGTGGGACTCATCCACCGCCATCCTGTCAGACCTACGTGCCACATGCAGGTGATCTGCTGGAGTGAGTTTCCTGCCAATCAATGTTCCCAGGCAGGCACTGAGCCTGTTCGGCATTGCCTCAGAAAGGTTCGGTATTGCCTCAGCAAAGTTTGAGGCTGTGCCATGATGATATGTGGAGTTTGGGAAGACAGGGGTTGGAGGAGCCCTTTCTGGGCATTTGGTGGTGCAAGTGATAACTCAAGGTTGAGGTCATCAAGGTGAGTGCATGAGGATGCCATTTGTTTTGCTTCTGAATTTTTTGATGTTTTTCCTTAAGTTTGCAGGAAGAAATTCTGGGTATCATCCGCTTGTAGAGGCGTGGTTTAAATAGGCATATGCTGAGAGAGAGAGCCAATACCATTTCGGATTTCCCGGGCATGCTCGACCTAATCGCTTCAAGGGGGAGCACCTTTACTTTCACTTTACTTTACTTTTTTCCGTGTTTTCTTGTGTTTTATGTTTTTGCCCGTTACTTTCATTTTCTAGTGCTTTGTGTTTTTACCTTTCCCTTTCGGCTATCATCTTTGTCTTATTTTAGTTGGGAAGTGTGTTTTCTTTTTTCTTTTTTCTTTCCTGCAACCTTACTCTTTTATTTCCGAAAAAAAAGAAATAACAAAAACCAAAAACCACAAAATAAAATAAAAACACCAATCATGTTGTAGAAATCATTTCTTCTCGGTTGTTGGTGTCTCGACCATTGGAGCTTTGAGTTTGGCCCTCTGGCTGTCCTCTTCCAGGGCTTCACGCACAAGCCTCTTGGGGCTCACCACTTGAGCTCCCAAAGATCGCAATCTTAGCTTGAGCGTAACTACTCTCGCGATCTACTTGTTTGCGTTTACCCGGTCGGTCTAGGTCCTCCAGCTGCTTTCACATGTCGCGAGAATACAACTCTACCATCTTTGTTAGGCTTTTATTCTCGTCCCGCAATACTTCTAGTTGGTGTCGATTCACCTCCACTATCCTTGGCCTTTCCCTTTTCAAGCTTTTTATAGCAGCCTGACATTCTTCAACCATACTTCGCTCCGCCGCCAACTGACCTTTCAGCACCTCTACCTCATGGGACTTCGCAAGTAGGCGATGTCCCAAACTTGCGACACATGCTGTACTCTGCACGCTCAGTGCTAGGGCATCACTCGTGACCCGGTTGTCATCCCTTGTCCCGAACACACGTATATCTTTAGGAGTCACTAAATTTCTACCAACTCCAATGGCAACATCATTGTCCAGGAGTATTGAGTCATTGACGGTCAGGGCCCCATGTAGAGGCAAAGTAGGGCACCCATCCTGGTGCCGCTGCTTGGCCCCATGTCTGAGTCGGTGGAGCTAGGTTGAGATCCAAGGAAAAGGGGTAGGAAGAGGCCATTTGATTTCTCACTCTTTTCTTTTTCTTCTTTTTTTTCTTTTCTTTTCTTTCTTTCTTTTCTCTTTTGTGTGTTTCTGAGTTTGTGTTTTTCACCATTTCTTTTTAGCTTTTTATAGACTTAGTCTGCTAAACCCTAGCCGCACCCTAGCCCTTATGACTTATCTCTATATGTCGCCGCACCCGTTTCCCAACCCCCCTTAATTGCATTTTCACCTTTCACCACCTTCACGTGAAAAAGTCGTCCCACCTTCCTACGAAACCAATAATTCTGGCTTTGGGGATGTGAAAGTGGCCTCTGCGCGCTGACACGTCCCTCACATCTTTTGCCCGTGACGTATCAGGAAACGAGACATCCGGCCCCCCTTCTCTCTTTTCAGAAATCTCGTTCCTTGCGCTTCTGACAACGCTTCTTTGTTTTCTTTAATTTTTAATAATAATAATAATAATAAATAACAATAAAAATAAAAGAAGTGTTTGGGCTTTCGTTTGGGTTGGGTTTTAAAATTGATTTGGACGTTCTCATGGGCTGGATTTCTGCGTGCGTAGAACTGTTGTTAGGGCTTACTGTGGTATTTGGTTTGGTTTGTTCCGTTTGATTTTGTTTTGTTTTTGCAACTAAGTTATAGTTTTAATTCTTGTTTGTTCTTTTATGTAAATCCCTTTTATTTCTTGTTATAACTTTACTAATGCCTAAATTCTTCAACATTGAGGACAATGTTTGATTTAGGTTTGGGGGTAAGGTCTAGAAGTTTTGTTTTTAAATTTTTAGGGTAGTTTTGTTTTTATTTTTATTTTATTTCCAAAAAAAAATGGTGTTATCTTTAGATTTTTATGCTTACTATCATCAAATCAGATTTAACACTCATGAATGATTTTTACGATTGGAAACATATGATTAAATTTTAAACCCATAATTTTAGTTTTTTCACTTATTTTTATTTAGTGGATAATTCATGAGTTATACTTTGAACTCTCACATGCACATCAACACTTTAGTGAGAATGGAAGAAAAGATCAATTATAGTTAACTTTGTTGTTTTAAGTAGAGTTAGATGACATTGCTCTTGATTGACCTTGGCGTAAAAAAAATAAATAAATAAATAAAATAATAATAATGATGTTAATTTATCCAGAGTTTTACTTAGTAACCGGGCCTCTTGCCTAAACAGCAGCGAGTGTTCGCGTCAAACGGTAAAGTTTTGAGGTAAATACATTTTGTGACTAGTTTAGTTCTCTAGCCTTTTTAACTCGAGTTAATAAGCCCTGAGGGATGTTTCTACACCTAATGCCTTAAAACCTTTGGTTTGAGAGTCGTTGGCCTAAATCTCGCTACATGGGTTAATTAGAAAGCTTAATGGAACTAAACATTGCACAGTCACATTCAAAAAAAAAAAAAAAAAAAAAAAAAAAAGAAGTATATAAATGCCTTGGTTAGTTATTTGCACTGAATTTTGATAATGATTGAAATAATGAGGTTACTGTGATTGAAATTGACTTTTGTCTCTAAAATGTGTTGGTTCACTTAAACACCAAAGGAAACAAATGAAAAATTTACTAAATGATTATTAGTGATCAAGACTTTATGTGGGGATTAATTTGAAGCGTGTTTGCTCTTTTAAAAAATTGTTCATGAATTTTCAATCCAGATAGCTTTGATGATGGTTAAGCATTTGTTTAAATTTTCAATTTTGTTGTAGCATAAATTTTTTAATCTCTCATTTTGATGTTTGTGGGTATCATCACTGAAAGCCCTCACGAGACTATACTCGTCCACTAGGGTAACCTAGGGGTTTAAAGGCTTGTTGCATATGCTAAATGCAATCGAGATCCCTGCGAAAGTGGTTTAGTTTTCTTTTCTACTTAGTTTTTATTTTCTTTTGCTAGAGGACTAGCAAAATATAGGTTTGGGGGTATTTGATGAGCACAAAATAAATACAAGTTTTATCCTTAAATTTATATTTGTTAGTATTTTCTTTTGTATTATGTAAATTTATTAGAGTATTTGTATTGGCTATTTCCAATCTTTGTTTTTGTATTTAATGAGTGGTTGTTTGTAGATATTAAGTGTCTTCCACCAATGGCATGAGGAGGAGGAGAAATAAGCAAATGTGTTGCAAAAAGAGAGGAAGAACTCAATTTGGATTTGATGACTTTGCCTTTTACAGCTCATGCTGTACAGTCCATTTGCAGACCTGAAAAACGAATTTTCCCATGCTCAAATGAATAAATATCCTTCATGACACTTGTTCAATAAGATGTCGACTAAAACATATCCAAAAATTGGAGCAATTGGATAAAAACTCAATCCACAGGCTGTCAAACACCAAGACATGTTCATGAGAGGACAGATTGCACATACAGCTGGAATGAAAGGGACTTCATGCTTCTATAAATAGGCAGCAACTCAAAGAATAGGGAGGATGATTCAAGAGTGATACACGGAAGAAATAAGGAAAGAGAAGGAAAGGAAAGAAAGAAAGAGAGAGAGAAAGTGAGAAAGAAAGAGAACAAGGATGGAAAGGAAAGAACCGAGAGCTAATAACTCTCTTAAAATTGTTCTTCACCTTTCTTAGTTCTCATTTAATTTATGTATTTTAGTTTCTTTGTTTTGTTTTAATTATTAATTATGTCTAGCTAAATTACTTAACTAAGGTTGGATGAAACACCATTATTAAATAAAGTTCTAGTTTTTATCTTCAATTCTCAAATATTGTGGTGTTCAATGATTATAATTTTCACTTCACATGATTAATAGATTAATCTTCTTTTCACCACTTCTATCATGTATTGTGACATATAACATGTATTTGTGGTAGTTAAGAGTTTGGATTAATCTATTAATTCATCCTTGGTTTATATTTCTAGTTTACAAATTTCTTTGATATTTTGTTATTCAAATAAACTTTTTTCACATAGGATGCTTAGGAAACTTTGATCCTTTGTAGTTAAATAATTTTGTTTACATATTATGCTTAGAATTTGTACTTATGAAGGGAAGGAAAATTTACTTATGATCTAAAGTACAAGCTTAATTGATAAATCTTGAGAAATGAGTAGATTGCTACTCCATGGGAATTGAAAGATAAATAATTAGGATCTTATGGAATAATGGTGTGGATTCTAATATCTTAGTTATTTTTTTCTCATAAATTTAAATCTTAATTTCAGTTTATTGTCATTTCCATATTTGTTTCATGCTTTATTTAATTTTCTTTATAAAAAAAAAACAAATCACCATTTGAATCAACTAGGTTGGCAATGAAATTAACTTGGGTATAATTGGTTTTCTATCTTTACACGCAATCCCTTGGGTACGATCTCGCTCTTACACGCTTATGCTATATTCGATTCGTGCGCTTGCGAGTTTATAAATTTTAAAAGACACCGCTTTTGGTGACAACAGTCTTTTCATCTTTTAATAATGGGCGGAAAAATACTCAGCAGATCTTTTATTTTTAAAATGAAAAGTAAAGGGGTTCTATCCTTGTTCTGGAAAGCAGGCACTCAACCATTGATTCCTGAAGTGATTATTCCCATGTGTTTTGATGGGGTGCCATGCTCATCTCCCATTTTTACTGTCTTTCGCAAGTTCCAGTTTTTGTAAGAGTCCGCGGTTTTGAGATGGTGAGTTCTCAGTTTTGAACAACTCCCGTTTCCCGCTTCTCTTCCTTTCACAGAACAAGAGTCTGCTTATCTCTTGAAAATGGTGTTTATCTAAAAATATCATAATATCTCTAGATAAACTACCCTTTGGCAGGAGAGTTTTCTTTCAGAAGCGTTCTGCTTTGTACCTGCCCCTGTTCGAACTTTAACTCCAGCCGATTTTATTGACTTTTCTAAGTCAGTGATCACATGGGCATGTTTCTTCTTAACCAAAACTGTCAAGCCCATTTCTCATTTTGGCTCGAAGCTGTTTTGGCTCTTCTTTGTGGCCCAGTTTTCCCAACGCTTTTTGGGCTGGATGTGCTGATGGGCTGAAAACGTTTTTAAAACAAGCGGTCCAGGAAATGTCGTGGGCTTTCTTCTTTTGGCCTGGGTGCGCCAATTTTAAGCCCAAACAATACCATACCCACACGTGCATCTGAAATTCCCTATGTGAAGAGGGGAGAAAGTGCAATACCTCTCTTGTATCTAGCAAGCGTAGGAGATCCAACATTTCATGAGGACGCCGGCTTACAAAGAAGCAAGCTGCATCCAAACATACAATAATCCTGGCAACCATCAGGCATCACCAGCATATGCAGATATTATTGCAGTCCAAGCAAACTGACTTTTATGAGGCGTCTCTCTGAAAACTCTTTTGGACTCACAAATGCTTCCTCGCTTTGCATGCATATCAAGAAGAGCACCTCCGATAATTGGGCCAGTCACATCCAAGTTTGATCAAGGAAGAGTGGCATCATTGGCCATATTTCAGAGAAATATCCTGAGCATCACCAATAGCACTCAAGACTTACCAAATGTGTAATTGTTTGGCTTCGACTCCATAGTTGCTACCAAGAATGTTTTTAGTGCATCTTGACACAGCCCGTTCTGTGCATACCCTTGTTAGCGAGATATCCCTATTCTATTAGGATATTATTTTTATTTCCTTTTGTATAGATATTATGTAATTAGGATACCACTTCTTTTCCTAGTTTAACCCTACTAGGGTTTACAAACTTGTATTATAAATACCTCCTTTTGGAGAATGAAATATATCTGAAAATATTCTACCATATTATTTGACTTGGCATCAGAGCCGACTTTCTGGTGACCTGTGTGTGTTGTGCCCACCTGTGTTCTACTGTGTACCCTAATTTCTTTTAGGGTTCTTGTGCCTGTGCCTTTGTTGTGTTCCGCTGTGTCCTCTGTTGTGTTTGTGCCTCTCCTGTGTTCGTGCTTGTCTTCGTGCATTTGCCGTATTTGTGTCTGTGTTGTGTTCTATTGTATACTCTGCGTGCTTTATTGAGTTTCTGCTACAATCATGGGTGATAACTCCATTGTTGTTGCTGCTGCTGCCGCTTCTGCACAATTTGCCTGTTTTCTGACTCTATTCCAGGTCCTGGCTCCAATATTTGGATAATTGACACTGGTGCTTCTGATCATATGACTTATGATGCTAAATTTTTTGATGAGTTGTCTAGTAACACCCGTGACCCATACATAACTAGTGCTAATGGCTTGCCCTCTCCAATTCCTGGCGAGGGCACAATCTCTCTCACTCTAACTCTGTCCTTGTCTCGTGCATTATTAGTTCCCAATATCCATTGTAACTTGTTTATCTGTTGGTCGATTACTTGATACACTTAATGCTTCTGCTACTTTCTATCCTACCCATTGCTCTTTTCAGGATCTCAAGACTCACGAGGTGATTGGGCATGGTAAACGGATAGGGGGGTTATATTATTTGACATTGCCTTCTGCACCAGTTCGTGATCGTGTCGTTAATCCTGTTCAAAGTTGCAGTGTCAAAGACAAACAACAAATTTGGTTATGGCATCGTCGCTTGGGACACCCGTCATTTGGGTACCTTAAGCGTCCTTTTCCATCTTTATTTCGCTCCTATGATGAGTCCAGTTTTAAGTGTGAGACATGTGTAATGGCCAAGAGTCACCGTACCTTTTTCCCTTAAGTAATAATAAAGCTGCTTTGCCTTTTGAGTTAGTACATTCTAATGTCTAGGGTCCTGTTCGTGTGACTTTTCATGGTTTCCGTTGGTTTGTGACGTTTATTGATGACTGCACTCGCTTAACATGGGTGTATGTGATGAAGAATAAACATGATGTTGCCTCTATTCTTCCTGACTTTTGTGCCATGGTGTCTACTCAGTTCCATGCTCGTGTTAAAGTATTTCGCACTGATAATGGCGGTGAATATGTAAATCATACCTTGGCCCAATTCTTTCGTGATCAAGGTATCATTCACCAAACTACCACTCCATTCACACCTCAACAGAATGGTGTGTCTGAAAGGAAGAATCGCAGTTACTTGAAGTTGTTCGCTCTCTGATGTTGGATATGTCTGTTCCCCATTATCTTTGGGGACATGGTGTCTTGGCCGCTGCCTACTTGATTAACCGTACTCCTAGTCGGGTTCTTGATTTCAAGACACCACTTGATGTGTTGTGTGCTCTTACTCCTCCGGTTTCAGTCTCTAAGTTACCTCCGAAGGTGTTTGGGTGTGTTGGGAGTAAACTTGATCCTTGTGCTCTCCGCTGCGTCTTCATTGGTTATTCTACTACTCAGACGGGTTATAAGTGTTATCACCCGCCTACTCAGAAGGTACATGTCACTTTGGATGTCACATTTCATGAAGAAGTACCATATTATGTTTCTCCCTCCTCTTCAATTCAGGGGGAGAGGGGGAGTGAATTGAAGAGTTTCGGAGTGGAAAATATGGAAGATTTTGGACCTGAAGAACAAATTTCTGGCGACAGGAAGCGACCGGTCGCTGGGAAGACGCGACCGGTCGCAAACGAATTTGTGATGAACACGACCGGTCGCACATAGGAGCGACGGGTCGCCTGCCCTGACGAAGGACAACAGTACCGATATGAGCGAAGCGACCAGTCGCAGTGAGGAAGCGACCGGTCGCAAACAAATCTGCCCAGGAAACGCTGGTCGCGCATAGGAAGCGACCGGTCGCTCGCATCGACGAGCGACGATAGTGTACCGATACGAGTGGCACGCGACCGGTCGCAGGAAAGCCACGACCGGTCGCGAGACGAAATTTTTGGTGTTTTCGAGTCTCTCTCTAGAAGGATATAACAATGATATTGGCGACTCTCGTATAGCTGAAATTGATAATAGACCCCCTCTGCCCTGTCGTTGCCTCAATCAAGTTGTGATAATGAGGTACTTTCTAGTGATGTGCCTGCCTATTCTTTGCCTCCACGTACTACCCATGGGAAACCTAAAGTGTAATATTCTCCTGATATACATGTCAAGTCTAAATATCCAATTAACCATTATATGTTAACTCATCGTTTATCTAAGTCATATGCATCATATTTGTGTCAATTATCTAGTGTATGTGTGCCAACTAAGTTGCAGGATGCTCTATCTGATCAAAACTGGGTTGATGCAATGCATGTTGAGATGGAAGCCTTGAATAAAAATGCTACTTGGGAGTTAGTTCCTTTACCAAAAGGAAAAAGGCAGTTGGGTGCAGATGGGTGTTTACTTTGAAGCACAAGGCTGATGGTTCCATTGACCGTTACAAGGCAAGATTGGTAGCAAAAGGGTATACTCAGATATATGGAGTGGATTACACAGAGACTTTTGCTCCAGTAGCTAAGCTCAACACTGTACGCATTAGGGGTGGGCATTCAAACCGGTGAACCGGAAATCCAGAGCCGAACCGCACCGAAAAAAATCAAAAAAACCGAGTTGACCAAAAAGTCAACAACCTCAAAAAACCGAACCAGACCGGTTCTGGTTCTGGTTTCATATCTTTAAAAACCGAACCGGGCCGAACCGGACCGGTCAAATTAAAATATATAATTTTAATATATAATTATATATTGTTAAACATTTTCACCAAGCCCAGCTCCACCAAAAATCAAATAAATAAACAGGCCAACGTTATTTCTTAACCATCTCAAAGCCCAACTCTATTTCTTAACAAAGCCCAACTCTTTATATTAATTTGTACCACTCTCCCCCAACAACTTCCCATACCCTAGCCGTCCCCATCATCTCTCTTTCCAAAAATTGTTTTTTTCTTCTTTTTCTTCTTCTTCTCTTCTCTGCCGACTTCTCTTCTTTGTATTTTTTTTCTTTTTTCTTCTTCTTCTTTTCTCTCCTCTCTCTCTTCTGCCCACTTTTCTTCTTCTTCTTTTTTCCTTTCTTTTTTCTTCTTCTTCTTTTCTCTCCTCTCTTTGCTGCAGACTTTTCTTCTCTCTTTTTTTCCTTCTTTCTTTTTTCTTCTTCTTCTTTTCTCTCCTCTGGCTGCAACTTTTCTTCTCTCTTTTTTTCTTTCTTTCTTTCTTCTTATTTTTTTTTTCTTCTTTTTCTCTCCTCTGTGATGCTGACCTTGTATTTTCCTCACCCCCTCTCCTGCCGCAGCACATCCCCTGTACCTCCATCGCATTCCACTGGCTCCAATCCCCGCATGCATCCGAGCCCAAGCTCCCTGCACGAGCCACCATAGCTTAGATCTCTCCCTGGAGTCTCTCACCTTCTCTGAGCATATTGTAGATCTTGGGGACTGGTTTCGTTGCACAGCGAGATTGTAGATCTGATGTAGATTTGGGAAAAATACAAAAACAAAAACAGAAGCTGGGATTGTAGATCTGGGAAACAAAAATAGAGTTGGGATTGTAGATCTGGGAATAAAATAAAATAAAGAGCTGGGATTGTTTGCCGGTCCAAACCGGGAAAACCGGAACCGAACCGGATTTGAACCGGTTCGGATTGGTTTGGTTGAATAATTAAATTTTTATTAAAACCGGCCCAAACCGAACCGCATGTACAGTACGGTTTTGGTTCTAATTTTTATTAAAAAACGGTCCAAACCGGACCGTGCCCACTTTTAGTACGCGTACTCTTATCCTTAGCTGCTAAGCGTGACTGGCCGCTGCTACAATTTGATGTCCAAAATGCATTCCTCCATGGTGACCTCAAGGAAGAAATATATATGGATCCTCCGCCGGGTATCTCTATGACCTCTAAGGAGGGTGTGGTGTGCAAGCTACGGAAGTCTTTGTATGGATTAAAGCAGTCTCCAAGAGCGTGGTTTGGAAGATTTGCTGCATCCATGAAAAAGTTTGAGTATGTGCAAAGTAACTCTGATCATACTTTGTTTTTGAAGCGTCATAAAGGTAAATTGATGGCTTTAATTATTTATGTTGATGATATGATTGTGCCTGGAGATGATCATGTAGAAATACAGAGTCTTCAGAAGTATTTGGCTTCTGAGTTCGAAGATGAAATCATTGGGTGATTTAAAGTACTTTCTTGGGATTGAAGTTGCCAGGTCTAAACATGGTATTTTTATATCCCAAAGAAAGTATGTTTTGGATTTACTTGCAGAAACTGGAATGTTGGATTGTAAACCGATTGATACCCCAAGTGAACAGAATCATAAGTTAGGGTTATATCCCGATCAAGTTCCAACTGATAAAGAACGTTATCAAAGGCTTGTGGGGAAGTTGATTTATTTATCTCATACCCGTCCGGACATTGCATATGCTGTAAGTATGGTGAGTCAGTTCATGCACTCTCCTAGTGTGGATCATATGGGGGCTGTGACTCGTATTTTGAGGTATCTGAAAGTAACTCCTGGCAAAGGGTTAATTTTCTCCAAGTATGGTCATACAAATGTGGAAGGATACACAGATGCTGATTGGGCATGTTCAGCTACAGATAGGCGTTCGACATCTGGGTATTTTATGTTTGTTGGTGGTAATCTTGTTACATGGAGAAGCAAGAAACAAAAGGTGGTGTCTCGAGTGCTGAGGCCGAGTATCGAGGAATGGCCCATGGAGTATCTGAGTTACTATGGTTGAGAAGATTGTTAAGAGACTTTGGTTTTGGGCCTAATAAACCCATGGATTTATATTGTGACAATACGGCTGCGATTGCAATTGCTCATAACCCTGTACAACATGACCGTACAAAGCATGTGGAGGTTGATCGAAATTTCATTAAAGAAAAGTTGGATGCGGAGATTGTGTCTTTTCCCTTCATCCGTTCTGAGTTTCAGTTAGCTGATGTTCTTACGAAAGCTGTTTCTACAAGTATCTTTCTCAACTCGCTTGACAAGTTGGGCATGTGTGACGTCTTTGCTCCAACTTGAGGGGGAGTGTTAGCGAGATATCCCTATTCTATTAGGATATTATTTTTATTTCCTTTTGTATAGATATTATGTAATTAGGATACCAATTCTTTTCCTAGTTTAACCTTACTAGGGTTTACAACCTTGTATTATAAATATCTCCTTTTGGAGAATGAAATATATCTGAAAATATTCTACCATATTATTTGACTACCCTGAAATCAAAGCATTCCACGATATGATTTCTCTGCAGTTTAACTCCTCAAAAACTTTGATGGAGTCATGCATGGACTCAAACTTAGCATACCCAAGCTGTTGCAAACATTATGCTTTGATAAAAAGCCAGTCTTTATGCAAAACCCATGAATCATTACGCCTTCCTCCACCAACTTCCTAATTGATATAGCATGGATTAGTCCAACAAATGTAACATCATTTGGATATACTCCATCCAATCTCATCTCATTAAACAGAGAGATGGCATCTCCTTCGTCTATTGAAATCATAGTTGTCCAAGATACTACGTTGCGATCATTCATGTCCTGAAAGACTAATTTTGCATCTCCAGTAACCTCACACTTTGAATACGTCGGGATCAATACATTACAAACTGAAACATGAATTCCATGTCCTGATTTAATTGTCAAGCCATGTATCTGTTTCCCAAGTTCTAAATTCATTTCATGACCGCAAGCTGAAACTGCACTAGTAAATGAGACATGATCTAACCCCATCCCTTCTCCCACCATCTCAATAAAGACAAAAATCGCCTCAAGCCCATGATTTCCCTCTTGAGAGTAACCTGATAGTATTGCATTCCATGAAACCAGATCCTCATTAGCCATTTCATCAAACACATTCCTAGCTTCTATTAACCGCCTCTACCTCGAATACATACTTATAAGTGCATTTCCAACAAAAACTTCACCATATAAAAGAACGCAGTTGTAATCCAAATAGAAAATCTTCATGATCCGCACAAAAAGCAAGAATCCTAGTATAAGTCACTGAATCAAAAACAACTCCATTAAAATTCATTCTAAGAGCAAAATTCAATGCACTCTCACTTGTTCGAAACCTCGAAAGAATAGTGTTCCAAGAAACTATATAGGTATAGCACATAGTCTCAAAGATAAGTGAGGGACCATCAAACTGTCCAGCTTTGGTGTACATACTCATCAAAGAATTTGAAACCATAGTATACGAATCAAACCCAGAAGAAACTGCAAACCCGTGAATTTGGCATTGGGTTTGTGGTTCCCTTGCCTTGATAGCAAGGTAACGGTATTTTCATCGATGTTATGAGACAAATGTAGTTGAAGTTTCTTCCAGAACATGTCAAGGGCTCTAAGGGTAACGGTAACTTCATCGTGTTCGTTTCTCTATCTCTTCATTTCACTCGCGCACCACATTCCTCCGCAAGTGCAAGCTTCGTCTGTCTTCATTTGGAACAAAAAGGAGGCGGCCTAGACCCGCCGCCGCCGCCTAGAACCGCCCAGGCAGCCTAGGCGCCGCCCAAATCCGCCCAGGCCGCCTAACTCCCTTATAGCGTCAGAGTTGTTATCTTAGTGGAGATTTCAATAGCTGAATGAAATTTGATGGTTTTCGTAGAGAGAGTCAAAGCCGAAAGGAAAGAAAAAACATTGAAGCTTGAGTTGAGAGAGAGAGAGAGGCTCAAGACCGAGTCTTTGTAGCTTGGAACCCCTTATAGAGAAGCGAAGCTGTGACTGCGACTGCAAGGTTCGCGTTCGTTTTCGAATACGTTTAGCAAGTACAGCCGGTCGGCTATCCGTTAAAATATTTGAACATATTCAAAAAGTATAGCCGCACGGCTATACCTTGAACATAATATATTTAAATAATATAGCCGCACGGCTTAACCTTTAAAATATTCGAATATATTCCAAGAGTATAGCCGATCGGCTTTATCGTTAAAATAATATATATAAATAGTATAGCCGCCCGGCTATACAATTTAAATATACAATTTTGTCATGTTATTTTAAATACCACTTTAGCTAATTAGGATAGAGTTATTTCTTCAGTTTTTTTTTTATACCAGTTATATTGGGGAATGAGAATTTAAATTCTTTATGATACCTCTCATTCTAATGATTCCAAGCTATTATCCATTAGGCAAGAATGAAAAATGGATTTTATTTATAAGAAATAATACGGGTTAAACTCATAAATACAACAACAAAAAATAGAGATCCACCAACATTTTGGGGATAAAAGAATCTTGAATTTCATAGTGTAAAATTGCTTGTGTAAGAATTTACTTTCTAAAATGTATCCATCGTAATTATGAACTAAACCCAATCACAGCATTTTTCTCATTGCACTTGACAACATTGCTCTTCTCCTGAGATATATCAGTTCGTGTTGTATTATTATCTGGAGATGAAAAATTGGATACAAAACAGTTTAATGAGACAACGAAGAGAAGAGTTTTGAAATAAATTGAAGGTATCATATGGCATTGATATATATACAAACTATTCTAAATGAGATTTCAAACGACGTGTTAGATGAGAAGTAGCATCTCATTCTTACATATACCATACCCACGTGCACCTGAAATTCCCAATGTTAAGAGGAGAAAAGTGCAATACCTCTCTTGTATCTCACAAGCTTAGGAGATCCAACCTTTCAAGAGGATGCCGATTTGATAAAGAAGCAAGTTGCATCCAATCATACATTAATACGGGCAATCAAAACCCACAATACACTCAATTTTAATAAAGAGAAATATAAAGTTACCTAGAAGCTGAAATGCTCAGGATCTTGTAGTGAAGGCATCAGCGCTTCCACGCCGAGAAGTCTCTCAAGTCGTCTTCGATCTGCAAAGAGATACTATCATACATCAAAGGGCACATATGTATACTGAACACAAGAATAGGGGAAGAAACCATTCTCATGTACACTGGCATTGCATATAAATAAGATATGTAAATCTAGAGATAAAGATCCTCCCCAAAGGTTCCAAGTAGAAGCTTTCTAAAGATGACATCTGAATATGATAGACATTTCAGTGGAACAAAAGGTTTAACCTAATAAAACTAATCTTTCATTTCCAACCATTACAACTGACCACCAAATTGAAACATGCAATCTGAGTTAAGGGCAGTACTATTCACCCAAAAAAATGGAAAATATGATTCATGATATTCTTAAAGGTCATCCATATACCTATTATAAAGGACTAAGAGATTTAACTTATGGAGATAACCCATTAAAAAAAGTACAAAAAAGAAGGTAAATTCCGAATTCATTCAATTGATGTCATTCCTGAGCATTTTACCTTGACGTGCTGCTCTCTTTACCCCGCCCTAGCCATAATCGAGTATACTTTGCTGCATTATTTGTCAATTCCTGCAACTGGACAGGTATTGAAGTTAAACCATATTGGCGCAACCAATATGAGGGGAAAAACATGGAAAATCTTTGTCCTACATCTTCCTACAGTGATGCATGTTACACTTCAGGCTATTAATACATTAGCTACATGGCCTTTTAGCAATGACATTATTAGACTTAATTCAGTGACAACTATAATGCATTTGAAGATTTACAACCAAATTCCATTAGGTCACATGTCACATGTAAAATAAGATGCCTCATCCACAACACTTTAAGCTCTGATTATTGTATCTCAAGTTTTGCCAATTGAAGTTGAAAACTACGCAACTTTGCATCTAGAAAAATGTGTGACCAATTTATTTAGTTTTTTAAAATTTTAAAAAAACACTCAAAAGCATTGTTAAGCACCAGATCAAGTTCAACTCAAGCTTCTTACTATTCTCTACAACAAAAAATTTAAAAATAAAATATAAAAGAAAAGAGCACACTCCAATAGAGAGATTACAACAAACCAAATTGTCATGAACTTACGTCTCTCTCTCTCTCAAGACCCTTCTGGTGGATATATGTCCTGTACCCATACGTTACTTGAAGAGCACATCAAAAGACAAAAATATTGAACAAGAGCAGTGACTAAAGATCAAATGAATGGCTAGAAATAGTATTATTATAAGTGTGTGAATGGATATCATTAAGAAAAAACTTCAAACAAAATACGTTCTGATATGGAAATATTTATCATAGATAAGCCTAATAGTTAATTTGCAACCTCGGATGCATAAAGAAAGACAAAAAATAAAGGATAATTGTTCATTAAATGAAAAGTAGATCAGTTTTAGCATTCAGAATTCATTAAAACAATGTAAACAGAGCAGAAAAGTACAAATTGAAGTAAAAGGCACTAGTATCTAACCTCTAAATAGAAACGTCCATCTGGAAGTGTTACACACCTACATAAATAATAATTTTTTCTTTAAAAGGAGGAAGCATGGTAGTGGAGTTTACAAATGACATTCTGCATACTAGAAAATTAAGGAGGAAAAGAGGAGGATGAAAGACCTACTTGGTAATTTTTACTTCACAAGCAAAATCAGCTATTGAACTTGTTGAAGAATCAATGATAACCTACAAAATTAAAAAACAAGCCACAATCAGTGAAACTTATACTTTGGGTCAAACTTTATATACCTTAAGAAAGTTAAAATGGAAAAAAAAAAAGGACCAGCAACACTAATCTACCATTCCCATCCGACGGTTGCCTTCCATTATACTCCTTACCCGTTGTTTAAGTGAGGTACAAGCAAAAATCTATGAATATTCAACAAAAACAACAAAATACATGGATCACATGGACTGTAGAAAAGTACCAAGTAGGCATACAAAACTTGCCAGATAACATTTTCAACATAGTTATTTTGCAGCAAATGCACTTCTACGTTTAAATATTTTATGAATGTCTTATGTGAAAAATACAAACTGCTAACCAACTTACCATAAGTCTATACCGAGGTTCAAAAATGGGTAGCAGAAACTTCTGAAATGGGAGGACACCATCCATTACAAAGACTGGCATCAAATCAACACCAAAGTTTGTCATTGTATCATTCTCCAACTTCCTTTCGGCAAATTCCTCTGGGAGTTTCTTTTGTATAATGTCATTAAGTGTCACAACGGGAAAAACAAAAAGAAGATATTGAAGGTGTCAGAACTGAAGCAAACAATCTTGATAAAGAAGCATGCTGCATCCAAACATACATTAATACTGGCAATCACATCCCACAATATACTCAATTTTAATAAAGAGAAAAATAAAGTTACCCAAAAGCTGAATGTTTGAGTCCTGCTGAAATAGCCCTATAGTTTTTAGGGTAATGTCCTGTGAAAAGGAAAAACACAAAAGAAGAGCTTCTCTATGAGGACAAAGGAAAAAAAAAAAAACAAAACAAGATAAACAATACAGGAAAGAAGACTAGCACTAGCTGTAGAATGTAATAATATAAACAAGGTCGAATGCCCAATTCGCACTAGCACTCGTCTTTTATTCTAGGCAAGTACTACTACTAAAAAGTCAGAAATACCTCACGACCATTTGCAGAAGATTCATGCAAGTAATTGAGCTTGAAATCCACCCACTATTAGCACATACATATCTATCATGGCCTGGATCATTCGCATACTTTGATCCAATACTGACTTCAAGTCTCTGACTTAATCACTGATTGGTAATTCTAACTGCTAGAAATGTGCCTGAATGCAGAATTCATGCATGGTAAGAGAATAAAACGATGAGAGAACTAAAAAGGATAAGGACATTAAGTTTTTATTTGAAAAACATGTAGTTGAAGACAACTCTGACCTGAAACAGCATATTGACTTTGACATGTGGATCATCTAAGCAGTCCTTATCCACTTTATATCAAACTCAGGTTTAGGATTGTCCAAGCAATAGTAAGCTGGATTAAACATCTGTAGAAGACTATGCTCATGTAAGATTTTGTACAGGCTCAGTAAATCAAATACTAAGGACACAAAATAATAAAAACCAAAGGCTTTTAACTTGTGTCTTCACCACATTTAAATACAAGAGGATCATTGTCAGGCAGCAATGCAAATGATAGGCGTTCTGAACTTTAACAGCAAAAAAAAAGATAGGTGTAGAGTATTGAAAAGATAAAAAGGAAAATGGTTTATTGATTAGATATAGGACTGCAAGACTTCATCCATTGACTTTATTAGATTTTCTGATATTCAAAACCCCAAACAACCTGATTCCTAGTATTTGAGGCACATATTCAGAAAGTAACATGATTTGTTAGGCGCGGGCGGATTGTGATGGACATCTACTCCCATCTTTCTTGTAGAATCTGAGCAACTGTTGATCATAAAGGGAGAAAAGCACGTAATCTGATTCACATATATTCATGTGTGACCAAAACCCTCATTTGCAATATATCTGTGATTCATATTGGAAAATCAACATCTCTCTTTGTTTTCCATCATTATATTCTGTTCCCTGCAAGAGAATCAACACTTACGTAAATTTGTCCTAAAAAGGGCTGCTGCAATATACCTATAATAATGACCAGATGATGACCTGAAAGGATTACAACCCTTGCCAATGTGCTGGTACAAACCAATACCTATAATTTAATAGGTATGCCTAATCAATATATAGAGTAAGAACATGATCTTTTTATATTCTCTTTTACTAATGTGTTTTTTAGGAAAGACTCATGCTTACAAAGGTAAGGCAGAAATGCCTGAATCTTGTTGTTTGCAAAAAGTTCCCAACCAGAGATACATCTTTGTCATTCAGGACCGGCATGGTGTAACCCAATGCCAAACTGCAATGTGTGCCTAAGGTTAAAGAACCATCTCCAGGGCTTCTTCTGGCATACTAAGAAACTGCCTTGGATGTTCATGTAACGTTGCCAACTTCAATAACATAAAAGCACCCAAAAAAATCGAAACAACACAGCGCCGAAACCGAAGAAAAAAAATCCAAGCTTGAGTTGAGAGAGAGGCTCAAGACTGAATATTTAAATTTTGAAGATTGGACTGCGAGTGCAAGCATTGTGTTCATTTCTCTGTCTCTTCATTTCACTCGCGCACCACATTCCTCTACGAGTGCAAGCTTCATCTGTCTTCATTTGGAAAAAAAAAAAGGACGCCCAGACCTCCCAGGAAGCCTAGGCGCCACCTAGAACCGCCTAGGCCTCCTAGGCGCCACCTAGAACCGCCCAGGCCGCCTAGGGCGTCGCCTAGAACCGCCCAGGCCGCCTAACTCCCTTATAGCATTAGAGTTGTTATCTTGGTGCAGATTTCAATAGCTGAATGAGATTTTATGGTTTTCGTAGAGAGAGCCCAATCCAATCAAAGCAACAGCCGAAACGAAAGAAAAAAAAAATCGAAGCTTGAGAGAGAGAGAGGCTCAAGACCGAGTCTTTGTAGCTTGGAACCGCTTATAGAGAAGCGAAATGGCTGTGACTGCGAGTGCAAGCTGCGCTTCGTTAATGAATAAGTTTTCGCGTATAGCGCTGGGCTATACCGTTAAAAATTCGAATATATTCGAATAGTATAGCCGCACGGCTAAACCTTAAAAATAATATATTTAAATAGTATAGCCGCGAGCGCGGTCTATACCTATAAAATATTCAAATATGTTCGAGGAGTATAGCTGTTCGAATATAGCCGTGCGGCTATACAGTTAAAATAATATATTTTGTTATGTTATTTTAAAATACCACTTTAGCTCATTCCTTTTCGTCCAAAAAAAAAAAACCACTTTAGCTAATTAGGATATAGTTATTTCTTCAATTATTTTTTTTATACCAGTGATGTTGGGGAATGAGAATTTAAATTCTTTTCTGATACCTCATATTCTAATGATTTCCTTCTATTAGTCCATTAGGCAAGAATAAAAAATGAATTTTATTTACAAGAAATAATACAGGTTAAACTCATAAATACAACAACAAAAAATAGATATCCACCAACATTTTGGGGATAAAAGAATCTTGAATTTCATAGTGTAAAATTGTTTGTGGAAGAATTTACTTTCTAAAATGTATCCATCGTAATTATGAACTCAACCCAATCACAGCATTTTTCTCACGTTTCTCATTGCACTTGACAACACTGCTATTCTGCTATGAGATATATCATTTGCGTTGTATTCTCTGGAGATGAAAAATTAGATACAAAACAGTCTAATGAGACAATGAAGAGAAGAGTTTTGAAATAAACTGAAGGTATCCAAGGTCTTATGGAATTGATATATATACGAACTATTCTAAATGAGATTTCAAACAAAGTGTTAGATGAGAAGTAGCATCTCATTCTTACATATACCATACCCACGTGCACCTGAAATTCCCAATGTTAAGAGGGGAGAAAAGTGCAATACCTCTCTTGTATCTTGCAAGCGCAGGAGATCCAACCTTTCATGAGGACGCCGGTTTGATAAAGAAGCAAGTTGCATCCAATCATACATTAATACCGGCAATCACAGCCCACAATATACTCAATTTTAATAAAGAGAAATATAAAGTTACCTAGAAGCTGAAACGCTCAAGATCTTGTAGTCGTCTTCGATCTGTAAGGAGATTATATGCAATGCCGAGAAGTCTCTCAAGTCGTCTTCGATCTGTAAAGAGATACTATCATACATCAAAAGGGTACATAGGTATACTGAACACAAGAATAGGGGAAGAAACCATTCTCATGTACACTGGCATTGCATATAAATAAGATATGTTGATCTAGAGATAAAGATCCTCCCCAAATGTTCCAAGTAGAAGCTTCCTAAAGATGAAATCTGAATATGATAGACATTTCAGTGGAACAAAAGGTTTAACCTAATAAAACTAATCTTTCATTTCCAACCATTACAACTGACCACCAAATTGAAACATGCAATCTGAGTCAGGCAATAATATTCACCCAAAATAATGGAAAATGTGATTCATGATATTCTTAAAGGTCATCCATATACCTATTATAGAGGACTAAGAGATTTAACTTATGGAGATAACCCATTAAAAAAAATACAAAAAAGAAGGTAAATTCCGAGTTCATTCAATTGATGTCATTCCTGAGCATTTTACCTTGACATGCTGCTCTTTTACACCGCCCTATCCATAACCGAGCATACTCTGCTGCATTATTTGTCAATTTCTGCAACTGGACAAGTATTAAAGTTAAGACATATAGGCACAACCAATGTGAAGGGGAAAAACATGGAAGGACTTTGTCCTGCATCTTCCTACAGTGATGCATGTTACACTTCAAGCTCTTAATACATTAGCTGCAGGGCCTTTTAGCAATGACATTATTAGACTTAATTCAGTGACAACTATAATACATTTGAAGATTTACAACCAAATTCCATTAGGTCACATGTCACATGTAAAATAAGATGCCTCATCCACAACACTTTAAGCTCTGATTATTGTATCTCAAGTTTTGCCAATTGAAGTTGAAAACTACGCAACTTTGCATCTAGAAAAATGTGTGACCAACTTATTTATTAAAAAAAAATTAAAACAAAAAACAAAAACAAAAACAAGCCACAATCAGTGAAACTTATACTTTGGATCAAACTTTATATACCTTAAGAAAGTTATAAAAGTGAAAGAAAAGGACCAGTGACACTAATCTACCATTCCCATCCGATGGTTGCCTTCCATTATACTCCTTACCTGTTGTTTAAGTGGCAAGGTACAAGCAAAAATCTCTGAATATTCAAACAAAAACAACAAAACACATGGATCACATGGACAGTAGAAAAGTACCAAGTAGGCATACAAAACTTGCCAGATAACATTTTCAACATAGTTATTTTGCAGCAAATGCACTTCTACGTAAATATTTTATGAATGTCATATGTGATAAATACAAACTGCTAACCAACTTACCATAAGTCTATACCGAGGTTCAAAAATGGGTAGCAGAAACTTCTGAAATGGGAGGATACCGTCCGTTACAAAGACTGGCATCAAATCAACACCAAAGTTTGTCATTGTATCATTCTCCAACTTCCTTTCGGCAATTCCTCTGGGAATTTCTTTTGTATAATGTCATTAAATGTCACAATGGGAAAGACAAAAAGAAGATATTGATGGTGTCAGAACTGAAGCAAACAATCTTGGTAAACTCTGAAAGGTATAACACTAATTATGCACAATAAAATTAGAAAGCACATATTATGCTGACAAACCTAAAATATATGCCTAGCATTGAATGCATGATGGAAATAAAAGTTTGAATGGCCCCACCAAAATCATTTCCTAAATTCATATTTATAGATTAGTAATTTCATATTACTTAGATTTTTTTTTTCTTTCCAAAATCTAGAAACCACAAATCCACTAATTGTTATACTCTGTAAAAGTGAGAATGCTAGACTCAATCTATAATAGGTGGAACTCCTGGGGAATGCGCAGCCACGTCCATTACAAACAGGTATAGGTATAGAAAACCATAAAAGCAACAATTCTGATGTCAAATAATATAAGCATCTCATTTAATTATTATAAGCACATGTTCTAGGAGTAATGAAAAGAATTGTTGGGCACAAAGGACATTTGTTACCTAGGAAAATTAACACAAGTCAAGGACTAAAAAGGGATTAGAAGATATAGACTAACTCAATTAAATAGAATCAGTAACAGCAAAACACTCACCACGATCCATTGACTGAAATAGGCAGTTGTGACAGGTTCATATAGGAATTTCAAGCATAGTGTGCAATCAAAGTCATCACTGCGTTATGCTTTTCTATGGCTTCTTCTCCCTATGAAATTAGCTTGTATTCTCTCTAAATTCTAAAAACATTCCTGAAGAGGATTGCTACAGAATACCACACAAAAGATAAAATAATATAACATTTTAGAATTTCACAAAACCAAATACAATAGCCAGCCAAGCTGGTATTAAACAATATATACTTAATATCTATGTTTTGTTAAATAAACATAATTCCAGTAAACAAATTACTCAATTTCTTCCTGGTTTCCCAACATTTTCTCAGCAACCAAACAAGAGAAACCACAACACAAACGCACACTCA
Source organism: Prunus fruticosa (assembly GCA_018703695.1). Lineage (NCBI taxonomy): Eukaryota > Viridiplantae > Streptophyta > Magnoliopsida > Rosales > Rosaceae > Prunus > Prunus fruticosa. Next base: position 37,485,553 of record CM031924.1, on the reverse strand, counting down.
CCGAAATGTAGTCGTCCACATCACCAGAGATCCATCTTTGTCATTCACACCGGCATGGTGTAATCCAATGCCAAACTGCAATGTGTGCCCCAGGTTCAAGAACCATCTGCTGGGCTTCTTCTGGCATACTGAAGAAACTGCCTTGGATGTTCAGCCTGACGTTGCCAACTTCAATAACAGAAAAGCACCCAAAAAAATTGAATCAACACAGCAGCCGAAACGAACCAAACAAGAGAAACCACAGCACAAACGCACACTCACCTAAATGTAGTCGTCCACGTCACCAGCGATTCATCTTTGTCATTCACACCGGCATGGTGTAATCCAATGCCAAACTGCAATGTGTGCACCAGGTTAAAGAACCATCTGCTTGGGCTTCTTCTGGCATACTAAGAAACTGCCTTGGATGTTCATCTGACGTTGCCAACTTCAATAACAGAAAAGCACCAAAAAATATCGAATCAAAACAGCAGCCGAAACCGAAGAAAAAAAAAGCAAGCTTGAGTTGAGAGAGAGGCTCAAGACCGAGTATTTGAATTTTGAAGATTGGACTGTGAGTGCAAGCTTCGTGTTCGTTTCTCTATCTCTTCATTTCACTCGCGCATAACATTCCTCTGTGAATGCAAGCTTTGTCTGTCTTCACTTGGAAAAAAAAGGACGACCAGACCCGCCCAGGCCTCCTAGACCCACCTAGGCCGCCTAGACCCGCCCAGGCCGCCTGGTCCGCCCAGGCTGCCTAGGCGCCGCCTAACTCCCTTATAGCAGCAGAGTTGTTATCTTAGTGGAGATTTCAATAGCTGAATGGCATTTGATGGTTTTCATAGAAAGAGTCCAATCCAATCAACGTAGCAGCCGAAACGAAAGAAAAAAAAATAGCAGCTTTAGTTGAGAGAGAGAGTCTTTGAAGCTTGGAAGCGATTATAGAGAACTGAAGTGGCTGAGCCTGAACTGCAAATATATTTAAAGCCTATAGCCGATCGGCTATACCTTTAAATATTCGAATATATTCAAAGAGCATAACCGCACGGCTAACCCTTTTAAATAGTACAGCCGCCCGGCTATACTATTTAAATATACAATTTTGTCATGATATTTTAGGGTTTAGGGCTAAAATACCACTTTAGCTAATTAGGATAGATTTATTTCTTCAATTATTTTTTTTATACTAGTAATATTGGGGAACGAGAATTTAAGTTCTTTCCGATACCTCCCATTCTAATGATTTCCAGCTATTAGCCCATTAGGCAAGAATAAAAAATGGATTTTATTTATAAGAAATAATACGGGTGAAACCCATAAATGCAACAACAAAAAATAGGAATCCAATCCAAAGGTTTTGGACCTTTCTACACATTACCAGTCACAAGATTTTTATTTGTGGCAACTCTTCTTGCCAATTAATTTTACAATTTTTAGCACCCTTCTACACATTACCTATTACAAGATTTTTAGCAACCTTGTAAAATTCAAAGATGCAACTTCATAACATCCTCAATTTTGGCATTACCATACAAAGGTTTTGGACCTTGAGTAGACCAAGTAGCGGTGGCTAGAGCATTTTATCAAATAGTTTTGCGATGAACTAGTAGTGTTATAACAACTACCAAGTTCTAACTCCTGTCCTCTTCAGAAAAACATTTTGGGGATAATCTAACTAAAAAACGCACTGGCTACAAAATTTAAATAATAACTATTTTATTGTTGTCTTGTAAGTTTCATCTCTGAAAGTTGGCTTTTCAACAATGTGAATAGGAAGTAGTAATATAGGTTCGAATCCTGCCGACCACATTTTTCCATTTTTGAATTACCTCAAGATGAATTTCCTTTTTTTATTTTTTATTTTAACATTTGGCTACAGAACCTTAACAATCATGAGTCACTTTTGAAGTTTTACATGTACAGATTCAAGCCTTCAAAGTGAGGGCCTTGAGAAGGAGTTCATTTTCAGTGATTTTGAAGTTTTACATGCACATGTTCTCTCTCAAAATCTTCATCTCTAATCCTAGACATTTTGCCATTCTACATATCTCCCCAGGCTGCGTGGGTGGGATGTATCACCTGACGAAAACCCATCCAGATAAAGGGAACCATCAACATCACCAGGTATCCACCCAACTATATCCCACTTCCTTTCTCACTCTTTTATCTCTCATTCATTTCCCAATTTTTGCTACCATTTCCCAGTCCCCTTTCTCAGCATACAAGTTGGACATCGACACAAAAGAACCCGATTCCATTGGTTCAAATCTCATCAATGTATCGGCTACTCTCTCCACCATCTCCACATTCCCATGGATCCTGCAAGCCCCAAGCAGGCTTTGCAACAACGAAAACCCTCGCTGTCCCGGGATCTGACTCATCAATTCCTCTGCTTCCTCCAATTTCCCTGCACGTCCCAACATGTCCACCATACTTGAATAATGTTGAGGAGATGGTTCAATATGATAGTGTTTCACCATTGAATGAAAGAGGTGACGGCCCATCTCCACCATTCCATTTCTGTTGCATGCTGCTAGAATAGAAAGAAATGCGACTGAATCAGGTCTTACCCCTTCTCTCTCCGTCTCCTTGAACAATTCTATCACTGAGTCATAGTCTCCATGCCCAGCATATGCAGATATTGTTGCAGTCCAAGCAAACTCACTTTTATGAGGCGTCTCACTGAAAACTCTTTTGTTCTCGCAAATGCTTCCTCTCGCTTTGCGTACATATCAAGAAGAGCACCTGCGATAATTGGGCCAGTCACTGATCCAACTTTGATCAAGGAAGAGTGGCATCATTGGGCATATTTCAGAGAAATATCCTGCGCATAGTTGCTACCAAGAGTGTTTTTAGTGCATCTTGACACAGCCCGTTCTGAGCATACCCTGAAATCAAAGCATTCCACGATATGATTTCTCTCAGTTTAACTCCTCAAAAACTTTGATGGAGTCATGCATGGACTCAAACTTAGCATACCCAAGCTGTTGCAAACATTATGCTTTGATAAAAAGCCAGTCTTTATGCAAAACCCATGAATCATTTCGCCTTCCTCCACCAACTTCCTAATTGATATAGCATGGATTAGTCCAACAAATGTAACATCATTTGGATATACTCCATCCAATCTCATCTCATTAAACAGAGAGATGGCATCTTCTTCGTCTATTGAAATCATAGTTGTCCAAGATACTACGTTGCGATCATTCATGTCCTGAAAGACTAATTTTGCATCTCCAGTAACCTCACACTTTGAATATGTCGAGATCAATACATTACAAACTGAAACATGACTTCCATGTCCTGATTTAATTGTCAAGCCATGTATCTGTTTCCCAAGTTCTAAATTCATTTCATGACCGCAAGCTGAAACTGCACTAGTAAATGAGACATGATCTAACCCCATCCCTTCTCCCACCATCTCAATAAAGACAAAAATCGCCTCAAGCCCATGATTTCCCTCTTGAGAGTAACCTGATAGTATTGCGTTCCATGAAACCAAATCCTCATTCGCCATTTCATCAAACACATTCCTAGCTTCTATTAACCGCCTCTACCTCGAATACATACTTATAAGTGCATTTCCAACAAAAACTTCACCATCTAAACCAGACTTAAATATAAGAGAATGCAGTTGTAATCCAAATAGAAAATCTTCATGATCCGCACAAAAAGCAAGAATCGTAGTATAAGTCACTGGATCAAAAACAACTCCATTAAAATTCATCCTAAGAGCAAAATTCAATGCACCCTCACTTGTTCGAAACCCCAGAAAGAATAGTATTCCAAGAAACTATATCAGTATAGCACATAGTCTCAAATATAAGTAAGGGACCATCAAACTGTCCAGCTTTGGTGTACATACTCATCAAAGAATTTGAAACCGTAGTATACGAAGCAAACCCAGGAAGAAACTGCAAACCCGTGAATTTGACATCGGGTTTGGGGTCCCCATGGCTCTAAAGGTAATGGTAACTTGATCGAGTTCATTTCTCTGTCTCTTCATTTCACTCGCGCACCACATTCATCTGCGAGTGCAAGAGCTTCGTCTGTCTTCATTTGGAACAAAAAGGAAGCGACCAGACCCGCCCAGGCCGCTAGGGCGCAGCCTAGACCCACCGCGACGCCTAGATCCGCCCAGGCCGCCTGAGACCCTAGGGCTGTCAATGGGTCGTATTCGTGTCGGGTTCGTGTGTCGACCCATTTATTTCCCGTGTCAATTTGGGGTCAACCCGCTATGACCCATTTAATAATCGTGCGGGTTTCGGGGTCGACCCATATATTTCCCGTGCGGGTTTCGGGTTACCCTATTAACCCGCTAACGGCGCTAAGTAATAGCAAATTTAAAAAAATAAAAAATTCTAAATGTTGATAATTTAATCAAGTAATTATATTTTATATATATATAAAATAGTTATTTCATTTTGCCTCTCTCTCTTTAAAACATTAAAACCTAAACCCTAGAATAGATACATAATTAACTCAAATTATAAGGAACAATTACTAACAAATATAAGTAACGGGTTCATAAATAATAACATGCATGTTACAAAACTCACAACTGAAAAAATTTAAATTAAAAAAAAACAGAGAGAGTAGAGAAAATATAAGGAAAAGAAAGAAAAAAAAGATAGAGAGAGGAGAGAAGAGATAAGGAAAATAAAGAAAAAATAAGAGAGAGAGAGAGAGAGAGAGAGAGAGAGGAGAGAAGATTGAAGGAAAGAAAGAAAGAAAAAAGAAAGATGAGAGAAAACTAAAGAGAAGGAAAAGAAAGAAAAAAAAAAGGGAGAGAAGAGGAAAGGAAAAGAGAGAAAAAAAAAAGAGAGAGGAGAAAGAAGAAAGAAAAAAAAATAGGAGAAGAGAGACGGGAAAAGAAAGGAAAATACAAAAGAAAAAGAAACATTATAAATATCAAAAGGCATACCATAAAATCACAAAGTTATATGTAGCATGGTGGATAAGACGTTTGAGAGAAATGAGGGTGGTAGGGGTTCGAAACCCCTTGTGTGTGTGTTGAAGGCTCCATTTATCTTCATTTTTTAGCGGGTTGTACACGGGTTGACACGACCTGTGACACGACCCATTTAATAAACGGGTTAGATAGGTATTATAGCGGGTTTGCGGGTTGACCAGGAAATCCACCCGTTTATTAAACGGGTTAGAAGCGGGTTAACCAGGAAATTGACCTGTTTTTTTATCGTGCGGGTTTCGAGTCGTGTATCGGGTCGTGGCCGAAATTGCCACCCCTACTAGACCCGCCCGGCCGCCTAACTCTAGCATCAGAGTTGTTATCTTAGTGGAGATTTCAATCGCTGAATGACATTTGAATCAAGGGGCAAGCTGAAGCGAAAGAAAGAAAAATTCGAATATATTCAAAGCGTATAGCCGCACGGCTATACATTGAAAATAATATATTTAAATCGTATAGCCGTGCGTCTATACCTTTAAAATATTCGAATATATTTGAAGAGTATAGCCGCACGGCCATACAGTTAAAATAATACATTTAAATAGTATAGCCGCACGGCTATACTATTTAAATATACAATTTTGTCATGTTATTTTAAAATACCACTTTAGCTAGTTAGGATAGAGTTATTTCTTCATTTTTTATGCCAGTGATATTGGGGAATGAGAATTTAAATTCCTTTTTATACTTCTCATTCTAATGAATTCTAGCTATTAGTCCATTAGGCAAGCATAAAAAATGGATTTTATTTATAAGAAATAATACGGGTTAAACCCATAAATACAACAACAAAAAATAGAGATCCACTAACATTTTGGAGATAAAGGAATCTTGAATCTCGTAGTGTAAAATTGCTTGTGTAAGAATTTACTTTCTAAAATGTATCCATCATAATTATGAACTAAACTCAATCACAACCTTTTTCTCATTGCACTTGACAACCTTGCTCATCTGCTATGAGATATATCAATTCACGTTGTACTCTCTGGAGATGAAAAATTGGATACAAAACAGTCTAATGAGACAACAAAGAGAAGAGTTTTGAAATAAATTGAAGTTATCCGAGGTCATATGGCATTGATATATATACGAGAGGGTAATCACATCTCTAATAGAAGTGGAGCCCACCAATACAATGGGGCCCAACTCTATTAGAGATGTGATATACAATGTGGTATAAAAATGTGGTAAGCCTAGCATTTTCCATATACGAAATATTCTAAATGAGATTTCAAACGACGTGTTAGATGAGAAGTAACATCTCATTCTTACATATACTATACCCACGTGCACCTGAAATTCCCAATGTTAAGAGGGGAGAAAAGTGCTATACCTCTCTTGTATCTCGCAAGCGTAAGAGATCCAACCTTTCATGAGGATGCCGGTTTGATAAAGAAGCAAGCTGCATCTAATCATACATTAATACCGGCAATCACAGCCCACAATATACTCAATTTTAATAAAGAGAAATATAAAGTTACCTAGAAGCTGAATCACTCAGGACCTTGTAGTGAAGGCATCAATGCTTCCACGCCTAGAAGTTCTCAAGTCGTCTTCGATTTGTAAAGAGATAGTATCATACATCAAAAGGGCACGTAGGTATACTACATTTCTGTTAATTCAGGGGGCAAAATGGTATTTTTATATTAAATTGATTAAAATATGAATAATAAAATTAAAAAACTATAAAATTAAAATTAAACTCTCTCTCTCTCCTCCTCTTTTCCAATTTCTACTCCCCCCAAACTTGAATTTTTTTCTTGGCTTTTTTATCGCAAATGGTCATAAAGGTTGGTGAAATTACCGTCTTTCATCCTTAATGTTTTTTTGTGACACTAATGGTCCTTAAGGTTACCCTTCACACATCAAAATTATCCCTGCCGTCAATTTTTCTGTTAAAATGATGATGTGGCACATACATGGCCCACACAACCAATAATATAAAGCCACATGGTATTAAATAATATATTTAAAATAAAATTACATTTAAAAAAAAGATTAAAACTTAAATTTAAAATAAATAAAAAAACCTTCAGCCATCCCCTTCTGGCCCTTCGCCCTCCCCTGCGCCTACCCCTCTACCATTTCTCCCTCCCTCTCTCTCTCTCTCTCTCTCTCCCCCTCTCCCACTCCCTCTGTTTTTCCATGCCCACTAAGAAATCCCTCCCTCTTCCCATTCAATTAAAAAAAAAACCAACAAGAAGAAACCAACACAATTTCAAATTTTAAAGCATGTACACTGTAATCACAAAAGCTTCATCTCTCTCAGCAGCTCTGACTAAAAAAGAAAAAAAAATCCAACCATCATAGATTCACAGCCACTTCCTCCACCCCTTCAGACCAACTAAACCCTTTGCCCATCATACCCATTCCAGATTTGGACCCCATGCCTTCCCCAACTATCGAAACCAATTATGCCCTTGCATCAGATCCATTTACCCAGCCAGATTCCGACCCAGTTCTTTGCTTGCCTGACCATCACCATCGAATCTGAGGAGAGAGAGAGAGAGAGAGAGAGAGAGAGAGAGAGGGAGGGGTGAAGGAGGTGGGTTGGCAGGTTGGTGGGTTGGCAGGTTGGAAGGAGGAGAGAGGTAGGAGGCGAGAAACAACTTCATTTTTAAAATTAAAATAAAAAATTTAAGTTTTAATCTTCTTATTTTTTTTTAAAAAAATTAAAATATATTATTTAATGCCACATGGCTCTATATTATTGGATGTATGGCCATGTATGTACCAAGTCAGCATTTTAACAGAAAATTTAACGGAAGTTAACGGAGGGGACCATTTTGATGTGTGGAGGGTAACTTTAAGGAGGATTAGTGTCACAAAAAAACATTAAGGATGAAAGGCGATAATTTCACCAACCTTAGAGGGACCATTTTTTGATAAAAAAACCTTTTTTTCTTTTGTTGGTTTTTTATTTGATTTTCTTTCATTGTTATTTTTAAAATATAATTTTTTATTCTTTTGTTTTTGTTTTAATATAAAAATATCATTTTGCTCCTGCATTTAACAGAAAAAGTTAACAAATTTGACAACATTACCATTTGCCCTAACAAAAATGAAGTTAAAAGACCACCCAAATAATTTTGGAAATTGAGGAATTCAAATGCAAATGGGTCTAAATTCAAAGACTAATAAAACAATTAACAAAGCAGCAGATCCGGACTTTACAACTGACAACTAAGGGTGGTCCCTCCCTGCATTCACACTCTGGCTCCTCCCTATACTACGCACTTGGATACCTTCTCCCCACGTTTTCTGGGCCAAAGTGAGAAATCGCTCTTTCTGCCTCCTTCCCTACTCTCCCAAGTTATCGTGATTCTCTTCCTTTCAATTTTTTAATATCAACCTACCATCACAGGCCAAAAATTGGGTAATATCTTTTGTAGTAACTTAAGATGTCGATGTATATTAAGATTTAACAATGATGACTGCATCATCACAATGATTGGTATGCCACAACCCATCAATATATTGTTGAACCATAACACCCATAACACAATGTGTCATGTAAATGTAATGTTTTGAATTCATTCAAATTATAGTAAAACTATTATTAGCCGGTCTTCGATTTAGTAGTAGTTGTCTTCGCTCAGTAAGAGTAGGTCTCAAGTTTCTACTCATATGATTGTGAGAACACAAAGATAATATATATTTGTGATGAGTTAAATAGATGAATTCTCTCTTTTTATAAAATACGATATTAGAACACGTATTAGTAAATATAATACAAATAATTTTATCCCTTCACATCTAATTAAAGGAGTTAGTTGACACTTATTCTTGACCAGCTGTAAATAAATACTCACTATATTTGCAAAACCCTTTATTATGGTAAATGAATGAATTTACATGGACCCAGAAACAAGCCTAATTTGAAGAAGTAGACGTGATTGCCTCCAGCTAAATTGAAAAAAATATCCTAATCATCACCCAAATTAAGAACTTCTTGTTTACTTTTTTGGACTCAAAACCAAATTAAGACCTCAAATTATCGCGAAAAGTATAATAAATTCTAAAAGATGATGAGAAAATCCACACCCTGTCACCCATCACAGAGGAGAAAATGCTGTAAATGCAGAGAATTAGAACTCCATGGACCCCACCACCTCACAGGGCCCCCCACAACACGAATAAGAACAGCCTGTGATGAAGCTGTGAACGCTACATTTCACCTCAGCACCTCCTTCTAAAAACAAAACAAAAACACAACGCAAAACCCAAAACACACATTTCATCATTCTCTTCTCTCTGTTTTCCTCTGTTTTCTTCTTCAGCTCAAATTTTGCAGAGCTTTCAAAACAGAGCCAACAGCAACAACAGCAACTTGCTTCAGATTTTGCAACCATGCCCGCAAGCCATTCACTCCCAGTCTCACAAGGCCTTCAAGATCCATTAACAGAGCAGCCAGGCCTGCGCAGGAGGCTCTCTTCTCTCTCCCTCAAGCTCCAGCCCATCTCATCCCCTGCAACATCATGGGCCTTGAGCAGATCCAAATCGGTTTCCGCCATGGGAGAGTATGCAGGAGGGTCCATAAGAAAATGGTGGCTCTGGGGCTGGACTTGGATCCTCTCCAGAAAACCCATCTTTGCTCAAGATCTGGAGATGAACGAGGAGGAGACTAAAGTTCTTGGCTCTGACAACAGAGGAAGCTGGAGGCATGTGTTCTACAAGGTCAGGTCAGAGCTCAAGAGGCTCGTGGGCTCTGATGTGGGCAGCCTTCCTCAAACTTATAGGTACAATTTTGATGACGGGAGAACCAAAACCAAGAAAATGCTTGGCTGAGATTTATGGGTAAGTGTTGGTTTGTGAAATTAATCAACAAAGGTCGGGCCTTTATGGATCAAAAGTGTACTTGTTAATGTTCTTGTTCATGTTCCTGCATGAAGATCATTATACCATTGTAATTAGATAGGTTCATGTTGTTGTTGCTGTGGTTGTTGTTCTATTATCTGTCTTGTGGGCTTGCTGTGGAAGAAGGTGGTTCATTAATGGTGGTCAGATTTCTCTGCAATTTGTGGCAAATTGAGGTGATGAGGGCACTAATATTCCAACAATCAACAATGGGAATTGCAGGGTTTGCTTGCTGCTCATCATTTACCAGAGGCTCATGGGATGGTTAGAGAGAGAGAGAGAGAGAGAGGAGCAATTTATTGATTAGTAAATACTCCAATATGGTTGTTATTGTTTTATTTTTTTAATTGAAAGCAATTTTTTTTTTTGCAGGTTCCATTATATGTATAAGTGGCTCTTTATGTGTTAGTTAATTGCTAGTAATGAAATATTTATAATTAGCTCCTCTTTCTTCTTCCTTGATGTCTTGCTTAATTCAATCCCTCAATGACTATTACAATGTATATGAGAAGAACCAGCTCAGCTCTCAATCTTATGCATCAAGATACTTGCGATTTTTGTGATACAAAGTCAATTTCAATATTGGTAGATCTATGACAATGGGATCCATCTATGCCTTTAGAGTGAAGTTTGCTTTTTTATTTTTATTTTTAATGTTATTCTTTTTAATAATAAAGACAATTTACAGAATATAAGCGCGTAAACACACATATCTCACACGTTTTTTATATTATAAAATCTTAATTACGTCTGAGTTTACCTCTTGTTCCCACGACCTTTTTATTTCTAGACCACAATTTTTAGATACTTATTTTTGTTTTTTGGGTAAGTAGACAGAAAAAAGGTATCTAAAAGAAAAGGCAATAAGGCCAAATATGGAGTCTATTTTGACTGTCGGTGTTGCATGCCAATTTGCCAAATTCCAATGTCATTGCCAGCCAGCAAACATGATATGAACAAACACTTACAGACAAGGATTACCTCATGAAGCCTCATCTCTGTTCTAGTCACCAAGAACTCGCATCTAATTTTGCATGGTGGGGTTTTCATGTCATGTAAGAATTTCTGAAATTAATAAAAAATAAAAATAATTGAAGGACTTTGAGGTCTTAAAATTATAGGACCAGATTTGGCTTTCCACCTGAACCAAGTAGAATGTGTCGGTGTATAAAGGGTTTAGGGTTCCCATGATTGCACCGACAAAATAGTTGACACAAATTGGAGAGTCAAATTGGTAATGGGTGAGCTGCCAAATGCCAATCATCAATAAGCACTAAACTAGGACGGACTAATATTTTAAGACATGCTAACTAATAAGCACTAAACCAAACTTTGTTAAATTTTAATCCAAACTCGTCATAATAATGCTAAAGATAAACTCTACATTGTGAACAACATATTTAACCCAAGTGAGATGTGTGAGATGTCAACCTTATATAACAAAGGTCATCTCTTTTTTTCCTCTAATGCATGTGAGTAAAAAGTTATATTGAAACCTAAATATGGGTTTGAGTTTGGGATAAAAATCAAATTGGGGTTTTGGGTTTCTGGTGCATTGGAGAAACCTAATCTATATTTTGAATTAGGGGCGGAGCCACATACAGGTCTGTAGTGGCCGTAGCCCTCAAGCTTCATGAAAAAATCAATAACTCTTAAACATCTGCTGCTATATCAATTGATATATAAAACTATAAAATCTTGAAACTACAGTACTGGTCCCCCAAAGACAAGCTACTACCTCCGCCAATATTTTGAACCAAAGTTGTAGACGGCGAATATGTGATTCTAATGCTGTTTATAGATGTGGTCCAAAAATTTACTAAAATATATAACAATTGTAATTTTAGTATAGTAAAAGACGAGACAACAAAATTACTAAATTAAATACGGTTGGCAAAGAGTTTGGTCCATTTTCTAGTTAAGATTCAATATGTCATTTTCACTATATGTTTGGTACTTGATGTGGCTCACAATCTAATAGTGTTTTTCATATTCGGCAAATATACCATCACCTCCTAAGCAAAACAATGCATTTCATAAGTTCTATGACCGGCCAAATACTTACGTTGTGAGATTGTGGCACATACAAGCAAAGTGATAACCAACGTTTAAATTCACAATTGAGCAAAAAAGTATTTCCTCTCATAATTATTGGGATATATAAAATATTCGGTTGTGCTTGAGTTCACCTCTCAACCCACCCAATTTGTGGAGGCCCAAAATGTAAAATATCAGAAATACATAAGATGATACGACATCGTTTGCAAAGTGCTATTGATTCTCCACTGGCTTCCTAACTGCCAAAGATTCAGAAGAATATTCCATCATCTTGTTTGTGCAGCCAAGCAACTAAGAACAAGGCCACAACTATGTCCTTTTCTTTCCCAGCTTCATTGTTGTGGCTGAGGATAAGAGCAGAGAACGGCCACCATAACCCACAGCATATTTGAAAAATCCAAGTCTCATGGCATTGGCTTTGAACAGCATAATCCCCCACACCACAGCTTTGAGCTTAAGCACTTCTTTGCCTTCTCCTAAAAAGCCTTCAAGCCTTCAATTTCAACACCCTCACAATCGTCGCCAAATCACTCAAATTGTGCAAAGCACTGCCTCGTCCTCCACCAACACCACCCTTTCTGATGTTAAACTCCAAATTCAGGAGGACCGCAACTTCAATCCCACTTCCACTTCTGCCACTGGTAAGTTTATTCTAAGCTCTCTAAGTCAAAAGCTATGGTGATGCTTCTGCTTATTTCTTTTAGGATTTGGCTTTTTTGGTTTAAATAAGAGCATCTGATTGTATCTATAGCAACAAAAAGTTTTCATCTTGGCTTAATATTTGGAGCAAATGAAGCTATTTGGATTTGGGCTGTATAATTTCTGGTTAATTCCCAAACAATTTGCATGCTGCCAATCTAAAATGGTCAGTTGTTATATACCTGGTTTGATATATAGGAGAGAAAAAGGATTGGATAAGAGATGGAGATGGTTAAATTTCCATTCTTTATGTTATATATGTGAAATCTAGAATCTAAAGTTGATATATTTAAGATGCATTTAATTCAATATCTCTTTTATCAATCTTTTTTATCTGTTCAAGCGTGGTCCGAATTTGCCAGAAATGTGTCCGGTGAATGGGATGGCTATGGAGCAGACTTCACAAAGGAAGGGAACCCAATTGAACTTCCTGAGAACGTTGTACCTGGAGCTTACAGGGAGTGGGAGGTTAAGGTTTTCGATTGGCAGACTCAATGCCCCACTCTTGCTAACCCGGAAGAGCCCGTTCTTGTGTACAAGAATATAGAGCTACTTCCCACTGTTGGATGTGAAGCTGATGCTGCTACACAATACACCGTCATTGAGAAGAACATTGGTGGTGTGAATAACGAAGTTTCTGCCTTTGCATATCAGTCTAGCGGATGCTATGTGGCCGTCTGGCCAGTTGAGGAAAAGGGTAATAAGTTGTTAGAGTTGGAGTATTGCTTGATTAACCCTCAAGATAAGGAGTCTCGTGTGAGAATAATTCAGGTCATCCGTATAGACAATATGAAGATGATGCTGCAGAATACAAGAGTGTTTTGTGAGCAGTGGTATGGACCATTCAGAAATGGGGATCAATTAGGAGGGTGTGCTATCCGGGATTCTGCCTTTGCTTCTACGGCTGCATTGAAAGCTTCAGAAGTTGTTGGGACTTGGCAGGGCCCAAGAGCTCTTGCCAATTTTGATGGTTATGGTTTGGAAAATGTGAGTTATGAAAATCCTTCTCTTGTTGGTTTGGTTTGAATATTTTGATTGATATGCTCAAATTAAGCTCAAATCCCTGAACATAATTGTGTGCCGTAATTAGACTATTGTGCTCAATAAGTATGTTGAGAGGTTCAAATAATTATTTTGTTTGGTTAAAAGTTGTGATTTTTCTTGCTGCGGAGGTTCACTTCATTCTTTGCTTTTGCCACTCTGGGAATCACATCCATGTTTTGATCCATAGGAAGAAACGTCTACATATGCTTGTGTTGAATTCTTCTGAAGCTATTACCTCAACGTAATTGTCTATCAATCCAATTGGTAGACTTTAATTGATTTGTTGGATTTCTTGTAACTCCAAGGTCTAATTAGTATATAATGTGAACAGGATAAACATAACTTTTTTCAAGAACTTTTAGACAACAGTGAGCAGAACTCCGTAAGAGATGAAAGTGGTCTGATATTGCTTCCCAAGCAGTTGTGGTGTTCACTAAAAGAATGTAAAGATGGTGATACTTACAGCGAGGTGGGATGGCTGTTAGATCATGGACGTGCAATCACATCAAAATGCACCTTCTCAAGCACAGCATTGCTGAAGGCAAGTTTGCATCCATATACCACATCTTTTTCTGCATATATATTTATTTGTTTTGAATTTCAGCATCCAATGATGAGAACAAACCAGCTAAGGATTCAGTCCAACATATTTGACTAGATCATAATAAATAGGTTCCGATAGCCGGTTTCGTCTGTTCATTATCGTCTATTCATTTTCGGATACTGCTGCCGTATTTGTGGCTTCCATGGTGAAATTCATCTGTGTCAATCTATATTGTGCTCCAATTAATAGATTTTACAGGATAGTTTCAGGCCCTCTTTGGTTTGAAGTCTGGTCACGTAAACGGAGCTGAAATTCAGATCTTTCAGTTTCTCATGGTCACTAACAAAACAGTGTGCTTATTTTGACATCATTCCATCTTCTTTTGCAGGATATCTCAGTATCATATGAAACTGCAACTTTGAAGGCCTCATAGAAATTTCGGATGAGCTCCAATATGAATTATCTATCAGTCGCAATGCAAACAAATTCAAACACAAATATCGAATTTTATATGAAATGTATCTTCGAGTCTTTTTTTAACTTTTTCTTTTTGATCTATTTGAGGCAATGGATAACAACAATAAGCCATCCACATCACGTGGCCAATAATGTCATGTACAAAACTTGTGCTATTTTGTTCAAAGTCATAGTAATACCACATGCTCTGAAATATAGTGTAATGACCTCAAAAAATAATATTTGGTTTTATTATTTTTGTGGAAAACCTTATTAAGCTTTGTGACTATTTTGGGTGTTGTATGAATTTGGTTGGATGTAAAAATATTGGAATTAAGTGAGTTTAATCAAATTGGGACAAAATACCCTTATGATTAAGTTTATGATTTTTCAAAGGAAGTACAAGACATTGAAGTGAGAAAATTATGATTTTTGAATTGGAAAATTGAGATTGATCTCACGAACGCGTAGGCGCAAAACGGTTCGTGAATCGGAGTTGAAACAAAGAAGTTATGCTCGTTTGAAATTTCAGGGACTTAATTGCAAATAAAGACTTTGCCTATAAATTTCAGATGGGCACTGTTTGAATTCATAATTTACAATTGAATCCGGAAGTTTGAGAGCTCGTCGGAGAGGCGATTTCCGGCGGCTTCTACGGCGGCTTACGGTGGAGGTGATCGACACCACCAACCCAGATAGAAAACCTGCTATCTCGTGAACATAACCCAAGAAGAATCGGAGTCATCGGAGGTACGGTGAAGGCAGGGCGACGCCGTGAAGTTGGTTCGTCAACAGTAAAATCAGCAACTTCAACCGGCGGTTTGAGCCACTTACACTTCGAATTGGACCTTGAGGTAAGAATTAAAGTTGTTCTACTCAGTATTACGAACATTTTGGCATAGGTCTTGACCGGAAATTTTAGGGTCGGTCCGTCGCCGGAATAGTACCCAAACCACCACCGGCGGTGGCGGCGCGTGGCGTTGCTGGGTGGCGATTCTGAATTAGGTCTTTAGAGACAGAATGTAGTTCTGGAGTTACTGAACATGTTTGTAGGTTTAAATTTGTTGAGATTCCGTCGTTTAATCGATGATCGGAGCCTCACAAAACTGGACCATTGATTGAAGATGATCGGACCGTTGGATCGTGTCCAATTTTAATTATGTTGTAGCTGGTGTTGTGAGGAGTCTGTAGGTTCAGACAGATTGACGATCGGACGTCCCGATCTTGAGTTATCAAATTTCAAAGTTAAGGCGAACGATCGCCATTCGAATCGGGTAATATAGAATAATCCGACCGTTGGATTGGGCCCAAATTGTCGCAGGGTGATGTCGAGACTATTTAGAGTCCATTGGTGCGATCGGATTTGGAATCTGAGGTTGTGGGCCCAAGGCGGATTTTTGGGGTGTCAGTTAGACATGTGGGACCCACGGGACCCAAATAGTGACCTTTTGGACAATGGGTGTCATTGGTCATGATTCGACGTCGACAGCACGTACGTTACAGTTTTGGAGTTGGTTGGATGAGATTTGATCGCTTTGGATCCCGGTTGGTCCAAAGGGCAATTTCGTCATTTGATGTGAAATCTTGGATTTTTGGAGTTTTGTGCTAAGTTGAGCTATATACTTTGCTTAGGTACTATTGGGGATTGAGTTGCTCGTTGAGCTTTGAGATTGAGGATTCGTTAAGTTGTTGAAGAGGCAAGCTTGGACGAGAGGTGAGTAAAACCATCCTAATCGTGAGTAAAATCACGAATTATTATATTTATTATAATGTGACCTTGGAGAATGTTAATGGCTATGATTAACATGTTGGTTGTGTTTTTATAAAATGTTTTAATTATTTTAAAAACACATGAACTTGTTCTTCAAGGGTTCATGCGGTAATTGAATTCTATTTTGTTTTGAATTAATTATTATTATTGGAGTTTTGGTGTTTAACCATATAACATATGTTGTGGATGTATGGTGGAAATTCATTCGTGAATAACCACATAAATATATATAATAATTATATATTGCTGTGATTGGTGTATTTGGCTATAAAACAATGTTTAATGTGAAACTACATTTTATATTGTTTTGGTGTTGGTGTTTTGGTGTTTTGGTGTTGATGGATTTAGGTGAGAATACCTTGAATCCCTTCTGAGTTTGTCAGGTGGGCATTCTCGTGGCAAATAATGAGGGATAAATTACCCTAGGGAGCAAGACCCAAGAACAGTTAGAGCTCTAGTCTGGCGCCATCTAGTACTCATGACTAGCGTGTAATCATGAGTGAACACTACTATGGTGTTTTGTAGTGTTATAGATTAGAGGTTCATAGTATTCTCTCTTCTATCTGTCAAATAAATGACGTGTGAAAACTACTTTGAAATAAAGAGTTTTGGTGTGGTCACAGGTGGTGATTCGAAAAGGTTCTTTAATAAAAATAAAAGAATTGTGATTGTGATGATATTGATGATTATGATTACCTTGGTTATACAAGGATTGTGGTGTGCTAATGAAAGTGCATGTGTTTGTATATTATGTGAAATTGACATATTATCCTGTGGACGTGGTTTACTCATACGAGCTTTAGAAAGCTTACCCGGGTTGTTCCTGGTGAACCAGGATGCACTATTCAATGGTGTAGGGGAAAATCCTCCAGGTGGTAGAGACGGTGAGCAGGAGAATTAAGGTGAGGAGCAGGAGGCTAATGGTGGTCCCACGCTGTAAAGTGTGGTGTGAGAGTGTTGGTGAGTGTTAGACTTCCGCTGTGTGAAATAAGCTCTGAGGAGCATATTATGTAAAATGATGATTGTTCATTTATGTTGTGAGTTTGTAATGTAATATTTGACTTAGAAGAGTTGAGTCATTATTGACATTGTGGTTCGGAACAGTGGTGTTGTATCAAGAAAGAAAAGTTTAAATTTCTAGGTACTTTTGTTGAAGGTTCAGAGCTTCGCGTCCGGATTGTTGGTTGTTTTTTTTAAATTCGAAGATTAATTGTTGTGGGAAATTGGGGCGTGACATATAGTTTGCAAGTTGAAACAGCAGCCTGCTGGTGGACTTTGTACCTCATTTTTCTGACATGGTTTTGATCAAATATGAGGTAAATAATGCTTATAAATACCGACAGGATGATTTTTGAAAGAAAAAAAATACCGACAGGATGAACATTTGCCAAAATGCAGGGATTGTTCTCTAGATTACAGCAAATTTGTTTGGTTGAACAGACAAATCCCACAGACAGCTCCAAAGGAATCCAATCTGGGTTTGTCAGTGCCATTATAAATCTTTAAATGGACATGAACACCTACAACAAATGAGACAAATATGCACGTGATAGGAGCAACAACATAGTTACAACATTATGACACAACTAGAAAGAAACCCATTATTTATTGGCCTTTTTTATTTTTAATACAAGCGATAATCTAAATTACAGAGATAAGGAATTCACACACACAACTATGATGCCCGAGGATTCAAACCTAATTGGGTGTTGGCATTTTCTTTAAAAGCCCAGTGAGGGCACTATAAAATTAAGGTTAATGAATTGTTAGTAAAGTAAAAGGATTACAATTATTTTTTGGTGTTTAAAAGGCTGTAATTTCTTTGATTAAGAAAAAAGGCTGTAATTTCCTTTTTTTCCTTTCTGTTTCGCTTTATCATGTGGTGGATGGAGCCTGGAGTTATTTGCCTTCACAACAATCACATGACACCAACAGAACATTTTTAAAGGAAAACACCCAAAAGGAAATTAGCATCTTTGAATAGCTGCAACACTTCCCACTCTGGAGTCAACAATGCTTACAACATGTTCTGTGGTCATACAGCAACATAAAGGCTGAACACAAAAATGAAAACAGGATGTCCACAACTCAAATCTTCTGGGGCCTATTGAAATCTACTGGAGTTGAGGAATTAAAATTTGCTTCTCAAACTTCTACCACCAAATCTCCTCTTCTGACTTTGCTGTACAACCTGCCAAAACCAAGAAAGATTACTTACAAATAGTCTAAAATAGTCTCCCACATAGGCTAAAAGACCAATAATATTCCTTACAAATGTTATCTGGAAACATGTGAAGAATCTTTTGAAATTCTTCTGATATCTTAGAAGTGGAACAGATAAATGAGAAAACAAAAATGCAGAAAATTATACCTTTACATAAAGCTGACGTGCTTAGTTGGAAGCTAAAGAGCTCCTGGTGCATCTCTCATGCTCAAATTTAGACTGTTCCTCATAGTCCGTCTTCCAATTGGCATATTGCCTTTCACATTGCCTTTTTGCATCATGGCGACGAACTCACCGTAGTCGATTCTCCCATCCTGCATGCATGAGAGAACTGAAGCTTGAGTAACATTTATAGCAAGAAGCCTAAATCTTAAAATAGATGGTACAAAACATAATTCTCCATTAAACTATTTCCATAGGAGATATTCTGATAGAAATCAAACACTCTGGTCAACTATTTGATAAAGCAGAAATATGCACTTTCCTCATCAAATTTTAATGACTTACATTATCTTGATCAACTTCTCTTATAATATCTTCAAGAAGAACGTCAGTCATGTGATGTTCTGCACAAGCTTGCTGGAGCTCATCAACTGTAATATAACCACTTCCATCCTTATCAAAGTATCGAAAGGCTGCAACCAAATGTTCTTCACGTTCTAGTTTGTTAAGATGAACTGTAGCAGCGATGAATTCCCCATAATCAATAGTCCCACTGTTGTCAACATCAGCCTGGAAAGAAGTAAAACAGCTTAGCTTTTTGAAACATAAACAAAGTCAAAGGTAATGGATTTGGCATATAAACAAGAAGATTGAGAATTAGACATGTCTGTAAGCCTATAAAACAATCTATTTGGAAACAAGCAACTTACTGCATCCATAAGATCACGTATCTCTGTATCCTTCATAGTAGAGCCGTATCTTCGCAAGCCAGCTTTGAGTTCATCAAATGTGATTGCACCACTATTATCAGTATCCATTGCCTTGAACATCTCTTTGAGCCCAGCAATCTCCTCCTCAGAAAGGCTTTCAGCTATTACCTGATAATACATTAGAAATCTTGAGTATAAGTTCTAGCATCTAGCCCAGTTAAGGGGCATGCCAACCCAAAAGTCAACATGAACTATAAAGTGGGCCCTGAGATTTTAGGGACCATATGTGTGAACTATAAATGCGCGTTCCAAATACAAAGCCAAAAACTGCACAAGTAGAGCATCTAAGAAATGCCAAAACTGACACAAAATGCGTAACACTGTGTTTCAGTCTCCTGCATGCACTTACCCGTAAAGCCATCTTTTTTAACTTGTTCATTGCAGAAAACTGTTTGAGACGAGAAAGTACAGCTGGATCTAGTGCTCTATCAGGAGCAACCCCATTTTCACAAATCCAAGGGTGACCTGAAAACAAAAATAAATCACTTGAAAGCTTGAGTAGCAAAAGTGTGCAATTTACACTGGGCAATTATGATGAATAACACTTCAACAGTCTTTCTAAATCTTCATTTCTTAAAATTTGAAAAAGCTCACACTAACAAGGAAAGCTAAGCAATAGGTGTAAGTTGAAAAGAAAGGACATCTCCCACGTCATATACTTTAAATGGTTAATTCTAGGCATACTTCTAAAGTTTATTCCTTTTTAGCTAAATTTTTTCGCAAGAAAACATAGCTGATTCTCTCTAGACATTGAATGCGCTGAGTTCAACTTAAAAGGGCCTGAATGTTTTATCCAGCAAAATTTTCGCATAATGTCGTTAGCAGCAAATATTGTGCATGTAGTAATAATGACATGATCCATCCAACAAAAAGAAAAGGAGAACAACCAACAATAAATAAACTTCCTATTCTGGTCACATTAAACCATGCACATTATTGCACTAAAATAAGGTTTAAACGTACATAGCACTTCATGAGCAGTCAAGCGATCTGACGGCCGAGAACAGAGCATTTTCCGGATTAGGTCTTTTGCGCTGTCAGATATTAAGGGCCATGGCTCTGACTCAAAGTCAATATATCCCTTCAAGACCGCATCAAATATCCCCTGCTGAGTTTCTGTACACCAAATAAGTAAAACTTTTCAGTAATAGAAAACATGAAGTAACCTCTGTTTCACACTAAATACCAAACCACCATTACCTGCCCAAAATGGCGGCACACCACTTAGCAAAATATACAGAATAACACCTGCAGTCCACACATCTGCTTCTGGTCCATAATGCTTGAGGAGTACCTCTGGAGCAACATAATATGGGCTTCCAACCACATCAGTGAAAACTTGACCTGAAAGACAGTTGAAAGAGTTAAAGAGACACAACAGTGACACTGCAATGCATTCCAGCTTTTCAATTATTATCTTGAAACAGTACCAATAAATTCAGAACAGAAGTTAAGAGAACTTATTACTATATATGCACTACATATGTTCAACTACTCAAATGCACACGAACTTGATATAACCCATAAATTAAATACAAGTGTAGAAAATCAAATGCCATAACATAAGATGTTCCATTTTACTATTAAAATTATACTATTGAAGTGAACTAGTTATTTACTATGCTCCAGATCATCAAAAATAAAAATTCAAAAAGGAAACCACATTTATTTTGCTTGTTTACCTGGTTTGAAGAAAACTGAGAGTCCAAAATCAATGGCTTTGAGAGAGAAGTCATTGTCCTTGTTAACCAACAAGAAGTTCTCAGGCTTTAGATCTCTATGCATGACACCAAGTGAATGGCAAGCTTCAACTACCCCAACAATAATCCTTGTCAACTCAGCTGCCTTCCTCTCACTGTAATGCCCCCTCTGGATGATGCGGTCAAACAACTCACCGCCAGCACAAAGCTCCATCACAATATGAACATACATTGAATCCTCGTAGGCACCCTTGATTGTCACAATATTCTTGTGACCAGCCAAATGGTGCATTATCTGAATCTCCCTCCTCACATCGTCCACATCCTCCTTTGAGATCAACTTCCTCTTGGAGATAGACTTGCACGCATACTGATTGCCCGTAGCAATCTCAGTGCATAAATAAGTAGTCCCAAATTGTCCCTGTCCTAACTTATGACCCAACGTGTAAAGATCACGAATGTTGGCAGTCTTATGACCCAACACATAATAGCTTTGGTTATCAATGCATCTCCTCATGGTGTTGTCTTTCCTGGGACTAATGATGGGTGGATTACTATTGTTATGGTTGTTGTTGGTTTTGGGGCTGCCTTTGGAGAATTCTTGGGGAACGTTGTTCAAGCTAGATGGGGAGTGGTCAGAAGTCGAATGGTCAGAAGAGGTGTTGGGCTTGGAAATGGAAGCAGATTGGTCTTCGGGCTGGTTGTAGCCCTGAAAATATTTCCCCTGAAAGATCCACGGCATGTGTTGCCCATGAAACAATCACAAATCCCCTCAAGACTTTTTCACAGACTTTCCCACACCCAATTGGTTTCTCATCAATTCGCTCTGGAAGCATACAAATAGTGCATAACACATTCAGTCAAAGTTAAAATAAGCAATAAGCATGGCTAACAAATCCAAGAAAAGTTCATCATCATAATAAGCAGATCAGACCTATGGGCTCCACATATATGAATCCGTTAACCATGAAAAAGAAAGCAAGCAAAGCATTGAAATTGAATTTTCCATGCAACCCAAGAAAGACCTTTTTCTTTTTCTCTAGTTTTTCCATGACATAAATCCATATCATACATACGATTATTGCAACAAGAGCTTACCAATTAACCACAAAGATCAAATCTTTAAACAGAAAGAAAACAACCCATCAACCAGAAAACCAAAAAGAACAAAATTCAGATATTCATACACAGAAAGACAGATAGAAAGCAAGAAAGCAAATACATTTTTTAGAGAAAGAGAGAGAGAAAGATGGGGCCTTTACCAGTTGAAAAACTTGAAACGACGGGAGTGTGAACGAATTAAACACAAGGTGGGAGAAGAACAAGGATATAAACAAGGTGCTTATGAAGATTTGATTTTGATCTCAAAATCAACAAAAGGCTTTGGGATTGGAATAATCTCTACAGCTATAATGATTTTGAAAGAATGGGTTTCTTCCAAAATTATATTTTTATTAATTAGGGGCTGTTTTGGATTGTTGTTATTTTAGGATGGTGTTGCTGGGAAACATCGGTGGTGAGTGCTGACCAGCTATTCTCTTCTCAGGTTCTAACCTTCCCCTCTCTCACACTCTCTCACTCTCTCTCTCCTCTCTTCACTTTTATTTTAAATTTTGCAATTAATTAAATAAAAACCATATACCAGCTATTTTAAAACGCGTCTTTTTTTAATGGCCTTCATGTCATCCAAAAATTGTCCATTTATTTATTTTAATCTTTTGTGATTTATTTTTGTCTGAACAATGAAAATAAAAGGAGCACACGGTATTCTTGGAACTCGGGG
Organism: Prunus fruticosa; assembly: GCA_018703695.1. Taxonomy (NCBI): domain Eukaryota; kingdom Viridiplantae; phylum Streptophyta; class Magnoliopsida; order Rosales; family Rosaceae; genus Prunus; species Prunus fruticosa. Next base: position 37,462,537 of record CM031924.1, on the reverse strand, counting down.
GAGGGGGTGAAAAAAAAGAGAGGAAAAGTTACCATGTTGACCTGCCGGTAGAGCCGCGGTGAAAAAGGTGAGTTCCGAGATTATGGGTCGTGTTCGTTCCGAGAATGGGGTGGTGCGATGTGAGTGTGATTGGTGCGTGGATGACACGTGGCTGTGAATCTCGGTGGGTGTGTAGAGATGTTTGTTTGGTCAAAACGTTCGAGCTGGTTTCTCTGGCAGCTAAATTTAGATACACGGTTTTTTGTGTCAGAGGCGGTGTTTGATTCTCTAAACTGCATCACAAGTTAAATTGGCAAAACTTGCATTCACTCGTTGCCTGCAACATATTTCTTACAGTTTTTAACATTATGCGAGCAGTAGATGTGAATGTGACGCACATATTTCAATTGAGCATTTATCCTATTCGAGATCCTACGTTAGAATTCTCCTCTCTTTTTCGAATATCGCTTATATCAACTGAAAAAAATAATGAAATAGGACAACAAAGAAGGGGAAGAAAAGTAAATAAAATGATCTGTGCAAATCTTTTTGTAGATTATAGCCTAGTTTCTGCAGACAATTTTGCAATCATTATATGTACAAATAAACTGATGGGACAATTCCTTTTGTGTGTTGTGTAAGGCCAATTTCTACCAATTAATTACTCTTTTACTTAAAAATGAACAGCATTTTCTTCTTCTTTATTTTATGATTAAAAGGAGGTTTAGAGCCTGATGAAGAGAGGAAGGGAATTAAACTATTATTCCAAATGTTAGATAAGAGCTTAATTACTATTGTTCGGAACCCTGCAAAATAGGTTAAAAAGCTTCCATTTTGATGGATAAATATGGATAGATTTGGTATAAATTTGCCCTTTTAACAGTTCCTCCCACAGAAAAGTTGGTATGCTTGCCATTCATTTATGGGTCAGCAACAGTCAATTCTGACCCAAAATAAAAAACAGAGAAAAGGTAAAAACAACCATTCCAAAAAACAAAAAGTTACTATTATGTACGGAAGGTGGCCTTTTCTTTTTTCTTTTGTTGGCTGCTATAAGTGAAATCCAAAACCAGTTAATTAGGTGGGGTGGTCCACACGATAATCCAGCCAAATGGATAAGTGCCAGATGTGCTTGACCAATTCTAATCGTTAGAGGGTCACTCAACAAATTTACAGTCAACTCACTACAACCAGAAAGGATGAAAAGGGAAAATCGCTTCGCAAACTGTATATGCATTAAGCCTAGCAGCCATATGACTCTTTGACTTAGCTGCCTCGTGTGCATGACCTTGACATTCTATCTAACCTATGTTGAGGAGCCAAAATCCTATTAGGATTATGCTAACATCACTATTAATGCATTCGTGTTACAGTACTAGTGCTTGTATTAGTTTCTCATTAGAGAGTGTAATTACGGGCCGTTAATATACAGCTCGTTTGGGAGAGCCATAATAATTTACAAGAAAAAACCTCTCATATGCTTTTTTATATAATTATTTTATATGATTTTAAGTAATTATAGAGAGAAAATCACTTAAAATGATTTTTCATTAAAAAAAAAAATTAGTTTATCCAAAACTACTCACAAACGAGTGCATAGTCATATCATAACTTGCTTGTGCAGGACTGATGCTAAGTTGCTAACATTGACATCAATGGTTGTTTGCATCTTCACTTCAGCATAAACATTGTTTTTCTAAAGTTCACATACGTCAGAATCCACAATCGTGGAATTCTTAATTCAAAGCAAATGCACACTTTGGTGGATTCCCACTCCCTCATGGCACCCAGAAGATCAAACTCCTTCCTCCAATATAACCCAAAAAACAAAAATCACAGAAAGCAAAGGCATACTTTTCTTTTTAATTTTTAATTTTTACCAAAAAGCATTCACTTTTGGCCCTCAAATATCGGACCATGCTAGTTGGTAGTAGACTTTTTAGCCAAAAGACTCACGACCACATGGCACTTGGCTTGCACCCAAGAACGGTTCCACAAAGTATAATTGGCAATTTAGCTTTTTATAGGTTCCACGAAACCTATTGCCGCAAATTACACTTCTTTTCAATTATACAAAATGTCTTTCAAAGCAGGATCACATTTTATAACTGCTGCTGCTGCTGCACATTAACATAAAGCATTAAGCATGCAGAAGCTATTTACATCTTATCTTGTGTACCCAAAATCATAGAGTATCATGAAGCTAGACTGCATGACCTTCAAATATTAAGGATATAATAAACCCTGGATACAACAAAACTCTCAACTCAAAATGCCACCTATACCGCGAACGGACCGTGACATAACGAAGGATCAAAGTTGTAGTAGTTGCTGGCCCCAAGGAGTGACTATCTCATCCTCAAAGACAGTGATCCTATTGAATTGTTCTTTATCTAATCTAATGATCTTAAGCTGATAGGTTAGCTTCTTCAAGACGCCTGGTAAGCCCTCCACTGGAAGGCCTGAAATTTTTTCAAATGGAATCTATAATTAGATGAAAGGAGGAAAGGAAATATGTTGTTGTGTCTGTATCAAATGAAATGCACTTACAATCCACATAGAACTTTAATGGTGTCATAGAAAAACCACTGCAAGGTAACTACAGGTCCGACAAGTGTAATTCGAACAGGAAGACTTCTAGTAAATAGATTAACGAGCCCGATGTTCTTCACAGCCTGGAGATAAGATATAAAGCCAATGCAATTGATGCTTTTTCCTTCAATTACTAGAAATAAACCAAAGAAAAGCTTAGTTCAAAGGGCTACCTGCATCACATTGTTAGCCTTTTTGTTGTATAGAGAGGAAACAATGTTGTCTGCAGGGTTAGAAATAACAGTACCAACAGCTCCTGCTGCATAGGCCGCTAAACATGTCACACCAAGCTGTTGGGCTCTTGAGCAATCTTCTTTTCTTCTTTGCATAACTTTGTGATAAATCAGATCCACTGAGTGCTCAAACGTCGTGAACATTATCATCGAGACTGTGAAGAACAGTATTCACATCAGAAAAGTTAATAAATATTTGTATCAAATTCACAGCACTTACTAATCTTCAGTCTCTACTGAGTGCTTGATGACGATAACTGATAACAGATAGCAACTTTCTCATGATAAATGCCAGAAAGCATGTAGCTGATCCTTGGGTGGGGAATGACACAAGTAGCACCCTGATAATGACCATACACATTATGCTACTGTACGCAACCACAGGGTATCATTTTTCATTCTCAAAGGTAACTGCCAAAACCTCATGTTTTCCTGTTCTGAACAGATGCAGGACTATTCCTGATTTCACATTTCCGATCATAGCACTTAACCAAAGTGAGTACTAATAAAGTAGGAAGGTTTGTCAACTGCAAATGATCACCTTGGGGTTTTGTGTGAAGGGAAAAACATAACTAATCAAATAGCAATGTGTGATATCAAGTAGCCTTTTGCTCACATTCCTATATTACTAAGTACGATTATTTGGTGGAATTAGAAAAAAAAAATGCAAGGTTCTGTATGCAAAATCTCACAGGATAATCAACAAGCAATGGAAGATACAAAAGAAGTGAATGATTCTACTAGGAAATAACCACGCAACTACATGCTAGCAACAATGCAGCTCTAGCAATGTTGATATATCCAAAAACCACCATGATTTAAACTACTATTTGACAGACATCACCATAGGATTTTACAGTGAAACTAATCCATTATTGAAGTGGGAGATGACATGAACATCAAAACTGCATTATCTGTTCACTATGCTGGAAAAAACAGGACAGAATACCACACCCTTGAAATTCTAATGTGACAAACCACCCAATATATTTTTAATTCATAGCCATGGATCCTACCGAGCAAGCAAATGAAAATTTTTAAAATGCAGTGATAGAGATATTACATGGAAGATTTCGACCCCAAAGTGGAAAAAGTCCTTTGTAAAAGCTGCAGTGTAGATAAGCTGATGAGGATTGAGAAATTAAAAGGAGAAGAATGATCAAATTTTGGGGTAACTTACCCAGCTAGCCCTTCGGTTGCATATAGTTTTGGAAACCCATCAACCAAGCCCTTTGCAAAGTAAGGCTGTGTTTGAACTCGGACTTTGACGGCTTCAAAAGGACAGAGAGCCACATCAGCAAATACTTGAGCAGATGCACTGCTGAGAAAGAATATGGTACTCCTGTTGTGATCTTTCAATACATCAGAGTAAAGCTTCTTAAAGTATTCGTAGAGACCAAATCTGCAGCCCCCTTGAACACCATATCCGAAAAGTTTCCCAGACCAACCTCTCCAAAGAGAAGAAGGGCCTTGTTCTTTCCAAAGAATAGAAAACCCTGAAGCCATCTTGTTATATTTGATTGGATTTACCTAAAGTGTACAAGTTACATTATTAGAGCATTCTTAAGAAGAATTATGTCCTCGACTGTCAAAAGAGAAACTAATTTATATAAGAGATAAAAATATGGGACACAAATCCCTTGAAACATGAATATGCAGTAGTAGAAATGGCAATTGAAACGATACAAGGAAATCAAAGCAACTACATGAAATTTCATCACTGGAAAGAGAACAGAAATTTGTATCTGATAGTTAGTGCTATTGATCTGTGATTCCTGCCATGTGATGCATAACTACTTCTATTCTTTTTGGCAGTCGAGGACATGACAACTTCTATCCCCCGCACGCTCATTCCCTTTCTGGCAACTTCTATTCTTTAGATACATGACCACTTTATCTATAAAGGCAGGGGCAGGTTTTTGACACACTAAAAGAAAACTTTAAACTTAGTGTCCTACTACTGCAAATAGTTACCTAATTTGTCATGCCAATCCTTGCATTTAGTACCAATTCATCACAAACTACCCATAAATAAACAAAGAATAAAACAACCACAGCGGCTAATGTATTATTAATAAAAATTGGTCAGACATCCGGTGGCATTCACCTTTACTTGACAAATATAAGAATGGAGTAGTGGGAAAAAAATAATAATATCAAACTCTGGTGCAAAGTAAATTAAGCATGAACCTTTTGTGCAAACATCCAACAGAATATGTATTGGAAAAAAAGACATCCAACACAATAACAACAAGAAGGAATCAGGGAAATGAATGACAACCATGATGAACAGGACAACAGTTATAAGGACATAAACCCTAAACCCATGAACAATACTCGATCAGCTGAAGATCCTTTCATTGCTAAAAATTCTTCCACTTCCACAAACAAATAGTAAGCAATGTCAGACAAAGTAACAAAACCCTCCAAACCCTTGTCATCAATGGCAAAGTTCTCATCTTGAACACAGATACCACTACCCAAGCACCCGAGAGAAATGGTAAACAGTAAAACAAAAAGATCAACGAAACTTAACCAAGAAAACGAACCTGCATATTAACTTTCAAGACATCAAGAGGCGTGATTGCAAGATGGGTAGTGCCAGCACTGAGCATTCCTCCAACAGTGCAGAGCCCATAATATGCAGGTGAAAATTCCTCACACAGCCTCCCTTCAACCTTTCTCATGATCTTTCCTTGTTCCCAAACTCTCACTTCCAATCTCAAATAATCACATTCCTACAAGCTCCAGGCCCAAGTGGACCAAAACCCATTTCATAGAGTCTTCGGTTGGAGCCAAATGTCAAATAGCGGCTCTGCCAACGGAGACAGAGCAAAGGCAAATAGAGAGAGAGAGAGAGAGAGAGAGAGAGAGAGGCGCAGCTTACTTGGTAGTTGCTACAAGCTAGGGCGTTGGAGAATAAAGGAGGTTCTTGGTGTTACGTGGCGGTGGAGATTTGAACAAAAAAGTTCGATTCCATGGACGATTTCTCTTGCTAGCTATACGTCCACGTTTACGGTTCCAACTATATGGCTTTGCTTTAATTAAACTCTCACAACTAATCAAACCCTTGCCCTTTTTTGCGTGACCCATAAGTTGATCGTGAACGAATTGGTTGGACTTTTTGGAGTTTTTAGACCAACACATTCCAACAAATTGGGAACAATAGTCATGACAAATTTTTTGCATACCGCATATGTATATAGCCGGTAATTGGCATTCAACACGGACACAATCTAACGAATTTTGAAAAATTCACATTCTAAAATAAAATGATGAATCTGTTAATCTAATGGCTATAATTGTGTCCGCATATGCTCTTTCCTCACCTCTTCCTCCTTTCTCTTCCCTCTCAACCCCTCTTCCCTTTCCTTTTCCTTTTCCTTCTCCATTTCCTCATATGCTAAGGATTGGAGTTTTCGTTTGTGATGAGACTTTTTGCTTGTTTTGTTTTTTGTTTTTCTATTTCTGGTTGCAAGCAGAGATGGCGGCGCCCACGTCAGTAGGGTAGCATCGTTTGCTATGTTGGTTTGTAGTTGATGTTGAAGCAGCAACCGGCGAAACACCATTGTCGCCATGATTTAGTCATCGCTTTTAGTCCACATACACATGATTTTGGCTCTAGTTTAGAGTTTGGAGTTACAATTATGAAAGTTGTCAGTTTGTGTGGGCTGGGGTTTAGCTAGTGCGACACTCTAAGGGTTTAGCCGGTATAGCGTTATACGTCTCTTTGGTTGCTGGAGAGAATGTGTAGCAGTGGTCCTGTTTATTTATTTATTTTAGTCTATTATTACTCTTTTAGGAGTTTGTTTTATTTTATTTTAATTCTCAAGAACTCTTTAGGAGTTTGCTATGTTTTGTATTTTAAGTTTCAACTGTGATATAAATCTACCGTTTCTAATGTTGCTCAGTGAATTTGTATTATTAGTCAGAGTACATGCGCATCAAGTTGCTGAAATAGGGGTTTGAGTATTTGTTGGTTTAGGTGTAATTTTCTCCATATCAAATCAACATATTTGATCACTAGAGATATTGTACCAATTTCAATACTTTTGTGGCTTTGTACCTGGTTTTTTTTTTTTTTTTGGTTCAGTTTCATCAATAAATACTATCAATTTTCCTATATAAAAAATACTATAATTGTGTCCACATATAAAGCAAGTTCTCATTGTAGAAAACGCAATTTATATGGACATATTTTATATTCACTTCTCATTTATTTATTATGCAATTACTCCCTCAAAATTAGGTCACTTGATCACTTCCTCGCGTTACATAATTGTGTATGTAGCGAGTTGGTTTGCTATACTCTTAGGGCTTGTTTGGGAGTAATTCTAAAGAGGTAAATAATCACTTTTATGGAGAAGCGCATAAGGGGTGCTTCTCCCAAGAATCACTTAAAATCACTAAAAATGATTTTCTGAATAAGCACGTAGGATGTGCTTCTTCTCAAAAGTGATTTTGGCCTATCTAGAATCACTCCCAAACAAACCCTTATTTTCATTGGAAGTGTCAGTTCTAATATCAAAATAACAAAAATTTATTCACTAAACGACCACAAGAAGCATTAACCTAAGACTAACATTATCACACCGTAACAGCTAACATGTGTCCACACCTCATGTATTTTCCTAGTTATTAATTTTTACGAGAAAAACGTTATATACACTTGTAGTTGGTAGCAATTTTGATAGGGTGCCGGGACATAAGACGTTAGGAAGAATTTATGTACCAAAACAGGATTTGGGTCTAGCCCAATGGGCTTTTAGATAGAAAAAATCTTATAATTTAGAGAGCAGGCTGCCTTGTGTTGTCTTTAGTCTTAGACCCATATAGTTTGTCCTTCTTCGATTGAAACAAGTTAGGAGAAGATGAATATGCTATGAGAGCCCAACTTCTCATTTTTGTGTTCTCGTATTGAAGAAGGTTCTTTCTTTGATTTTTTATTTTTAATGTCATATTCATAATAGACAGGATCATGATCACTCACATGCCCAACAAGCAAAATGGTACAAAATCGGGTTATTTTTCTTGGTCCCCTTTATGCATCCTCTTTGAATAATATTTTTGGCCACATGGCATGGCCCTAGTTTACAATTTTCCTGCCGAGAACGGTCATTGTTCATGTGCCCTTCTTGTTTCTGTGCTCATTTGTAACAATGATTAAGAAAAACAATTTTTAATTACATAAAAAGGATAGTTAACTTGAAAAGACAAAAGAAAGAAGGGATAATTTTATTCATTGGATTTTTTCTTCTTAAGTAAAAATGTGTCGGAAAGAGTTTGTTAATGATTATAAGAAGAGCCAATAGTTTTTAGCTTAGTAAAAAAGGGTTTTGACTTGTATATAAGAGGTCTCAAGTTTGAATTTCTATGACATTTTGGTTTTGTGTGTGTGTGAAAAACCCCCATTCCTTGTAATTTAGACTATTGCATAAACAAACAAAAAATCGATATCCTTTTCTTTTATGTTAATTAACAATCTCCAATGCAATTAGGTTAAATAAGTTATACAATTAGTTAGGATAAATATATTTATATTTGAAATTCCATGAAGAACTAGTAATCCCATCCCATGTTGTCTGTTAGAAGAAAATCTATGATTTGACCCATGACCAACAAAATAAAATCATATAATTAACACTAGATGATGACATCATAGATCAAAATAAATAATTGAAAGCCACAATTCCCTCACCACATCCATCACAAGACCCACACACAAGTGGGGCTCGCAAATTCTTAGTAAACTTGACAGACCAACCATGGAATAAACCCTACAACTTGTTGGGTGCAATTGTGCAAATCCTTCACTCATGATTTGATGCACCAACAAAAAGGTAAATACCAAAAAAAAAAAAAAAAAAAAAACCAGCCTAATTAATGGAAATAAAAAACCAAAAAAAAAAAAAATATAAAGGGTCCCAAGACAAAGAGAAGAAAAAGTAGGGAAATATGACAAGCACAAAATAAAAATAAAAATAAAAATAAAAATAAAAAAATAAAAAAGAAACCTTTGAGCCTAACTGAAGCAGAGGACGCGGTGATCCCTGCTTATTGGAACTGTACTAGTGGTGGATTCCTAGTCCGCTAGTTGTATTCCATTACAACAAGGTCATGCTCACTGTCATTCATACGAATCCGATTCGATTTATTTCGTCTTTCAAATCATTACTTTAAATGATTGGTTTTTTTATAGCACAAGGAGAGGAGAATTTTTCACATACAGTGTCACGATAACACGAGAGTTCAAACTGAAGACAACTAGGTTAGACCCGTTGGCTTTATTTATTATTTTTAATTCAATACAAATCACACACTAACAGGGACTCTAATATTCTTTGGTTTAATTCTCTCCAAAAAAAAAAAAAAAAATTCTTGGGTTTAATGCTTATTTATTTAGTTTTGCCAAATCGCCGAGATGGTCTTGCGTTTTTGCTTTGTTTATTTGTTCATAGTTTTTGTCCATTAGGTAATAATGACATTAATGGAAAATTGGAATATTCAAGCGCTGAGCTGGGTTGGTGCTGTGTTGTGCTGAGCTTGCTGGCTAAAAGTTAAGGATTCTTTTTTTGGTACCAAATTTTTTTAGCAAATTCTTAAGTATTTTTATTTTTCTATTGGGTTTGTTTAACCTACCTAAGGAGTCGGCCTTGGCCTGGCTACTTGGTTAAGTTTTCCATTCTCTGAAAACCCTTCTCAGATACTCTTCGGCATTGCTGCTCAAGAGAACAGAGCAACTCTGTTCACTGGGTGTGTGAAAGTTGGAAAATAAAGTTGAGTTCTTTTTAGAAAAATTCGAAAAGGGCCAAATTACAGATTGTGAAAGATGACGGAACACGTAACAGCAATCTGAGCAGGGAGAGTGACGTGCAAGGCCAAGAGAGGAGGATCAGGGCAGGTGTCCAACAGTCACCGCTCTGTTCCCAAAAGGGCTTACCTCTGTTCCTCTTGGCTACTTCTTCTGCTTTACCACCTTTTCTCTTGGCGAATAAGATCGTTTGTTTTTTTTAAAAAATAATTTGCGTTTCGTTGTCTTGGAAAGTATAAAAACGAAAAAAGAGAAGAAAATATCATCAACTAGGACTCAAAAGTCTCAAACTTTTGACGGCGTGATTGCATTTACAGACAGCACGCCACTCACCCATCAAACGCCTATGTTTCAGGTAAACCTTCATCACCTTTGTTTTTTGTTTGTTTGTTTTCTTTGGGTTGGGTTGCTTATGCGTGCGCTTCTGTTTGAGTTTTGGCTTGTTTTATAAATGGTATTTAGCTTTTGATCCAGTGGTCTTATAACACCTTAACCTCAATGACCTATGCTTCTCTCCCTCGTACTGATAGTGGATCATTTTTTTGCCAGGATTGTTGAACTTGGTGATCAAGAACGGGTTCAAATCATTGATCTTTGATCTGGGTTTTTGGTTTTTTTGATTGGATTGGTTAATTACTGGTGAGACTTGCTTAAGAGGGTAGCAATCGATTTTGGGTGTTGAGTGGAAGATGAGGGGAGCGGTGCTTGTGGCTGTTGCTGCTGCTATTGGTAATTTATTGCAAGGATGGGACAACGCTACTATCGCAGGTAAATCTACTCTTTCAACTCGTACTTGGAGAGTATCAATAGCTTTATGTCTGCCTTTTTTCAACATTGAAAGTTGACTCTTTTAGATTGAGAACAACAGTCAACTTAGATGCTTTGAAGATTTGCTTCTTTAGCTTTGTTTCGATTGCTAATCAAAAGTTTACTTCATGCCTTGCCTTGGAATTTACTTCATTGGTAGTCCATGACTCTCTTTTAAGTTAAGAATATGTGATTTTTGCTACCGAATTACATTTTGAAGGACCTTTTCTGTTTTTGCTGCAGCGTCTGTTTTGTACATAAAGAAGGAATTCAAATTAGAAAGTGATCCCGCTGTCGAAGGGCTGATAGTGGCTATGTCACTTATAGGGGCAACTTTGATTACAACATGCTCTGGAGCCATGGCAGACTGGCTAGGCCGCCGTCCTGTGCTTATAATCTCTTCTGTCCTATACTTCCTTAGTGGTATTGTAATGCTGTGGGCTCCCAATGTTTATATCCTTCTCATGGCAAGGCTTTTAGATGGATTTGGAATTGGTTTGGCACTTACCTTGGTTCCGCTTTATATATCTGAGACAGCACCACCTGAAATAAGGGGATCGTTGAATACCCTTCCCCAGTTCACTGGCTCAGGGGGAATGTTTTTGTCATATTGTATGGTTTTTGGGATGTCGTTAACAAAGTCACCAAGCTGGAGGTTGATGCTTGGGGTTCTTTCTATTCCTTCTCTTGTTTATTTTGCATTGACTGTATTTTTCTTGCCTGAGTCTCCACGATGGCTTGTAAGTAAGGGGCGGATGCTTGAGGCCAAGCACGTTTTACAGAGGCTGCGTGGCAGAGAAGATGTCTCTGGTTAGTCATTTTGTTCTGAATTTATCTATGAATAATTGGTCACTGCTGTGATACAGAAATTGATTTATTTTCTCTTTTATTTGCATGGAATGAAACTTTTTGCTCAAGTGGTTTGTGCTTTTTCTCTCTTTCTCACTTTAGACTGCATCATCTGGCGAGGGTAGCCATTTGTTAGTAGGAAAGTATGTATTATTGCTCATGGGTTATTTTTTGGGCTATTTGACCCTCTGGTCATACAGTTTGGCAGACAAAGTTGTAGAAATCAAGACTCCTTTCACTTATAGCCTTACATGGGCAGAAAAGCGTACTCAATACTGTCACTATTTGCTTCACTAAAATAACTGTTTTATTTACAATGTTGCATTGTTTGAATGGTATTGATCCTTCTAAGATCAACAGGTGAGATGGCTTTACTTGTTGAGGGTCTTGGAGTTGGGGGTGAAACATCTTTTGAGGAGTACATAATTGGCCCAGCCGATGACATTGCTGATGACCATGATTTATCTGCTGAGAAGGATAAAATCAAATTATATGGGCCTGAACGAGGTCAATCCTGGGTTGCCAGACCTGTGACTGATCAAAGCACTATTGGACTTGTGTCTCGGCATGCAAGCATGGTAAACCAAAGTGGGCTTGTTGATCCTCTTGTCTCTCTCTTTGGCAGTGTACATGAGAAGCTCCCTGATACAGGAAGCATGCGAAGTATGCTTTTCCCACACTTTGGCAGCATGTTCAGCGTGGGAGGGAATCAGGCTAGACAAGAAGAGTGGGATGAGGAGAGCCTCGCCAGAGAAGGAGACGATTACGCATCTGATGCAGTTGGTGGTGATTCTGATGACAATTTGCACAGTCCATTGATATCACGTCAGACAACGAGCCTTGAAAAGGACCTGGGCCCACCTCCCCATGGGAGCCTTGCTAGCATGAGAAACAACAGTCTCATTGGTGGAGAAGGAGCTGGTAGCACCGGGATTGGTGGCGGTTGGCAGCTGGCATGGAGATGGTCTGAGAGAGAAGGCCAGGATGGACTTAAGGAAGGAGGATTCAAAAGAATTTATTTGCACCAGGAGGGTGTCCCTGCATCTCGTCGTGGATCTATTGTTTCGGTTCCTGGTGGTGATGCACCGACAGATGGTGAGTTCATCCAGGCGGCTGCTTTGGTGAGTCAACCTGCGCTTTATTCCAAAGAGCTTAGGAATCAGCATCCAGTTGGACCAGCAATGATTCACCCATCTGCAGCTATTGCAAAAGGGCCAACTTGGAGTGATCTTTTCGAACCAGGAGTCAAGCATGCTTTGGTTGTTGGGGTTGGAATGCAGATACTTCAGCAGGTAATAATTAACATTTACTGAAAAACCTCTAGAGTTGTGGTTGTGACCTATTTTACTTGGCCGGTCATGTTTGCACCTTTTATATCTTTTAAAAAAAAAATGCAGTTCTCTGGTATAAGCGGGGTTCTCTACTACACTCCACAAATTCTTGAGCAGGCAGGTGTTGGAGTGCTTCTTTCAAACTTGGGCATTAGTTCAGCTTCTGCATCTCTGCTTATCAGTGCAGTAACAACCTTGTTGATGCTTCCTAGTATAGCTGTTGCCATGAGGCTCATGGATATCTCTGGCAGAAGGTAAATTATTATTGTTTTTCTGGTTATATCTTGGCATCTTGGCTGAATGGACACGTTGTTTGAATTAACATGGCCTTGACAAGTTTTGGGGCTCTTTCTTTTTTACATTTATTAACTTCATATGAATATCTTGTGGATAAAATTCCCGCAGAATAAGATGTCAATCATCATTCAGAATGCTTTTAAGTCAATATTAACTTTATGTATCACAATACAGGAGTTTGCTGCTCACCACAATCCCGGTCTTGATAGCATCTCTTGTCATCCTTGTCCTTGGAAGTCTTGTGAATATGGGCAGCGTTGTGAATGCATCAGTTTCGACTGTTGGTGTTGTGCTCTACTTCTGTTTCTTTGTTATGGGGTTTGGGCCAATCCCCAACATACTCTGCGCAGAAATCTTCCCCACCCGAGTTCGAGGCCTCTGCATTGCCATATGTGCCCTCACGTTTTGGATTGGTGACATCATTGTCACCTACTCACTTCCTGTGATGCTCAAATCTGTTGGTCTTGGTGGTGTTTTTGGCATGTACGCGGTTGTGTGCGTCATAGCTTTTATTTTTGTTTTCTTGAAAGTTCCGGAGACCAAAGGCATGCCCCTTGAAGTGATTATCGAGTTCTTCTCCGTTGGTGCAAAGCAGGCTGCAGCTGCCAAGAAAAATTGACTTGGTCCTTGGTGGACTAAAAATTTTGATGGCTGTTTTATCGTCCTGGTTTTGCTTCAAATTTACTTTTTCTTTACTTGTTTGTAATTGGTACAATCGATCCCCGTAGAAAGGCTCATGTATAATTATCCCTCATTTGTTATACCTGATATAAATAACTTCAAGAGCTTTTGTGTACAATGTGTTCGGAGTGAAATTTGTGGGATTACTTCATAGCAAAGGGCTTGTTTTACTCAATCCCGATTTCGACATGAAATTTTTTTAAGCATGTCCAGGGATGGTTCTTATCTTCTTATTCTTGTTGTGAACAGTTCCAAATCTGACAGTGGCAGGAACAATCTCAATCTCAGAGAAAAAGTAAATAAAAAAATGGGGTACACACCAAGAAGGCAGTTAAATTTCCTGAAAACAAATAGGGTAAAAGAATGTTTGCTAGTTTGATCCCACATATCTCCACTTCTGTATTCAACCCACCTTCTGAATTAGTTCAAAACCTCTGTTTTTGTACTTTATGTCCTGATGCCGACAAGTGAATCTTAAACGCACAAAGGAAATGAGGAACCAAGTACAAAGTTTTCAACTGAAGATCATGTTCAGTGGCTGACCATTTTGATGTAAGATTAGCAAATTAACAGAACCAGATACAGTTCCCACATTTTTTCTGTGGTAAAAATGAAACTTGCATAGAAAATGTTGTAGCCCTTCTTTAGAGCTCCAAACTCCAAATCTATGAGTTCAAAATCAACTTCATTTTGGGCACCTCTCTTCTATAATAGCCACGGTGCCACGACAGGACGGGCATGAAGAATGGCACTTCAGCCACCTGTCAACACAGCTCACATGATATCCATGACCACAATAAGGCAACACCCTGATTACATCTCCGTCCACAAACTCCATCAAGCAGATTGCACATTCTGTGAATCTTGCATCACCTGCTGCATTATATGAGACTCTTGGAAGGGCCCGGAGATCCCTTTCGTGCAGGCCTTGGTTAGGCAGAGGGCCAGGAGGCTGAGGTGAGGAAAGCCTAGCTCTGGTCATGGGACGGCACAACCGTGATGCAAGCCATAATATTGGCCGAATGATCATGACAATGACAAAGGCTCCTAGGATGCTTAACAATGGAACAAAAATGACGATAGTGGGAGTTTTGCCAATGCAAAACACAAACTGGAGAGCCATATCGTTAAGAGAATGATCAAAGTGAGGATTTAACAAAGAAAAAGGACCCCATTTATCAGAATTTGGTAAACAATGTACTAACCATCATTGAGCATTTAAGGACCAACCACCACTTATAAGTTATAACCACCAGAGAGCTCAAATCGTAGCTTCACCAACCGTGAGTTCACACATCAAACATCCAATTAAAGTTTGACAACTTTAGAGCATTTCTTAAGAATCTGCAGCAAAGATTGACACGAGCCAACTGCATTTACAATGTGGGACAGTAAAAATTTGGTGCTCAATCAAAACACATTCATTACACATTTTCAATTTTTCTTTTGTTTGTGAATACAAATGCCATGGAAACAGAAACACCTCCTTGCATTGTTTACAAAACCAGAAAGATCACTAACTTCTGCTTTCAGATTTCCAGAAAGCTCTTGTTATTCACAGAAGCAACAAACACAGAAGCAAATTTCAAGGTTCAATTGATCTCAAAGGTAAAAGATCTAATACAACAGGAAATAATTTAGAAAGTTGAATTGAAAATAACTTTCTATGTAAGAGTTGATTACAAAAACTTAAAATTCAAGCAGCAGCAGCAGCAGCATCATTTTCAACTAGGAGCCATTAAAGAAGAAGACATTGGAAGTTTAGAAAAAGTTAAAAAGGCAGTGACAAAACGCATTCATTACACATTTTCAATCTTGTTGTGAATACAAAATGCCACAAGAACACAAACACTCTTCTTTCTTGCATTGTTTACAACACCCATCTAAATTCTCAACCAACCCAAAATGAAAAAAATCAAAACTTTCATCTGGGAATGGTACTAACAAGCCTGGCACCAACCCGGTCGAGCCTACTCACACTCGCCGCCGCCTTCAACTTCCCCTCCTTCAAAAACGCCGCCACCATTCTCTCCCCAATCGCTTTCCCTCTCTCCAGATCATCTGTTACCGCCACTGCGGTGGGCCCCGCCCCGCTTATCGTACACCCGAAAGCCCCGGCCTCAATAGCCGCCTTCTTCACGGCGTCCATGCCGGGAATCAGCGGGGCCCGCCGTGGCTCGACGATCTTATCACTTGACAAGGCCCTTCCCAGCCCCGGCAAGTCCCCTTGAAGCACCGCCGCCACCAGCGCCCCGGCCTGGCTCGAATTCCAGACGTGGTGGGCCATCCCCACCTCCGCCGGAACCGCCGCCCTCATCTTCTTCGTCGGAGCTTCAAACTCTGGCGTCGCCAACACAAAGAACAGCTCTTTACCGTCCGGAAAGATCAGCGGAATCAAATCCAACGGGTCGTAGCTTCGAATCAACACAAACCCTCCCATAATCGCCGGAGCGATATTATCGGCGTGGTAACCAGAGACCTTCTCCTCCGATTTCAGGCCCGCGATCACAAGCTCATCGATCCCCAATTTTCCACCGAAAATCTCGTTGACTGCAACGGCGGCGGCAGCTGCGCTCGCCGCACTGGAACCGAGCCCGGACCCCAAAGGCAGTCCCTTTTCCAGAGTGAGAGAGAGGCCGACCGAGCGGACTCCGAGCATCTTCATCACTTCAATGGCTGCGATTCCCGCGCAGTTCCAGAGCGGGTTTTTGCTGAGCTTCTTCGAGTTGTGGTCGCCCGAGATCTCAGAGATGGAGATCTCGCCCGGCGAGACCTGCGGGTCGAGGGTAAGGGAGACAAAGTCGCCGAGGCCGTCGACGGCACAGCCCAAGAAGTCAAAGCCCGGGCCGAGATTGGCCACCGTGGCCGGCGCGAAGGCCTTGACGGAGGTGTAGACGGGTTCGGGTTCGGTGGAGGTGAGGGAGGGTCTGGAGGGGAGGGAGAGGTTACATCTGAGAAGGGATTTGGGCTTCGACGATGAAGATGATGATGGGATTGTAGTGAAGAGTTTGAACGGAGATTGGTGGCAGATCGCCATTGCTGTCGCAGAGTGAGCAGCTGAGTCAGGTGGGGTTTTAGGCTGTCGAAGTAAATGGGTGAGCTAGGAAAGGACAGATTTTGAAGAATTTTATGGGCTGGGCCGGAATTTTCAATTTTTCATGGTTTTTTTTCCTGCTCCTGGAATGGGCTGGTGTTTTCCCAAATGATGGTTCTGCTAAATTTTTATTTATTTATACAAGCAGTATTGAAAAAAGAGGAATAAATTTTAAACCTCGGTTGCATGGTAAACGCTTTTATAAAGTTTTAACTACTTGGACTACATACTCCTTGCAATTTTTGGAAATGGTGAACAGATTTGACACGCATATTTGATAATCCAACCGTTTTCTATTAATAATTAACACAAAAGAGTGAGAGAACATGATATGGTATGATTAATTAACTTATTATTATCATTAGAAAGGTGGCTTGATGATGTTTAACGAGTTAGCCAAGTGTCATTGTCAGCATTGTTGTGTATCTCTTGAGAGTTGTTGATTTGTATTCTCTTGGATATATTCCTTGAGTCATTTTCACAATTCTCCGTCCCATTTGATACCATCATTCATCTCCTTGCGTTTTCTTTTTGTCTTGTTATTGTTCTTCGATTCATCTGCCTTTTCGTCGATGAAGGATAGGAACGTGTGGAGGCGCGCAGAGCGGGAGGTTCTCCTGCTATGGCTGGAAGGCTCAGTTTGATCTTCAGCTTCGGGGGAATGCCGGCTGAACTGGCGTAGTGCCAACAGAAAGTGAATGAAGAGAGCAATAAGGCATGCAATGCCACAGATAAGGAAAAGTCCCCAGAAGCTTTGTAGTTGAAGCTGGTCTGATATGAGGTCAGAGGTCTGTGCACAGGTTTTTCTTGACAACCATTTGTCATGAATTTTCTGAAGATCACCATTCTCCGATAGGGTGAGAATGGCGTTTGACATGTCAATGGTTAGAGGAGAGTCTCTTGGAAATGCCTGCAAAAACCTCATGTAGCAGAAACACTCAGACATCGCACATCTATCAGTTATTTGTAGCATAAGGAATTATGTTTTGTTTCACTTGATCATGTAACAAAACATATCAGACTGTCTAACAAAAGAATGATCAGATTGAGCATGTTTTGGGAGAATGGTCAACCAAATATGTGTTTCATTGACACTAAACCGGAAAATGTTCATGTTGACAACATATAGTGAAGAAAATTTTGGAAAAGTTAAAGAAAACTACGTTGAAATACTCACAAATCCCCACCCGCTTTTGGTGAACTCCTGCCCCCTAATTGAGAACATGCAGTTTTCTGAGAGGAAGAGTTCTATATATGCTTTTTCATCAACCACAGCAGCAACAGTTCTTTTCTTAAGGGCGTCTGCATATGCTTCTGGTGAGCCAAGAGGAACTAGCCTAGATCTTGGGATGTTGAGCTCCTCAACCAAATAGTTTTGAGCAAAAGACCCTATTTGGTATCCTATAGGTTCGGTGCTCGTTACCAAGGTATCAATTCCAGTAATGGGGGATTCTAGTTGTTGTACTGTGAGCATTGATGTCAGGCTAGCTGTATAACTTGAGTTGATTATTAGAACTATAAAAAGCCAGATGATCAGCACCATCCGACCTAGCGTGCTCACCGTATTTTCTCCTGAAAGTTCGAAGATGGATCTTTTAAACACACTTTCTTGGTATAAGAACACAACATGTAGTACCAAAATTTAACTTACTATGAGCAAAAAACATGGTAGAGAAGCTAAACCTGAAAAACAACAGAATGAAGGCAGATGAGTAAAAGTTGTATAAGTTTATTTGCATTCAAATTCAATAGAAGTTCAACTTTCATGAGCTGCAGCTTTCATGCCACCACGAATCATAGCCTACAAATTAGTAAGTACATGCAAAAGCTGGGTCAAAATGTTCAATGTACAAAGTACATACCATAAGATTGTGACAATCTGTTTCCTAGGAGGGCCCCTGAACTCATCATTTATTCTATGTTCCAAAATCCACATGACTAATCCAATGATCAGGAAGAAAGCTGCTGTGACACCCCACATCAGTGCACTAAATGGCTTTAAGAACGCCCAAGCTCTCGAATTTAACCTCCTAACTGGAGCCACCACAACTAGCCCTGACTCTATATATGGCTGAGTGAAATCCACAATCTTTGTCCGGTTCGTGACGATGGCAATGTCGCCTACAGCAGCATCAAACTTCTACAAAACAAAGTCTTAAATCAGATAGAAGTTTTATGGGTCACCATTTTATTTTTCTGTGAGAATATAAGTCCGTATCTTGTAATTGTTAAATTTTACTTACTCCTGATGCAATCATGTTTACAAACTCGTAGTAGCTCGGGTTCTTGAGACCATCACCAAACAGAACAAACTCATATGGAACTGCATATGGAAGCAACTTTATAGCTGCAAGGAATATATCAATGCAGTATCCTTCAACTATATCAGTACCATTTCTTCGTGATACAAAGTCTCGATAGCTAACTCGATTTGGTACTCCAATTCTTAATTGCTTTCCATTGTTTGGAAAAACCCACCCACGAGGCTTGACTGTTGTCCCTCCAGGCCATACAACAGTGTGTAAGTGTTGGTTCAAAGTAGACCGGTTTGATGATGTCTCAGGGGGCACAACAGATATCCCGGAATAGTTAGACCAGTATCCAATGCTTTGATATCCATTTTCAATTATGTTAATGAGATCATATGCAGGATTCAATGGAGATCTATCTGGATGAAATGCTATAGGACCAGTCAGGCCGGTCATATTGGTTTGCAATATGTTGTCCAGCAACTGCTTCCCACCATGAAAAATGCTCAATGCACCAAGGTTCACAGTCCCTCCTCCCTTAGGACCACCTAGACTAGTGATATTGGAAAAGGAAATGGTGCCCCCTTGATCCAAAAGCAAATTTATAGCATGAGCAAGCATCCAGACAGTGTCATAGGCATATAGACCATAAGGGTTCAACCCAATAGAGCCATTACTCAACTTGTTCCACCTTGATATAAAAGCCCTTTTTCTTTCTGAGACTGGTGTGTGTGGTCTAAGAGTGAGAGCACCTTGGATAGAGTTGGCAGTCTTTGAAGAAAGAGGTGAAGCTGAATCTAAAACAGTGGATAGCCAAGCAGTAGCTATCCATACATATCCACTCTCCATCATCCCAAGTTCCAGGGCGACATCAAAAACTACGAGACCTGATTTGGCAAATGTGTGTAGAACAATCACTCGAGACTCCATCATTTGAATCATTACCAACTGATTTTTAACATCATCTCTAGTTGCTTTTGGGTCAGGTGGCAGTGCTGCCTTGTAACAAATCTTGAGGCCTTTTTCTGCAAGTTTATCACCTAATGCAGCAACACCATTTCGACCGCTGTCATCATCAGTGAAAATTGCAGCCACCTCTGTCCAACCAAAATAACTAACCATGTCTGCAATAGCAGCCATCTGGAACAGATCATTGGGTGCAGTTTGAACAAAGTAAGGGTACTGCAGACTTGATAAGGTGGGGTCCAGTGCTGTGAATGACAATAGAGGGACGTGAAGTTCATTTGCAAGATGTGAGAGTACATGAGCCATCACAGCAGTTTGTGGACCAATTATAGCTACTGTATCAGACTCCATGAACTTCAATGCTGTGATCAACAAAGAAATAAGCATTATAAATACAAAGTACTTGAGACAGCCCAATTAGTTAAAACAGCAGGCGTACAGAAGATTTAAAAAATAATAATAATTACCTCCAATGATGCCAAGAAATCCACTGAAGTTTGAATCATGAAAAGTTATAGATAATTTAGTTCCGCCAAGAATGGTTGGATCAGAGTTCACATCATTCACAGCAGCCTCAATGGCAATCTTTGAGACCCTTCCATTGATGGTGCCTACTGTGCACATAGCTCCAACGTTCACGACAGCAGGTCTTGAGGCCCCTTCTGTGGAGCCTGGTATGCAGATAATGAGTATTGAAACGACCCAAACTAGATTCATTGTGATACTATTCTAAGCACCTCCCCTAGTTTCTTATATTCAAAGAAAATGAATGAATGGAACCACCAAATTCAACTTCAAAGTCATCACTTTCTATGTCAAAGTGAACTACAAGAAACTTAAAACTCAAGCAGTAGCATTTTCAACTAGGAGCAAAACAGCACCACCCCATCATTCAGAAAGCATAAAGAAGGAGAAATACCAACTGGAAGTTCAGACAAACAGAACCAAACGCAATAAATTATCAAAATTATGAGCTGTGCTACTTGAAACCCAAAAGCAACAGACAGACAATTGGGCAAACCAAAAGCACAAATCCGTCTCACTAAAGCAACATCTTGGACATATAAGGAATGCCCACGAAGCTCATCTCATGAAAAAAGTGAAAACTCAGGTGGTTTCAGTGTGTCTCAAGGAATCCACACTCTACCTCAAAGTTAAAGTAGGGGGTGGGGGGAGACAAGGAAGAGGAACCAGAGGCAGAGCTTAGAGTTTGGGGTACACAACCACCTATTCTGAAAAGCAAGGAAGATAGATTAATGAATTGAAATAGCAAGTGACATACAAAGACAGAAAAGGAAATAGAAATTAAATATAAAGAAAAATGAACACTCACTAAAGTAAAGCTAGAGAGTCAAAACTCACAAGAAAGGAAGAGGCCCATTGGAGCTGAGGGAAAGATAGTTAAATTATTTAATTCTTGTGATGAGAATACTTCAAACTGGGGAAAGAGAGCAACTTGGGCAAATGGTTTTCCACTTGATCTTTGTGGAGTTGTACTGAGTTTGCTTGTCTTTTGTATCAGTCACTCTTCAGAACAACGGCTGAATTGTTTAAATATAGTGGGAGACAGGGATGGTGTTGGGTGAAGGCAAGAAGAATGTAGTTTTGAGGGATGACAATTATTATTATTATTTTTTTTAATGGGGCCTTTTGTAATGTTATTATTCTTTGGTTTGAATCATAGAGGATGATGGTAATGGACAATTAGTGTAAGTTTGGTATTTGTACCATTGGATAAATTGTTATACCATGGCAGGGTGAAAGGAATATTATAACATGTTGTCTCTGAGTTGCTTTGATAAAAGTGGTCTGAAATTGGATTGAAGGTTTACACCTTACATGGCCTATTTACTAAAATAGGTCTATAGTTAGTGGTGCTTTTGTCAGATCAGTAGAAGCTTCCCTACTTTTGCTTAGATTTTTTGTAGTTACCAAACAGCATGGCTACCATGAGAGAATCAATAACAATCATAGATTCACAATATGTTTGATTTCTTTGTGATCAAACATATTGATTACATAAAACTGCATCTGCAATGTTAGTCACATCTAATTTTCTTTTCTAACATAAATCAATGGCCCAATTTTTATTTTTATTTTTAAAATTATGAATCATCTGTGCTTAGGTGTTTATTCAATCAATCTAGTGAACAACCAATGTTTTCAAGGGTGTTTCAATTCTATGTTTGCAAATTCTTTCCTGATGTGCCACTGACACTTTCATGGTTTGAATTATACAACCAAAATGGTCTATTTCTAAAAGGAAGTTTCTTATGGCACCTTAGCATAAATTCTGCTTGATTCACAGAAGGATGCTTGAAAATATGTCCAGTTTGCATAGACCCTGCTCCAATGGTAATCTTGATATTTAGCTAGTGTTATGTTAAGACAAACCAGCAAAGAAATGACTGAATGAATCATGGGCTTCAATAAATCACCACAATTATGTTTTGAAAGTGGAAGAGAATGAGCCAATGAGCTTTCAAGCAATTCATGCTAACAAAATATAAGCCTTCCAGATGCACTGAAGCTGAAAACTTGAATTTTTATATGTTCAACTCATTTACATTTCACAGGAATGCAGACCTTTACATATCCAATTCAGAAATCGTTTTTTTTAAAAGCCTGATGATATCTGCTGTTAACAAGCCTACCTCCGGATTCAAAAGATCCTCTCCCCAGTTGAGAAGAGTAAAAACCCAAGTGAGCTGAAAATGCAAAGCACCCCTGGTATCATGAACACTGATCTCCAGCTTTCCAGATTCGAAAGATCCGAATGAGCAAACTTAGCAGCTTCTAGAAGCTTCCCAGTGAGGTCAACCCCAATTATGCCAGCCAAAGTACCAGCTGTATTAGACACTCCCATCACAATTCCTGCATACTTGGGAGCAATATCCATGTGATTTACTGCAAACCCAGCTCTCCCTAGTGCCAAGAAACCAAGGGCCAGGGAAGAACAAATCACAGCCCCAAGGGAAGTTCTGAAAATGGGCAGTGCCATCAATGCAAGAGAAGCAACTATGAACCCTGAAGTGTTCAAAAGCTTCCTGGTTGCAGTCACCGACAAGAGCCTCTTTGTGATCAAGTGATCAGCAATCACTCCACCAATGTTTGAGAATATGAACATGTTAAGATAAGGCACCATCTTGTAACTCCCCATGTCCTGAAGACTAAGCTGGAGGCCTTGTTCAAAGTATGTTGGGAGCCAATTCATCATCACGTACAAAGCATAATGGAAAGTGAAATTATTCACTACAATAGCCCAAATTGGTAAGCTCCCAAAAATACTCTTCCATGGGATATTTTCTGTTCTATTAGAATTTTGTCCGTCCCGATCCTCCGCTTTGATCTTTTCATGACCTCCTTTGATTAGCAACAACACTTCTCCAAACCCAGTACCTGTTGTAGCTTTTGGAAGCTCAGATTGAGGTGGGTTGCTAGCATAGTTTAACCAAACCACAGACCATATAGTACCTAAAGTTGCTTCAGCCAAAAATACAAATTGGGGGCTTCTCAACTGCACAAGGCTTGGAACCACAAGCATTCCTGCAGCTGCACCAAGGTACATTCCAGAAGTTGTAAGAGAAACAGATCTAGACCTCTCATGTGGAGGCACCCACTGAGCAAGAACAGAGTGGATTGAAGGGAACATGAAGCCTTGTGCCACACCAACAAGCAACCGAGCCAAAACCATCATCGTGACGCGATTTGGGTCTAACGGGACAAAGGCATAAGTCAGAGACCATGTCACAAATGAGAGGAGAAGAACACACCTTCCTCCTATTCTCTGAGCTGCCCAGCCTCCAGGGACTTGTGAACAGGCATAGCCATAATAGAATGTAGAGAGTATAGTGCCTTTGCTTGATTGGCTCACACCAGCAGCATCAGCTGCTGCTGTGTATGCAATTGAGAACCCCACTCTTTCCACATAGCAAATGCATGTGCTGATGAAAGTTAGAGTGACAATCAAATAACGCTTTGGAAATTTTGTCCACATAATTCACTGGTATTCTGAGCAAGTGGTACAAAGAAATTTTTACTTTTTCTAAGAAGTGCTTTTAGAAGAAGAACATGGAGGCAAGCTCATGCCTTTGGAAAATCTGTGTATATGGGTGGTCAGTTCATGTCAACATGCATGAAAAAATGTGTGTTTATTATTAGTCCATTACCTATCTAAATCTCCATTATTAAAAACAAAAACAAAAACAAAAACATGTCATGAAAATGACTTCTAATTTAATATATTTGGCTCATTGATATTAATATCAATTGTGAAAGGAAAGCTCACCTCTTTAATATTTTTATTTTTGTCTTTGAATGGAAACATTATAATCTAAATCCTAAAAAACAAAATAATTACAGAAATTATGGTATCTCATATTCCTCCTAACATCGAAAGATTTTGCAAACCTCCAATTCCAGTTGTTATAAATTTTGTTTTGGGTGGATTTTAGTTGTTACAAGTTGGAAAACATGAACGGGATCGCCGTTGTCAACTACCAGTTCCCAAGAACGTAGTTTGGGAGACAGTGATGGTGATGTTGGGTGAAGGGCAGCAAGAATGTAGCATGAAGAAGGATGACAATTTATTATTATTATTATTATTTTAATGGGCCCTTTTGTAATGTTATTATTCTTTGGTTGAATCAGTACATATAACTGGGCCTGCCATCCATCAAACACATAAGGCCATATCCAACAGTAGATTTAGCCCTTTCACATTCAAAGCCCATCTTCAATAAGTGGCGAGCCGAACCCAGCACTTGTGTTATGAGATCATGATCTCACATGGCGCCATGAATCATGATCAGCTTCTCGAAAGGACTTATTTGGTGTGTGGGTGTACGTCAGTGTTGTTTACTTGTTTGTGTTGGCACTGACATCTTTGCAATGTGAATTGGTAAATTGAACACCTGTTTCAGACATATCGGTTCCCTATTGAATTTTGAGCAAATTAGATATAGCTCTATTTCCATTTCATCATCATGGAGTTCAAACATAGCTTAAAGCTATGAACTATAACTTTTATAGTCATTTATTTATTCCCTTGATCTCAGTAACATGCATATGTTCTTTGTATACACTGTATCTCTAGAAATGGTGATTGTCAGAAGTTTGTAGGTTTCGTATCAGTTATCAATGTACAAATATATCTCATACAGTCTCATACCTAAATTTTGATTATTATAATTTTCATAGTTTGATTATTAAGTTTTCCGTTAAACGATGACGTGGTATTCATAGAATTCACACATTTCTACATGAATTTTTTTTTCCGTCTCAGTCTCATATAGGGACGGACCTATGCACATGCTAATTTGGGTTATAGCCAAAGATGACTGAATGAATCATGGGCCTCAATAAATCATCACAATTATGTTTTAGAAGTGGAAAAGAATGAGCCAATGAGCTTCAAGCTATTCATGCTAACAAATATAAGCCTTCCAAATTCACTGAAGCTGAAAACTTGAATTTTTATATGATCAATTCATTTAGATATCACAGGAATGCAGTACATATCCAATTCATAAATCATTAAAAAAAAAAAGGCTGATGATATCTGTTCTTAACAAGCCTACCTCAGTGAAAAATCCTCCCCCCAGTTGAGAAGAGTAAAAACCCAAGTGAGCTCAAAATGCAAAGCATCCCTGGTATCATGAATACTGATCTCCAACTTTCCTGATTTGAAAGATCCGAATGAGCAAACTTAGCAGCTTCAAGAAGCTTCCCAGTGAGATCACCCCAATTATGCCAGCCAATGTACCAGCTGTATTAGACACTCCCATCACAATTCCTGCATACTTGGGAGCAATATCCATGTGATTCACAGCAAACCCAGCTCTCCCTAGTGCCAAGAAACCAAGGGCCACATAAGAACAAATCACAGCCCCAAGGGAAGTTCTGAAAATGGGCAGTGTCATCAATGCAAGAGAAGCAACTATGAACCCTGAAGTGTTCAAAAGCTTCCTGGTTGCAGTCACAGACAAGAGCCTCTTTGTGATCAAGTGATCAGCAGTCACTCCACCAATGTTTGAGAATATGAACATTTTAAGATAATAAGGCACCATCTTGTAACTCCCCATGTCCTGAAGACTAAGCTGGAGGCCTTGTTCAAAGTATGTTGGGGGCCAATTCATCATCACATGCAAAGCATAATGGAAAGTGAAATTATTCACTACAATAGCCCAAATTGGTAAGCTCCCAAAAATACTCTTCCATGGGATATTTTCTGTTCTATTAGAATTTCGTTCGTCCCGATCCTCCACTTCTATCTTTTCATGACCCCTTTGATTAGCAACAACACTTCTCCAAACCCAGTTATAGCTTTTGGAAGCTCAGATTGAGCCAAACCACAGACCACATAGTACCTAAAGTTGCTTCAGCCAAAAATACAAATTGGGGGCTACTCAACTTCACAAGGCTTGGAACCATAAGCATTCCTGTAGCTGCACCAAGGTACATTCCAGAAGAAACAGATCTACCTCTCATGTGGAGGCACCCATTGAGCAAGAACAGAGTGGATTGAAGGGAACATGAAGCCTTTTGCCACACCAAGAAGCAACCGAGCCAAAACCATCATCGTGACACGATTGGGGTCTAACGGGACAAAGGCATAAATTAGAGACCATGTCACAAATGAGAGGAGAAGAACACACCTCCCTCCTATTCTCTGAGCTGCCCAGCCTCCAGGGACTTGTGAACATGCATATGTAAGATTTGCATTCTAAACCCTAAGGTGGTCTTCTAATCACTTAAGGATAACTAGTTCAATGTCAATTAGGATTACATGGATCGATTAATTTTAAGGCTTGATATATGACTGTTTCAGATAAATACAAGTGCTTAAGGTTTCCTATTTCTAAATGGATTGAGATACCTAATCCTTTAGGTTAAAGGAGTTTAAGTAATCCATGATGAGGAGGATTCTTAAACTATGCCTATAAAAGGGAGGTCCCTATGCTAACGGCTAATACACATATTCTCATATCATTCTACCCCATCAAGAAGAGATTAAGGAGCCGTATAGCATAGAGAAACTACCCTACATAAAATCTGCCTAACCTGAGTACCAGAACCTGCTGTAGAGTTCCAATGCAAGAAATCAAGGTTCCTGCTACAGTAATTCACACAATGTCGAATCAAGGTATGTGTTTTGAATATATATAAACCTATTAAAATTTACATTTGGTATCAGAGCCTAGGTTATATGTTCTTAACCTAATTACAAGATAAAATTCGCATTAAAATCTGGTTTCAATTAAACTAGTCATTATAGCATGTATGTTTTGATTGCATATCTTATTTGTTAAGGTATGAGTTAAGCATAAAGTTCTCTACTTAAATCATGCTTGAAAGACTGATTGATCAAAGTTTGGGGAGGATCTTGAATCAATTAAGTAAGCCACAGCAACTTAATCGATGCAGGAAATTCTTCATTCAAGGTTCTTGATCAAAATTGCATTATATTCAATCTCTTTTGTACAAATCTCTGTCCACAGATGTGAATTGTGCAAGAAGGATTGATTATAATGGAACGGTTTAGAACAACAGATTGTATGAGCAAACAATGAGTGTTCCTCTATCCACAGATGTGGAATCATTCGTTGTTTCAAGATTGCTTCTACAGATTTGCTGTTTTAAGACCATGGAACATGTTTGATTTGTGACCTACAGGTGCAAATCAATAATGTTTAATTAAGGTTATTGGGGATTTGTATTTATGTTTTCTTGAAATTACAGTGAATGCTACAAGCTATAACTCCATCAAAATCTTGACCGGTTCAAACTATCTAAAGTGGAAAGAAGAGCTGGAAATTTCACTAGGGCTGATGGACTATGATATAGCTCTAAAGTGGGATGTAATCAAAGAACCTGCTGCAGATACAACTGCAGATGACAAAAAGAAATATGAAAGGTGGGAAAAGGCCAACAGGATGGCTACACTGATTATGTTAAAGCTCTACAATCCTGTGGAAAAGAAACTAGACTCAAGAACCTGTGAGCTGCTATTTTATTGGCTATCCTGAAGGAACAAAAGGGTATAGGTTCTATTGTCCAAAGAACACTACAAGATTTGTGGAAACTCAAAGAGCGGTTTTTATGGAAGATGAATCTGATAAAATAGAAGACAGAGTTTTAGATTTTGATGAAGAATCGATGGAGATTGATAACAATGCTGGATCTGAGACTAGTAAAGGCATTGTTATAATACCTGCAGTTGACACAAACTGTGATAATTCTGACAATATGGAAGAAGACACGGATCAGGCACAAAACGCAAATCCACCTGTGTATGATAATGACATTCCAGACACAGTTCAAGCAGAAATTATGAATCCACCTGTGCAAAATAATAATGACATTCAAGGCACAAACCAAAATATGCAGGATATGGAGTTGAGAAGGTCAAAAAGGGCAAAAGATCTGCTTTGCCAGATTGCTATGTATATCTGCAAGAATCTGAGCATGACATACTTGGAAAAGATGATCCTGAGAACTTCAAACAAGCCATGATGAGTGAAGACAATGAAAAGTGGTTGGCTGCAATGAAATCCGAGTTAGAGTCAATGAAAAAGAATGGTGTTTGGGAATTAAAAGTTTTACCTCAAGGAAGTAAACATATAGGCTGCAAGTGGGTTTATAAGACTAAAAGGGACTCGAAAGGGGCAATAGACAGGTACAAAGCTAGGCTGGTTGCAAAGGGATACACATAACAAGAGGGCATTGATTATACAGAAACTTTCTCTCCAGGATCTACTAAAGACTCATTCAGAGTAATCATGGCGTTGGTTGCACGTTTTGACTTGCATCTTCACCAGATGGATGTCAAAACTGCATTCCTAAATGGATATTTGAAGGAAGAAATTTACATGCAGCAGCCTGAGGGCTTTGTTCAAAGGGGATAGGAAAACATGGTCTGCAAATTGAACAAATCGTTATATGGTTTAAAACAAGCTTCTAGACAGTGGTACATGAGATTTGATGAAGTTATCAAGACATATGGGTTCACAGAAAATATCCTAGATTCATGCATATATGTCAAGATGAGTCGGAGGCACTATGTTTTACTTGTACTCTATGTGGATGACATTCTCCTAGCAAGCACTAATCTCACACTGTTACATGATGTCAAGGTCTTCCTATCTAAGCATTTTGAAATGACTGATTTGGGAGAGGCATCTTATGTTCTTGGAATAGAAATTAGCCGAGATAGGAAAAGAGGCTTATTAGGACTTTCACAAAAGGGGTACGTTGAGAAAATAGTCAAGAGGTTCAATATGATGGACTGTGCAGGGGGTGATGTGCCTATTAACAAAGGAGATAAGTTTAGTCGTGAACAGGCACCAAAAACAGATCAAGAGAAGTTGGAGATGGCAGTCAAGCCTTATGCTTCATTGGTAGGCAGCCTTATGTATGCTCAAGTCTGCACAAGGCCTGATCTAGCTTTTCCTTTAAGTGTATTAGGGAGGTTTCAATCAAATCTAGGACAGGCTCATTGGGTTGCAGGGAAGAAAATCATGAGATACCTGAGAGAACAAAGGATTTTAAGATAGTTTACAAAAGGAATGAAAGCTTAGAATTGGTTGGTTATGCAGATGCTGACTTTGCAGGGTGTGCAGATGACTTAAAGTCTACTTCAGGCTTTGTTTTTCTATTTGGAGGAGCTGCAGTTTCTTGGAAAAGTGTTAAGCAGTCTATTGTGACCACCTCAACTATGCAGGCAGAGTTCATAGCTTGTTATGAAGCAACTTGTCAAGCACTTTGGCTGAAATTTTTTCTAACTAGCCTGAAAGTTTTGGGAACAATTGAGAAGCCTATACAGATTTGGAATGATAATAACTCGGCTATATTGTTTGCAAAAGGGAACAAAAGGTCAATTGGAGGGAAGCCTTTATCGCTAAAGTTCTTATCAGTGAAAGAGAAGATCAGTGAATGAAGTATTGCTATGGATCATATTAATACAGAGTCTAATTTAGCAGATCCATTCAATAAAGGGCTACCAAATAATGTTTTCAAGAGGCATGTAACTGGTATGGGGTTGTTATCCAGTTTTGATACTTAAAAACAGTGGGAGCAGCTTGTTAGTTTTCAAGAGAAAAAGGACAGAGCGGGAATTTGCAGAATTGTTGTCCGAGCTCTGATTGAGGTGCATGATACCTTTTTGAAAAGGGAATGAAGCCAGGAATCAAACTCATAGTTTTGCTATGACATATGGTGTTTTTTGGCCATTTGAGGTCGTTTAGTCTTCCAAAAACGCATTTAAAGAGTTGAAAGTGTTGATTTTGATGTTGTTTTTGGTTATTTTGTTTGGTTAACTTGTTTTGCATAAACTTTTTTGTTATTTGAATGCAATTAACAGTGAATGATTTGTTGCTAGCTTAAGGTTAACTGTTAAAGTATTGCATTCATAACAGTGATGTCTTTTACTTGGAGTAAAAGAAAGGATCTTGAACAATCCTATAAGTTGGACTAAAAGAATGATCATAGCAATCATGTCAATTTGGTTAGCTATGATCGTTCTGTGATTTCAATCTTGATGGCAGCCCTATGTGACATTGGATTTGATAACTGTAGTTGTAAAGACTTCATGGAAGTTTCTCTGCTCAGTCTTGATAACTCATTATCATCTTCATTGTTGACAAGTGGCTTGATGAGGAAACAAAATCGAACTGTATTCCACAAGGCCTTACAGTAATTGACATTGTTCTTTAGTGATTATTTGACCAAGTGGGAGAATGTAAGATTTGCATTCTAAACCCTAAGGTGGTCTTCTAATCACTTAAGGATAACTAGTTCAATGTCAATTAGGATTACATGGATCGATTAATTTTAAGGCTTGATATATGACTGTTTCAGATAAATACAAGTGCTTAAGGTTTCCTATTTCTAAATGGATTGAGATACCTAATCCTTTAGGTTAAAGGAGTTTAAGTAATCCATGATGAGGAGGATTCTTAAACTATGCCTATAAAAGGGAGGTCCCTATGCTAACGGCTAATACACATATTCTCATATCATTCTACCCCATCAAGAAGAGATTAAGGAGCCGTATAGCATAGAGAAACTACCCTACATAAAATCTGCCTAACCTGAGAACCAGAACCTGCTGTAGAGTTCCAGTGCAAGAAATCAAGGTTCCTGCCACAGTAATTCACACAATGTCGAATCAAGGTATGTGTTTGGAATATATATAAACCTATTAAAGTTTACAGCATCGCCATAATAGTGCCTTTGCTTGATTGGCTCACACCAGCAGCGTAGCTGCTGGCTGTGTAAGCATTTGAGAATCCCACTCCTTCTACATTGCAAATGCATGTGCTGATGAAAGTTAGAGTTACAATCAAATAACGCTTTGGAGATCTTGTCCACATAATTCACTGGTATTCTGAGCAAGTGGCACAGTGAAAATTTTCCTTTATTAAGTGCTTTTAGA
This sequence comes from Prunus fruticosa, assembly GCA_018703695.1. Classification (NCBI taxonomy): domain Eukaryota; kingdom Viridiplantae; phylum Streptophyta; class Magnoliopsida; order Rosales; family Rosaceae; genus Prunus; species Prunus fruticosa. The sequence continues at coordinate 37,431,214 of CM031924.1, read as the reverse complement.
AGAAGAATATAGCAGGAAGTTCATGCCTTTGGAAATCTGTGTATATGGGTGGTTAGTTCATGTCAACATGCATGAAAAGACAACTACAAGTTATAAATGAGAATCAAAACCCATGTTTTACTACTGAAAGGAAGCTGAAAATGCATGGAGCCTTAACTATATTATGGGCATAATTGGTGAAATTTGAGTGAAATGACATAGCTTACTCTGTTTGCTCAAATAACCAATCAATTGATTTTATTTTTTTTTGGGGTAAGAAAATTACCCATAATTTAGATAACAAATCCCAAAAAGTTCATCCATTTTTAATAACAATCTGACCACATAGTGGCATCTGAGAATAGGGAGATTTATTAGTGACTTTTTTGGTCAACTTCAAGATGTGTGTTTATTATTGGGTCCATTATCTGTCTAAATCTCCATCATTAAAAACAAAAACAAAAACATGTCATGAAAATGTCTTCTAATTTAATTTAGTTGGCTCTTTGATGTGAATACCAATTGTGAAAGCTCACCTCTTTAATATTTTTATTTATGTCTTTGAATGGAAACATTATAATCTAAATCCTAAAAAACAAAATAATTACAGAAATTATGGTATCTCATATATACTTTTTTTTTTTTTTTCAAAAAAAAGCTCTCTGGTCTGATACTCATTTTCCTAACATTGAAAGATTTTGCAAACCTCAATTTTCAGTTGTTATAAATAAATAAAAATTTGGGTGGATTTTAGTTGTTACAAGTTGGAAAACATGAATGGGATGGCCGTTGTCAACGACCGTCAACTACCAGTTCCCAAGTTTGGTGAAAACCGTCAGTCATCATCCGGCCGTCAATTATCAACTGTTGCAATCCAACGGCAGACACGACAGCCCAGCCGCAATTGTTGAACCTCAACACCTGAAACTACAATCCCCTCCTCTCCGATTCTCCGGTAACAACCCAAATATCAAACATCCTACGCGCCACGTGCCAGATGCCCAGCTGTCCGTATTTACAAGTCCACCGGGACGACCCGCTATGACCGGTTGACAAAACCCACGTGCCAGTTACCCTCTGTTTTCTTCATCGATCAAACTCTTTCTACATCTTTATTCAACGAATCAACATCAATCCTACACATATTTTGGTGGTTTGTGGGCTTGTTCCTCTCCTTTTCCAATTTCTCTTTCAGGGATCTTTGAAGATTTTTCTTAAGCTAACCAAAACAGTACGGCAAGTATTATCATCATCAGTTCATCACCCACCAACTATTTTGCTCTTTAATTCTATGATTTGCATATGTCAAGCTTGATTCTTTGTGGCTGAAGAGTTGTCTGGTTTGGTGTGTGATTTGTGTTGCAGTTTTGAGTAATAAATTTTGGGTTTTGTTGCTTAACTGCTTTTGCCTAGTTTGTGCTGGTTTCTGTATTTGGATTTGGTGTATGCAGTTTAAATCTGTGAATTATAGTTTTTATTTTAAATGAAAACTATGTTTTTATACTTCCCAGAATTAGAATAAAGTCATGGTTTTTGTTTCTGGTTTTTCTTTTCTGAAATCTGATATGGGTTGTGGCAGATTTTGGTGATTTGGATTGTGATATGGGTTTGTGGATAGTCCTGAAATAGCGAAGTTGTTATTTAAATATGCTTTTTGGGGAGTTTATGTTTAGTGTACATACTTGTAGCTGGTGGTTCAACAGATTAACTGGGCTGTTTGATCTTTAATTTTAGCTCAACAAAATAATTGAGAAGTAAGTTGAGAATTTGCTGGTCATTTTCTACTCAGGTGTCCATCAAAGTATCTGAAGAAACAACCTAAAAGGAGGAAAGCTACTTGTGTGGTATGATTTGGGGTCTGTTCCTGATGTCAGAAATTGTTTGCTTGATAAAAGTAAGAAGCTTTTGAAGTTTGAACCAACTCTTTGCAAAAGGATTGGTTGAAAGGAAACACTTGAGGTCCAGTTTTTGATCCAGGATTGGATTATGTTTTGGAGAGAAAATGGCTGCAGGGACCGATTACCCGTCTCCACTTTCCATGTTAGATGGCAGCTACAGAAAGGAGAATGTTATTGTTACAAAAGAAGAGAAATCACTTACTTTTGAGAGCTTAAAGCAACCGAACATGGGCAAACCTCCTCGGCACCTCTCAGCTATGAGGTATTGTGTGAGCTCTGCCCAGTTGGCTCCTACAACTGAAGTGGTGAGATTGATTTCTATCATCTGTAATAATTGCAGTTTTCTATCGTTTCTTCATATTAAAGTTGTATGGAATTTGATGTTGCCTTTTCACTCCTTGCTTAGGAGTCGGATGTTGGTATTGTTAGCTCAAAGTCCTCATCGGATAGTAACTCTGCATTTGTACCTGTTTTTCGCTCTGGAAGCTGTTCAGAGATCGGTCCAAAACCTTATATGGAGGATGAGCATATCTGTATAGACAATATTTTCGAACATCTAGGTGCCACTGCGAACTTTCCTTCTCCTGGAGCTTTCTATGGGGTTTGTAATTTAATCACTAACTAAGCTATATAGAGTTGTTTCTAGAAACATTAATGCTGCTTTCATTGTTGATTAATGAAAATGGCAGTGATTCCTTTAAGTGCACAACTACCATAACATGCCATGATGTGTCAACATTCTTGTTCTACTGCAGGTTTTTGATGGCCATGGTGGTACAGATGCAGCTTCTTTTATCAGAGAGAACATTTTGAGGTTTATAGTTGAGGATTCACATTTCCCCTTTTGTGCCAAGAAGGCTATTAAGAGTGCTTTCCTAAACGCTGACCATGCTTTTGCTGATACTGGTTCTCTTGATAGTTCCTCTGGTACGACTGCACTTACTGCCCTCATATCTGGAAGGTGAGAGTTATTATCCTTCTATTGTTTATTTTCTCATCCATTATTGGTATTGGTCTAGCTTAAACTAAACGCTTAACCATGTCCTAGTAGTCACTCTTCTAATGGTTGTTTGTTAGTTTATGTATCTGCATTATGCTCTGTCAGACTCCTTTGTGGGTGCACCAAAAAATTTTCTCTTGTTCTTGGAATTTTTTTTTTTGAACAAATGGTAACAAAGATTTTGAAGCTTATGGAGTTATATGATGTAGAATGGTTAATCTGACAATTTAAATTCTATTGAGATCATTATATATTATAAGCTATCTTATTGTGCCAAGTCCACGGGTAAAATTTCATCATTTCTCATCGACCAATGTCATCCATGGTGATTTCATCCAGGAATGCTTTCAAAGACATTTCTTGGCATCAATATAGAGGCTTGTAGCTTGGTAATAAATCTTATCTGTGGGAGGCAGGGGGTCACATTTGTGAAACCTTCCATGGTGCAATAGATATGTGGCTATAGCATAGCTTTATGGTCTTGACCAGGTAAACTGGATGAATTTTTTATAGTAGAAGAATGTACTGGCCACTTCCTGTAGGATTTCAACCACAGAGTTCTCACCACGTCACTTATGTCTTTATAGATGACATCATGATTTACATGTGATTTCTTCTTTCAGGACGATGCTAATTGCCAATGCCGGGGACTGCCGAGCTGTGCTGGGAAGAAGAGGTAGGGCAGTTGAGCTTTCCAAAGACCATAAACCCAATTGTGCCTCAGAAAGAGTAAGAATTGAGAAACTGGGAGGTGTGGTTTATGATGGCTACCTTAACGGTCAATTATCAGTGGCACGAGCTCTTGGAGATTGGCACATGAAAGGCTCCAAAGGTTCCTCTTGTCCCTTAAGCGCAGAGCCGGAGCTTGAGGAGACAACTCTGAGTGAGGAAGATGAATTCTTGATCCTGGGCTGTGATGGGCTGTGGGATGTGATGAGCAGCCAATGCGCAGTTACAATTGCAAGGAAAGAATTAATGCTTCACAATGATCCTGAGAGATGCTCAAGAGAGCTGGTTACGGAGGCACTCAAGCGCAATACCTGCGACAACCTGACAGTAGTTGTGGTATGCTTCTCCCCAGACCCACCACCTTTGCTTGAGATCCCGAAATTGAAATTCAAAAGGAGTATATCAGCAGAAGGTCTGAATCTTCTGCAGGAAGTACTAGATAGTAAATCATGATCAGATTTGATGCTTAATCACATTTGTGAATGATATTGAAGAATCAGTCATTTTTCCCTTTTTATTTATTTATTCATAATGTCATCAACAGCCAACCATTGCATGTTTTGATCTGTCTTGGGATCTAATTAATTTGTTGGCTTTTGAGTGAAATTTGTTGTACATAATGTCATGGTAAATAAATCAGTTTCTCCGATGTCTTGTTGGTAACCCATCCACCCATCTCAAATCACAAAACCCAAATTTATATGAAATAGTTTTAATCGTATGAATTCTCACTCCTCTCTTATGTCTTTCTTCAATTTAGAAAAAGTAGTAGGAGAAAGATAGGTCTTAGTTTGGAATCAGAGTCGGTTACAATGGTGGACAATGTAAAGGTCAGATGGCGGAGACGGAATGCGCTCTTGCCGAAAGACTCCATAAGCTGACGACTCTTGAGAACAAAAAGAAAAAAAAAACAAACGTGTGACCAAACCAGCAATGTTCGAAGTAGATCATCGGCTGAGTTTCAATTCGATAACAAACATGATTCTCATTTTGCTCACGTGAAATGAATTGTGGGTAAGAAACTGAATTTATTTGTGGGAAATTAAAAATTGAGGAAATTTCATGCATTTGAGTCTAAGCAAAGGATGAGACAGTTGGGAAGGAGCCTTAAGATAAAGCATGGAAAAAGGCCTCACAAAACCGACTACACGCAATGCACGGTCTGATGTGCCAAGAAAACCAATGCGGACAGCATTCATGGTGTTTTTGGGTAAAACCACCTTCCAAACAATGCACACAGAAAAATGATTAAATTATCGGCTCTGATCACACCAAGAGAGAACAAAAATGCATGTACAAGGATAACTTGCCAACAAAATTGCAGGTCAAATTCAAAATCTGATGCAGCTTTTCTTTTCACCCTTTTTCGGAGCTCAAAATTTGTTGCAGCTTACAAAATCAACAAACGAGGAAACATACACCTAAGAACCCCAAAATTGTTGCTCAAATCTTATAATTCACGAGCATAATCCTGTCCCCTTGAAAGAAAGGGCAGAAGAAAGGGATGGCACACTTTGGTTATGAACACTCAACTCTTTGTCGTTTTACCGAATTATGATTACAATCTTGATCTATTTTCCCATTCTCTTCATTGATGTCATTCTTTCGCTTACTGTCTTCACATTTGAACGTCCAACCAAGAAACTCAGACTCGGACTCTGAGAACAAAGAGGTGGGGTGTACTTTGTAGTATGCAAGTGGAGCCAATTTTATCCTTCGTCTCATCTGCAAAATAGAGTCAATGCAGTCGCCAGATCAGTGAAATCACATACTATATAAAGAAAACTGCAAGGCATTTCCTTGGACATCAGACAGATTGACAAAGTAACAAATATATGTACTCTGTCCTACAACGGTCCCAAAAAAGAATATACAAAAGGCCACAACTATTTAGAAAATAAAATAAAAATTGCCAAACGTAGCCTGTTGTCAGATGACCAAATGTACAGGAATCAACACGTCCACAGATGGAACTAAACTATTGTAAGTACCAAATTTCCACAACTTTTTTTTTTTTCTATCCTTTAAAAGATAAAATTGAAAAATGCATTAAAGTTATTATATTACTGAATGAATCCTGAGACATGATATTAATACCTGCTCTCCAAATATTGTTGCATATGAGCCTGAGCTAAAATCTCCAACAGAAATTTCAGTGGTTTTGGCTCTGACTGTCAAATCATTCTCAAGTGACAAAACGAACCTAACAACAAAGAAAAAGGATATCAGGAAAAATTAAAAGGTATAAGGACCATATAATAACGACACACGATCAGGACTCAAGCATGAACCTTGATACAGCAGGGCAGTAGTGGTGACGGAGGGTATCAATCTCCCAGAGTGAACTTCCTGTTCAAAAACATCTCATCAATATGTAAAAGTAAAATTTATTTAATAATTAAAGCAATAATGTGTGTGTTGTCTGCTTTCAAATAAAATTTGAGCAAGTATACCACAGTCATGGCTTGCATGAAATGCAGGTATTTGGCATGCAGAAATCACATTTAGCGGGAAAAGACACTTACTCATGGCATTTGATTTTATAGGATCCCTTTGTTCATTATCAAAAGGGTCAATGCCTGGTTTTTTGACTGACTTATCTGCTGAAGCAGTTGCGGTGTCATTTACACCATCAGCAACCCTCTGTTCTGTTTCTGGATCATCTTTCACAGTTGCACCACCACCTCCCTGCATAAACAGTAGTCTCCTCAAATGTATCATGTATGAAATGAATACTTTGACAAAGAACAGTACAGCTGACCTCACTTGCATTCAGATCAAAAGGATAGTGAATATATTGACAAAGAAACAATTAAAGATTTTTCGGATACCCGATTCACCAAGCAATTGATTGAAGGATGTCTCCGTAGAAGATTATGAACTAACGCAATAATAACTAACGCTCCAGATGGAGGAACTGAAATTGACAGCCTGCTCAATTTCTTAGCAAAAGCAGCAGCCAAATATGCAGGAAGAAGTGGTGATTTTAAGCAAGCATCCACAAGCTGCAAAATTAAATTGCACAAGTATAAAATTTCCAATTCATCCAACATAAACATTTAAACCGGGTGTTCAACAATTATGCAGACCAAGCAAGCAATCTCATGTTCATGATGCATTATTGCAACAGAGATTCCTGTACTTTAAGCTCCAGAACTTAAACTCTGTGAAGAAATCAATCAAAGCCACAACTGATGGGAAGGTCATTACACTTGAATGACTTTGTCAAATCCCCTTAGTTTTCTTTTTTTAATGAGTAAATGAGTGTTTTAATGATAACATATAACCAGTCTAGTTGATTCAATAGATTTAAAGATAACACACACATCTAAGCATATATTATCATATGTTAAGATTCACTTTCTATTTTAATTGCTAATAATTGTAAAACAACACAAATGCACACTCACACTCATACATAGATATACATGCCTTGTGTTATAGAAGTATATCTTTAACAACTGTTACCGCAGTAATGATCAGCATTACCTGAAAAAACTTTGATCGATGTTTTGCCATAAAAATAGAAGGAACCAGTAATGCATAAAGTTTCTCATAAAAGTTGGGGTACTCTAAACCATATTGTGTCATGAGGATGAAGAGGCCGCTAAGAGCCATGACGCTGATAACACCACCAATGTCATATGACCGAGTTAAGAAATCACTGCACATTGTCAATAAATGAAATGTCGTGATCTTAGAAAGAAGTTGTTGCATGTTGTCAAGCAATGAATAGACTCAAAGTCACAAAGAACAAATTGGAAAAATATACATAAACGTATTTGGTAAGAAACTTTACCATAACAAGACTGGGTTAGATAGATAAGGAATGACTGCCTGATGGAGAGTGGCAAGAACCTGAGCATCAAAAGTCACAACATTTAAGATAACAATAAAAAACCAATTAAATTTTGTTCGGGCACAACATTTATGAGAAATCATGGTGTGGCAGGTATGAGCCTTACCTCCTTGTACACATCAAGTGGAAGTGGTAACCTTAGAAATGATAACCATGCTTTAGTAAATTTCAATTTCATCTTTTTGGCAATACTGGCTGCAGTCAACACCTGAAGACATTATCCAAAAAGAATGTGGAACTTTAATCTCATAGACATATACAGAGGATAATCTACTGAATGAATGCACAAACAATTTTGATAGTTGCATTGAAACATCATCTTCTGAAGATAATTGATAGCTTGCCTTATCATTGTGCTTCTCAGTCATGTGCTGTTTATTTTCTGCTTTAAGATTCCCAGAAATATCTTCATCGTCACCTTTACACAAGAATTTTAATCAGTAATCAATAATGATATCTTCCACCAAAGTAAAGTATGAGTTTAACTGTTGAAGCACTGATTTGTGAAGGCAGGGAACACTCACCTGATCCACTCCACATGTCATAATCAGTTTTCTCAACTGAGGCTTCCAGAGAGGGGATGTGTGACATTATGTAATGAATCTTGTGAATTAATAGATCCATGCTGCCAGTGAATGATTTTAAGAAATTAAAAGCTAACATCTTGCAGCATCAACATACTAAGAAATATAACATATTAGCATATATATATATATATATTATACATTGGGGTCATTTACATGTCTTAACAAGACAGAGGCAATGAGAAAAAAAAGAGAACAGAAATTTCCAAAGTGATAACATTGTGGATTATACTAACCTTTCACTTGGATGCCCCCCATCGTTGCAGTCTGTGTTCAGGTTTCTGTCATCTAAAGGAGATACAAAACAATAAACTAACTAAGATAACACCACCACAACCACCCCCAAAAAGATGAAACAAAAAATTATGAAACTTTCAGCAAGGACCACAGCCGGAAGTACCAGAAATGTCTTTTGCATCTAGAACTCTAGAAAGTTTTTCCAAGCTGATGTAGGTAAAATAACTGCAACAAACAAATACAACAATTACAATACTTTTTTAAGTAACCGTAACATAACTTTCCTGACTAAAGCCTCCAGTAAACAATAGAAGCCATGTGACCTTACCGGACGTCAATATTCTTGAAATACTTGGATGCCAACAAGTCTAACAAGAAATTAGCTGGTGTCGTAGAGTGAACCTATCGATGAGAACACCACATTACAACTTACTCTTTCAATAACATTAGGAAAAAAAAAATCAAATCAAGCTTTTGGAGAAACGGGTACAACTTACAATACTACGAAGCAACCTATGGTAAATAGCAGAGTGAAACCTTCCCCCATTTCCAGACTTCACAAACTCCATTATTGTGTCCAACACCACCTCCTAATCACAGTATCAGCAAGCACAATTTAGAAGCAACAAAAAAACTATAATTACAGAACAAAACAAAAAAGAACGGAAATTCAACAAAAAGAAAATTGACCTTGAGAGTTTCATCGGATTGAGGAGAAAGCAGGACTTGGATGAGGGACTCGACGAGCTCGTCGAACTTGGACCGGAGCCAAGTCCGGTAGATGAAGTCGGGGTCGTCTTGGGATGCATTGGAAGCGGAAGGCTTGGAAGAAGAGGAAGGGAGGTCAGGCAAGAGAGGGGTGAAGAAGGCCTGGAGAGAGAGGAGGGACTCGAGAACGAACTGGGGAGGCGAGGTTGGGGAGACGAAGGAGAGGAGCTTAGGGAGGTTGTTGACGTGGGCTCTGGATGAGAGGAGGTCGTGGCCTAGGGTTTTGAGGTCGGAGAGCTTTGTGCTTTTGTGCTTCTGCTTTTGCTTCTTGGAGAGAATGGAGGCCATGGTTGCTGCTGCTGGTAAGGTGAAGGTTCGGCGGGAACGGAACTGAGGGGAGAATGAAGATGAGAGTTAGGTTTTTAGGTTCGACGATTTCAATTAACTAAGAACGACAGGTCGTATCAGATATTTTTTATTTGGGAGATTCACTATTATACCTAAATATACCTCTAGAAATTATAAAAATACCTTATATGAAATGAATTTTAGAAATACCCCCAAAGCTTATTTACAACATAATAAAGAAGTTTTTAACTTCTTATAAATTACAAAATTGCCATTAATTTCTTAAAACAAGTCCAACCCCAAAACCTTATTAAAAAAATCCAAAAAACTCAATAAAGTATCAAATTAATTTAATAATTAAAATTAAATTCAATATGGCTAGCTGTTATTTTTTGGGTTGATTTATAGAAATTAAATGGTGTAATGTTTATCTATAACATTAGTGCTAAGAATGAGTATATAACTAAATATCTCTTTTTATTTTATACAATTAGTTAGTTGTTTTATTAGAATATTTTTTGGAGTATTTTGATATTCACCTATTAATTTCAAATAATGAAACCTTTATAAAAAGGAAAAGGAGAATATGGTCCAATCAAATTGCACCACCATAATCCAAATTATCGTGAACTAATCATAGAATTAATTAAGGAAGGATACGGGTTAGGTAAGTTGCCGGTGCTCCTAGCTAGGCCTCATCATTTGGCCCGCGGGCTCATGGGCCTACGGGGCCCGCCCGACCCATTGAAAAAAAGCTCGGCCCGGCCCGTTATGGGCTTTGAGAGGGCCCGGCCCGCTTGGGCTTGGGCCGGGCTTGGGCTTGGGTGTTTGAAGCCCGGCTCGGCCCATAGGCCCCGCCCGATTAAGCCCATGAAAGTCCGGCCCGGCCCGCCCACAAAAGCCCGGCCCGTTAGGCCCGCATACATATATAATTATGTATAAATAAGGGTTTAGGATTAGAATTACATCACTTGAATGACAAATCCCCCTCTTTAGTTTTTTTGTGTGTGTTACTTGTTATAAAAATTGTGTTTGTTTCCATTGAATTCTACTCATTCCTAGTTTATAATTGGATGATTAGCACATTAATTTGTGTCATTTATTAATACAACAATTATATATATAAAATAAGGCAAACAACATATCATATCACCAAACATAATCATACCACCAAATATAATCATACTTTTCTTTAACACATCACCAAACATTTGCATATTTATTCATACCATCCTTATAATTTTTTTTTTTTTTTACACTTATTATTTTTTAGGCCCATTTCGGCCCGGCCCGTTGGGCTTAGCCCGGGTCGGCCCGATGGGCCTTTTCAAACCCGACTCATGAGATGGGTTTTGGGCTTTGAATTTTTTTTAAAAACCCAGCCCGAACCGGCCGGTCCAAATCCATTAAATTTGGGTCGGACTAGCCCGGCCCGGCCCATTGACGAGCCCTACTCCTAGCACCCAATAAACAATGAAGTGTTTTTTTTTTTTTGGTCTGACAATGAAGTGTTGATATCGCAGAAGGAGAAGAAGGGTTGAAGGTGCTCTTTTTGTGAAAAAATTTCAATTAATTTTCAAATATAGAAAGAAAAAGATGGGAGTATAAGTAGTATCATCTGTAAGCAAAAGCAATATAAAATTTTAGCAAGATCAATCAACATACATAATTCATTTCATATTAGAACATTTCGGTTTTCAGGTATGCTACATGATATTACATCTTTCAATATATCGTACATCAGGGATTAGGGTTACATGTTCCTTCAGAAGGTATGGTATCCATCAAGGAAACAATAATATAACAATAATTTCGAGACGTAACAAGAGCAACGATAGCATCGCCTTTCTTGCTCTGTGACGACCCACTGAATATGTAGTAGACGTATGGAGACAACCATCTTGAGGACCACAGAGATGTGGGAGCTTGCTACTTGTTGAATGCGACAATTAGGTAAAGTTTCTGAAGTCAAATTACAGAAGAGGATGAAGACATAGCCAGCTGCAACACTCAAATCAAGGCGAAAAAAACGCAGCTGGCTCATCTAGGTTTAGTTAACATTGGTTCTCTACTGGTATGAGTTACCCTTGTGCTTCAAGAACAAATGTTTTTCTTGAACCTAAATGTTGAACCTTGGAAACAAAACTTTGTCCTTTTGAACTCTGTCCATTAATCAAGAGGAGAAATATCTCAGATGCTATTTATGTTATCCAAAATATCTAATCAGAGTCTACAATTTTAAGCCGAGAAATGGCAGCAAGTTAGGCAAAACCAACCTCATCTTTGCATCAAGAATCGTTTACTCCAAGCTGCACGAGAGAACCTGGACCAACTAGGAATATCCGTTGTGGGATTTGATATCGGAAAACAACTATTCCTTTATAAGCTGTCCTTGGTACACCATCCTGAAAAATTATAGGAAACATAAACAAACAAATCTGGATGAATAAATAAATTAACAACTGGGTATAGCTAACGCTATGGATTATTTTATTTTCAGAGCTACTTGCATAATCAATGAAGGCAGGACTTAACGAAGATTCTCCAGTCTCATAAAATCAAATAGGCTTTTCCTAATCTCAACGATAGTTAAATGAAAGTTACTCAATAACAAGGAAAATTCACCTTCCACTCTTCAAAAATACCAAATTGACGTGCAATGCGTTCAAAGTCTGGCTGGTCGTTGTACTGTATGCGAACATCACCACCAATGTTACGTGCCTTTAGTACAAGATCTGTTCCACGAATGGGTTTAGCCTTTTTCACAATATCAGCAAAGTGCTTTATATACTTGTCCTACAAACAGGTTGAAAGATGTATTGATTATAGATGTAATGAAAGCAACATTCAAACCAAATGTATTAAAGCACCCATTACCTCAATCAGGTAGTTCAAATCCATTGATTTCCAGTCAACCTTGGAAGCGAAGATAGAAAATAAAAACAGTGTGAAAATGTTGAATAAAGAGACGACAAAATTAGACTAGATGGAATGATACAGAAGTGAGATTGTTAATTACCAGGACATCATTCAGCTTGATTGGCTCAAGATATTGTTTGAAAAACTGCCCCAGACTAGAACCCTGCATAAAGCACAAGACGTGAGAACTGAGGCATTAAAAAGTTCAGTCCCACGAGGGGGCAAAGAAGCCATTTTGTTGAAGGGCTATCCCAGTTTACTAGAAAATATCATTTGCATTGGGTTAATTAGAGTGAAAGAAGTTATTCCTCTAAAATTCTTTGCAGTTTCAATGAACAAAGAACCACTTTAGCATAAGATTTTCTAGCATCACTAATAGATATTAAATTAAAATCAGTGCATAAATGCATTATAATCAATACCCTAAATCCCTGAATTGAATGTGACTGCTTGCACAATAAAAACACTAGAGGTTGGGAGGTAATGAACAAGAAAAGTGAGAATACATACATGTTCACCAAAGTTATATGTTCTGCAAACTTCTGGCCGAATAAATTGTCGATCTTTATGATTCTCTTTTAACCTCAACCAATCATCCCAGTAAGTGAAGCATTGTGAAAGAAAACATTTAGAAGAAATGCATAGAAAAGCATAGAAAAGTATAATCAAAACAAAATTCACTACAGCAACAAGGATATGCCTTTGGCCACTTTGGTGATAGCTCATCCCACGTGGATCTAGCCAGCATCCACCCAAGTCCAGGAAAGAAATCCGACCTATAAAGTACTTCTGCAGAGTGGATCAGACAGCAGATCAGAGAGCATAATGGTTCTGACAAGTGTCAATGTCTTGTGTCCAAACATTAGCAGTAAATACTGATGATGCATTAACTTGTTGGTAAGACGATTGTACCATAACGTCAAAACAATTACTATGGCGTACGAGCTCAAAGAGGAGGGAGGGGGAAGGATGAGAGAGAGTGAGAGATTGGGATGGTAAACATGTTGCCAGAATATATTAATTGACCATGTTAGATAAATGTATATAAAGACTTAGATGCAAAGACCATTGTCAAACCTTAAAGATAGGAACAATATGTTACAAACCTACATGATCCAGGAGCCTGAACGAACAATATATTTACCCAAATAAGCATCACTCCTCCCACAAAAACAAGCATATTTGCTTCATGCAATCACAAAGCACACCCACAAAGGGTGGGACAGAGATCTCAATTGGTTCTTGAGAAATAAAAGTTGTATTAAGCTTGATTTCAATATGAGGAAGATAAACTAAACAAATTGATGACAACTCACTAGGATCATGCACAAACTGCTTTTGCCCATTGTCATTCCACGAGGAAACAGCCATGATAGACCTACCACAGTTTAAATATAAAAAAAGTGAGGAGAAACCAGAATTCCTGGAGTCTGGAACAATTATCTAACAACGTAGTATTCAAGGTACAAGACCTCAGGTTCATCTAGAGGACATACTTATCCTTGTCAAGGAGAGCTGCTGCCGACTCAAAGTAATCGAAAAAATCAGGAGCAATTTCCATATCATCTGTGTTCAAATATGATGGATTGATTCAGCAAAGCATACTTAGAGCTTTGTAATAAAGCGGAAAGATATAAAAACTGACAGGGTAATCCAAGGAACACTGTTTTCACCTTCGAGTATGATTACTCGGCTGAAGTTATGCTTGTAGAACAATCCATCCAATGCCCATTTGTAATGACCTATGGAAAAACCAGGGATTTAGTACTGAAGCTAATAGATGCTTAACAGAACACTCACAGATTCCTTACGTGCAATTTTGTAGTACGCAATCAACTCCCCAGGTCTATCAGTATGAACGGGTTCATAATCCAAATGCTGCAATGAATTGAAGTCAGGACTTATGGCTGTCCTGGGGTGTTGCAAACGTCTAAGATATTCCCAAGAATATAAAATTTGATTTAAAATGTACAACTTACCTGCATATAGGTAAGCTGATCGTAGCTCAAAGCCTTCTCTTTGACAGCTGGATGCGATCCATCCTGAGAAAAATGAAGTTACCATGTTTATCTATTTCTCTCCTAGATCACTGCTAAAGAATGACGAGTGTCAATGACACTCATAGTATTTTATGAAAGATTAAGCACATAGATACCTGGGAGACAAATAGAGGAAACTTTGAAGCAACAGAACTCTGATATCTATATAATTGAAGAATTAGGCTAGTGGGTCAGCTCAACTGTGTACAAATGAAAAAAAACTGCACTGTGCAATATGGCATAAACACAAAACTTACTTTTTATTTGACAAGAACATGAAACTTACTTTAAAATTGACTTAACAGTTCTTTCCAGATAATCAGCACGATTGCATGCCATAATTACAACTGCTGCCACTGGCACCTAACAAGTTCATTAGAAATAATGGTTAAAAATAATGACAAGTCATGATTTCTAGGAAGAAGGAAAGCCTAAAGTAACACATTCATCTGCACCTGTTCTTTGTCAATCAGCCTACCTAGGCCTTTCCCTGAAAATAAATTTATAAAAAAAACAACAACAACAACAGAGGAGTTATCCTAAGTTCTTTGGAATGGCTGAAAAGAAAAAAAGTGCTTTGGAAAATAAAAATCGTTAAAGCGCACATGACATCTTCCAAGAATAGAAAATAAGTAACTGGAAGGTGCTTTTAAATATCATTTTAAGAAAAAGATTTTTTCTGATAAGCACATACTTTCAAGTTCTTCAACAAGGACCTTCAGTTGTCCGCACTCTTGCTCTAGCCGTTGCTTTTCTTCTACAATTGCAGCAGTCTAGTGTCATACTTTTTTTAAAAGGAAATCAAAATTTTATAAAAATAAGGATACAGAAAAGATGGACAAGAAGTCCATCGAAACTAACCGGCTACCAAAGAGCAACAAAAGGCCTATACAATCAATGTAATAATCAGACTCAATCCAGATAAATTACAGTAGAAGGGATATCACTAGTATGTTTTGGCAAAGAAGCCATAAAAGGGATAAAGACCTCCAGAAACCATGTTGTTACTATAAGTTATATGACAGTAATTCACTGATCAAAACAAATTCTCACAGCATGATGCAGAGAGTACAACTGGAAGAAATTGCCAAAAAATGGCCAACATGATTGATAAATTTAAAGCTTACTCATTAGTACATGAGTAAAGACAGGATAGTTGTGAGCCCTATAATATATAGAAAAATATATGAAAGACTCGAGTGCTCGAAATATATCACACCTTCTAGGGAAACAATTTGTCCTTGTTGCAAGCTTATTTGATCAATTAGTGTTCTCAATTGAGATGTACATTGGTTCTCCGACTCTATCTGTAAAAGAACAGTAAATGTGTGATTGAAAATAAAGTAATGAACTTTCAAATCACAAGAAGCTTCCAATGCAGCAAATAAGCCATTTGGTTCACGAAGAAAGGAAAATAAACAGAATCTTTTAAACATTTAGATTGAAGCTGTGTCAAACTTTCTTCTTTTGCTCAATTTGTTTAAGTCGACAATGAACCAGCAAGAGATAATAATCCTACCAAGTAATGTTGCAGCTAAGAAAAAGCTACATGAGCTAAAATAAACTGATATCTACAGCCCATTTCCCATTTATCATCAAATGAAGAAGAGAAGAGTTCATATTGTAGACCAATTTTTCATGAACCACTCTGATACAACAACAGACTCAAAATTTAGACATACCGCATCGGCAAGACGATCAGCATACTGTGATTGCGTCGCGAAAAGCCGCATCTATAAGCGAAAAAAAAATTACAAAAACACAACAAGAAGAAAACTGGTTGTCATTTCAGCTACTGCAACAACTGTACATGCATTTCAATATGAACAACACGATTGATGAATTTGAAACAAACAGCAGCGAAAGAATTAGGGTTTTGGGGGCACCTGGATATAGATGAACGCCGCAGCAGCGAGAAATAGGAGGAACCGAAAATCGCAGAGAATTTTCTTCATTTTTGTTTTCTTTTTGGTGCCAACAAATTTTCGGCAGCTTCCGATCTCACAAATTATGCATGCAAATGAATCAGATGAAATTACAAGGATCCCAAAAGAATGTTCTTCATTTGTGTGTTTGGTGAATTTTGATCGCGTTTACTTTACTGGGCAATAACTGTTAGTCAAGTTCCATGGCTTGCTAACCTGCGCCGGCTGTTCTTGCTCACTGACACTGTCCAATTTTTTTGCTTTTTACTTTTTTTGGACCAGAAGAAGAAATGGGCTTTCTGGCAGGAAAGAAAGAAAGAAAAGGAAGGAGCTTGGGCTTTTTGGTAGTAACCCCACAATGAGTTTGTATTGGATTACAACAAATCCAATAAGAGAAAGATACTTCCAATTTGTTTACCAAAAAAATATATGTTTCCAATTTGTCAACCTTATCTTATCATCTCATAATATAAAAATCATGGGATATAATCTTCAATTTTGTTATGCTTTGATAATGGGCTATAATCTTGAATCTTGATTACCTTTTTATGTTTTTATCCACCAAAATATCTATGTTTGAAACCTACCGTCTTTTTAAGTTTTTATGCATCAACCACGTCTTAATTTAGTGGTAATTTTCTTTCAAATATTAAAATAATGTTCAAATAACTTGATCATTGTCTTTGATGACGCAAAAAATAGATACCTAGTATTGAAAGAAGCACCCGAATAATATTAAACCATAATAGATGTGTAGTAAATTACAATTCCTCGTGTAGGGTCTTAATTCAATGGTAAAATTGTTGATATGGAAGTTAGTGGTATGCGGTTCGATCCTCCATGTCATGCATAGCGAGCAAGAATACCCCTCCTCCTTCCCAACCGTGACAAAAAAAAAATTACAAATCACAATTGAAACCTTGAACATTGAATCATGACACTTATCATCATATATGTCTGGAGGATTCTTTTTCTAACTTTTCCTAATCATTAGTTTTGTTTGCTAAATATAATTGGTAAAGTTATTACGGGTGTGTTTTCATTTTCTTGCCGAATCAAAGATAAAATAAAATTAATTTTCTTCTATTTCTATCATAAGCCAAATTATCCAATGCAGTTTTCAGGTGAAATTTTAAACAAACAACCTAAGCACATTACTGGTATCCATACTCCTCCGATCTTCCCAACTTTTTGGCAAATACCAAACATATAAATCTCTTCAAGAAAAAGGACTCATCCATCTCGCCATTTCTCATCAAAATCGCCAATCAAATCAAAACCCATCTGGAAGCTTTTGTTCTTGATCTTTGTTAATCCGGGGTCAAAATCAAAACAAGGATCAAGATGGGTTTTGACAAAGAAGCAAGCTCGTCGTCTCAGCGCCTCAGACCACCAGCCCCATCAGAAAACACACCGCTGATCGGAGACCCGAAACCATTGTCGTCCCAAGGCAAGACCTTTGCCAATGTCTTCATCGCTATTGTGGGTGCAGGCGTTTTGGGCTTGCCTTATTCTTTCAAGCGCACTGGGTGGCTCATGAGCCTCCTCACCCTTTTGCTCGTGGCGTTTCTTACCCACCATTGTATGATGCTGTTGGTCTACACCCGAAGAAAGCTTGAGTCTTCCAATGGATGCACGAAGATCCCATCTTTTGGGGACTTGGGTTTCGTCGTTTGTGGCACTGTAGGGAGGTTGGTGGTCGATGTTCTTATCATTCTTGCTCAGGCTGGGTTTTGCGTCGGCTATCTCATTTTTATTGGTAATACAATGGCCCATTTGCTAAATGCACCCACAGCAACCCATTTGACACCCAAGATTTTGGGTTTGGCACCAAAAAGCTTTTACATTTGGGGGTGTTTTCCGTTCCAATTGGGGTTGAATTCGATTGCAACGTTGACCCATTTAGCCCCTTTGAGTATTTTTGCTGATGTGATTGATCTTGGAGCAATGGGCGTGGTGATGGTGGAGGATGTGATGGTTATGGCGGCAAAAAGGCCTGAAGTGAAGGCCTTTGGGGACCTTTCTTTGTTCTTTTATGGCTTGGGTGTGGCTGTGTACTCGTTTGAAGGGGTTGGGATGGTTTTGCCTTTAGAGACAGAGACCAAAGACAAGGACAAGTTTGGGCGGATCCTGGGCTGGACCATGACTTTCATTTCTTTGATGTATGGAAGCTTTGGAGCTTTGGGTTACTTTGCTTTTGGGGAAGAAACTAAGGACATGATCACAGCTAATTATGGTGCAGGCGTGATCAGCACTCTGGTGAAGCTTGGTCTTGTGGTGAATCTATTCTTCACATTGCCTATAATGATGCACCCGGTTTATGAGATCGTGGAGAGGCGGTTTTGGAGCGGGAGGTACTGCTTATGGTTGAGGTGGGTGCTGGTTTTGGCTGTGAGTTTGGTGGCTTTGTTGGTCCCCAATTTTGCTGATTTCATGTCTTTGGTGGGGAGTGGTGTGTGCTGTGCATTGGGGTTTGTTTTGCCTACCTTGTTTCACCTGATGGTTTTCAAGGGAGAGATGGGGTGGAGACAATGGTCTTCAGATGTAAGCATTTTGGTGTTAGGACTTGTTCTTGCGCTTTCAGGAACTTGGTCTGCTCTGCAAGAGATTTTCTCCGTCAAAGTATAGGATGTGTGAGTTGAGAGTTGGCGTCTATTCCTTAGCTAGCTTGAATGATTTCTCTCTGCATTACCAAAAGATTGTTTCCTTTGCCTACAGATTGTTATCTTATTTTGATCATAAATGGCATCCTCATTCAAAGATTGTAAAGGTATGATGTTAGTAAAATGTTACCTGTTGTTGAAATGAAGTTTGCATTGACCCCATAATATGTTTGAGTGCTTGGCTCAAAGATGATGCTGATATTTTCATAATGAACCCTCTCATTATTGTTCTGTTTTGTGTTGTGTATGCTTTTTTACTGGTAAAGCGTCTTGCGTGCAAAGATGGTTGTATATTGGAAACTCTCCTTCGAAATACAACATTCAGTACCAATAATCGGAACCCTTTTGTATCAGAAGGTGATGTGATGCAAGCAATAAATGAAAAGAGGAGGTGGTATGGTACCAAATAGAGGAAGAACAAAAAGGAAAATGGACTATATTCACAATCACAACCATTACTAGAGATTGCATGGAACTAAAGTTTATTTAGGTTTCATAAAAGGGATTCATCAATCATCATACTTAATCTTTGTAAAAGTACTCTCTCAAAAAAAGTCTTTGTAAAAGTAATTAGAAGAGATTTACAATGACCTCAGTTAGTAGGCTAGATTCTTTTACCAGCACGACGCGTTCACACATCAACAAAGATGGAGGAAACTAGCTCTGTTAAGGAATTTGATCGTACTTATTAAACCCTGAATGAATGAATAAGTAATTATTTAGTCTTAATTCAAAGTGGAGGTGCCAGAGGGGGGAGAAAGTAGTGTAGCTCAAGTGGCAAGAGAAAATAAAGGGTGGTACAAGAAAGAAGAGAGAAATCCCACATCGGAGGAAGAGAGAAAAAGAAGGGAGAAAAAATTTAACTCTCATATTGATTTACTGTGAAATTTCTCTATTTTCAATATCTACTTTGGATATGTTGAAAATAGCAAATTAATAACTATAAAGTATAAACTAATGGAAGTATGCCACAAAATTTCAAAATTGCTAGGGCTCAAACTAGAAAGCTTATGTTTTGCTTCCAGCATAACCTCTCTATGTTAACTATCTGCGGTGCTACTGCGGCTATACTGCGGTGTTTTTTTCCAGCATACCTTTTAAATATAATATATTTAAAGAGTATAGCCTTGCGGCTATACTGTGGTGTTTTTTTGTAATTGTCTTTAATTAATAGTATAGCCGGGTGGCTATACTGGGGTCTTTTTTCCTAATTTTTTTTAGTAACTAGTATGGCCGCTCGGCTATACTACGGTGTTTTATTTAATTTTTTTAAATAAATAGTATAGCCGGGCGGCTATACGTTTTAAATATATTATATTCACACAGTATAGCCGCTCGGATATACTCAGGTCACTTTTTTCATTTTTATTTTTTCATAAATAGTATAGCCGCTACTCTTCAAAATATATACACAACTCGGTAATATGATAATAAAATCGGCCTAGGCGGGTCTGGGCGGATGAGATCAAATAACACTCTTTTCTTTTCTGCCTTTCTTTCTCTCTTTTCTGAAGAGCTGATCCCACTGCAGTTTCCATCGTTTAGAGCTTCAATATCATCTTGCTAATATGTAAATAAAGTAAGCACAATCTTTGTAGCACATAACATATATAAATTAACAAATTTCTCTCCGCCTTTTTTCTTTTCCACTTAACATATAGAAATTACACGTCCCCTATATTGCTCTTACATTACAGGAGAGTTTGTTCAAATGCTTGAATTTGGTGCAAGAAATGATGGTGAATAAAGGGTACGAGTCCATGTTAGATACTTTGTCATGCACAACAAGGAACCCCAATAATGAGTGTGCTGGACCGTCACCTCACCAAATCAGATCAAACCGAGAACACAATTAGCAGCACAACAATCACCACCACGACCACATATACTTCTTCAACTATGATTGCCGAGAAAAGCGATAGTAAGCGGCGCAGATTAAATGGTACTTGTTCAGTGAAAATAGGTTCCAGCTCTCCCATCATTTTCAAAAGTGTTGAATTTGTTTAAGTGTTAATTTGTCTATGCCTCATAATAGTTGTTCTCCTCTTCACTACCAGAGCTGGCTCTAAGTCACCAGATAAGCAATGTCCCATTTTACTGCCCAGAAAACAAAGAATGAATATTGAAAAAACAGAGAGAGAATTCATTTTGTTTTATGGGGTTTTGAAGTTGGGGAAGGGAAGGACAGAATGGAGTTTTGAATGGTGTGTGAGTTGCTTTTGCCCTGTTTGGGTTCTTGGGTGGAGTTGGGAGTTGGGATGTGGGATGAGAATGTGTCTCTTGTTTGGTGGCATCAAAATGCTTCAATAAGTTGCTTCAACTGCTAAGAAAAGCATTTTCTTTTTTCCTTTCTCTTAAAACAAATAAGAAAAAGATAAAAAAGCATCAATGATTTTATAACTCAAATAGTTAAGAGAATTTATCCCTACACCCGAGGTCATGTGTTCGAATCCCTTCTCTCAGAGAGCTCATAATAGATTAACATTTTCCTTTAACAGTGAATAATGATATGGTTACATTTTGAGGAATGGAAGCATGTCAATTTATGAGATTGGTGAGAACATCGAAGGAAAAGAAAAGTAGGAAATCTGCTAGATCATGCATATAAGTTATACAAGGCAATATGATTCTCCATCTGCTGCACCACATGGTTGAAAGCACCCTAATAAAATCGTTCAAATTGTAAAAGTATCATTCCAGCTTTTTCGATGAGTGCCTCATCCAAACCAATACCCTGATATCTTGAAAGGCCTCTTCTTAGTTCTCCCATCTTGAATGCAATAATTTCTGCAGCAGGCTGGCTGAGGCTGGAAAAAGGCAGCTATGTTTAGTTTGCACCCAAACCCTTTGATAGAAGCGGAACATTAGAAAATCAATTGCTCCTAACAGGAAAATATTGCAGCAACAGCAAACAGCCTATGCTCTCATCATGCACACTTTGTTTAGCATATGATATCACTAATTGCTTATGCATAACTCAAAGTGATGCCCGAATAACCTCAACCAATTCCTCAATGTTACAAGCTACAATTTTCCCTCTTGGGAAAATCCTAAATATGCTGAACCAAATGAATCCATCTTTGGAAGTTTACAGATCTCGAAATCAACTACAGAAAATATTAAATCGTTGCCTAGGCTCTAGGCGGGCGCCTAGGCGGATCTGGGCGCTTGGGCACAAAATGGTTTTCTTTTTTGTAATTAAGTAATATCTAGACTTTTTTAATTACTTTAGGTAGTAACTATGTTTTAATTATTATTTATTTAGTGAATAATTAGTATTTAAATATTTTACTAATTTCATAAATTACTTGATAAATAGTAATTCATTATTAAAATTATTTTGTGGACTTTGTTTTTTTATATACAAAATTAGTTTGTTTAGTTTAATATTTGCACTTAAGTAATATCTTAGCTGTATTTAATTGTATTAATTAGTAATTATGTTTAATTATTATTTATTTGGTGAATAATTATTATTTAATTAAATTCATAAATTACTTAATAAATACTAATTAATTATATGTATGTGCTTATCTTAAATAATTTTGTGGACTTTAAAATTATTTTTACTTTCCAAATATATTTTAAAAATAGTTGCAATTATTAGAAAATTATTTTAGTATTCCAAAAATGGATTTGAGCCTCCGAACCCAAAATCCAAGTCTCAAACTTTTCTCAAGCCTTGAACCCTAACCATAAGCCTATAGGGCACTTATGATTCGATTAGGATATGTGAGTTGAGAGTTGTCGTCTATTCCTTGGCTAGCTTGAATGGTTTTTCTCTGCATTACCAAAAGATTGTTTCCTTGCCAACAGATTGTTATCTTATTTTAATCATAAATGGCATCATCATTTTGAAAGATTGTAAAGGCATATGGTGTTAGTAGAACGTTACCACAGTTGTTCAAATGAAGTTTTCATTGTCTCAGAGTACGTTTGAGTGTTTGGCTTAAAGATGATGAATTGATGCTGATATTTTCATAATGAACCCTCTCATTATTGTTCTGTTTTGTGTGTTATGTAGAGATATTATCAACACATTGTGTGTTGTGGGTTATTTAGAGTGATTCTCAAGATTCATTTACAAGTAACAACCCATGTATTCTGTCAATTTTTATTGTTCATAAACTCATATTCATACTTCAGGCCATAAAGAATTTGAGAACTGAAATGGCACGAGCAAAATATATGAATGATCCAGCTAAAACCAACATTAGCAAAACTCTCTGTTCATTCGTGTTTGGAGAGAGAGAGTGAGAGAGAATCGGCAAATACTTTTATTTGAGATCAAACAAAAAATTACAGCAGAGGCCAAAGAGGAAGACATAACTCAGTTTAATAATACAATCATCAAATGTGTAATAATGAGAGGAAAAAAACTATAGGTCTTCGCTTCAACAGGACTAGGAAAATTTCCGAAAAGAAGACATGTGTCATCCAACAAGCTAAAGAATAAGAATCAAGAAAAAGAGGGAGGCATACACAATATGAAATACAGAAGATACAATACAAGCTCAGTGAATTCAAAACATAAAACACAATCGTCAGTCCCCCATCATCAGTACGCTGCATTAACACGGCTTGGAACGGCAAATAGCAGACACAAAAACGAAGCGGAACTATTACCCAGCTAAAATGCACTCCAATGATCAGAGTCTCTTCTTGGAGTCTGACTCTCCGTTGACAACTTAAAAGGCCCTGAAGACCCAAAGGGGTCTGAGTCTCGTCTTGGAGTTTGACTCTCCAGTGATGTACTAAATGGAGAAGACCCAAAAGCATCTGAGTCTCTTCTCGGAGTTTGGCTGTCCAGTGATGTCCTAAATGGTGCTGAAGACCCAAAAGGGTCTGAGTCTCTTCTTGGAGTTTGACTGTCCCATGATGTCCTAAATGGCCCGGAAGACCCAAAAGGGTCTGAGTCTCTTCTTGGAGTTTGACTGTCCAGTGATGTCCTAAATGGCGCTGAAGAGCCAAAAGGATCTGGGATGTCATCCAATGTTGGAAACCCATGACCCTGATCAAAGTCTCTACTGCTGCGCATAGAATCAAATCTTCCCAACGTTTCTTGTTGAGGGAAAAATCCACTATCTTGTGTACTTCTGAACGAATCAAACCTGGAGAAGGTGTCAAATGAGGGTTCAGAACTATCCTTGTACCTTGGAGGTGAGTATCCTGAATTGAAGACCGAGAGTGGTGTGCTAGGAACGGAGTCGTCAAAAGTAAAGGAACGGTTATTCTGGGAAAAGCCACCTGCTGATGACCCAGTCCTGATAGGGTTGAGGCCAAACTCCCCAGGCCCAGAAAAGTAGTGATCTCTATTACTCTCATGATCAATATCCTACATGCATGATTAAGAGCAGTTACAGCACAACCCAGCATGCCAACAACAAACACAAATATAACACAGCAAAAACAGAAAGCTTGAAAGAGGCAAGTAACCAACTAGCCATAGGAAAAAAAAACATTCACTAGAACCTAGAATACATGCCTTCTAGGTGGGGGCCAAATATGAGAAATTTTCATCATGTACAAAAAACATTAACAAGAATTAACATGACAAAGAATTGCTCATGTTTTAGCTTAAAATATGACTTGCTTTTCCCCTTCACCACAATTCTTTACCATGATTAAGAGAGTTGCATTAGATTGTTTAACCATGTTATTTACTCCCTTTTCACTGCAAACCCAAAATGGTTCTGATTAACCAAGTCCAAGTGCCAAAATCATGGTCTCCTCAATGTGCATTTAACTGCACCAAGAACAATTTCACAACCCCTTTTGTATCTGCAGTGCACCAACTGGGTTTGGTCATAATTGGTCGGTTACAGACGTGCTTTACATGAAGATTCCATCAGAACTAGAAACTAAGTGATGATAAGAAAAAAGAAAGAAAAAAAAAAACTAGTATTGTTAAAATTATCTAAACCTCATTTAATAACTAACCAAGTCAGCTTTAGATCACTTGAGCCAGCAACCATTCTAATCAAATAAAGGACAAATCACCACCACAAACAACTAGGTGGTACTAACCAAAATCATGCAGCAAGATCCAATCAACATAGACACAAGGTCAGAGAGTACTGATTTCCATTAGATAAATACTGAATACACTAATACCAAAAACAACCAAAAAAGAATAACGAGTACAATATTGGCTTACCTTGGTGGTACTAACTGCATTGAAACCCCACACAGAGTCAACGTCATCATTAGTGTCAAATGTTCCCCACGGTGGTTCATCAAAATTCTTGTCACCAAACACAGACCCAGGACCCCCATGATCACTACACATGAAAATTTAGAATTTCAAAAACTTTAACAGGTATCAGGATTTACATAACAGAAGATGTTTGATTCTTGCCAGATTTCACCAATATGATCTGGGGGTCATTTAAGGATATCAATTTACTAAAGCAGCACTAAAAGAAAAGAACATAAACAATTACATAAACAAAGAGCAAAGAGCATCAGAAGGCTAAAAGCATTGCCATTTGACATGGCTATTCGATATTGTACAGGAATTCCTTAAATATTTGGTAAGAACAACATATTTTCATGTAGAAGTTCTTTATGAAATTCATGCATAGATCTAAGGTGTTCGAAGGATGGGATTAGGTTTGGCAGCTTATATTGCACTCAACAGTCAAAATTGTCCAAAGATTGTTCGACAACCACCAGAGTTAAAAAGATTAATTTGTTACCAAATGTGCCAACCGTATGTATATCAAGCTAACACCCTCTCTCAAGTGCGATTCCATTCTGCACATGGAGAAGGACACAGAAGCATACATAGGGGGACATATGGGTATTGCCCAACCATGCAGCTTGCAAATTAACAAATAATCGCAGAAGGGGTGAAAGACTTCAAACCCAGGACCTCTTGACACATAACAAACTGTATATCAAGCTAACTATTAGCTACCAACAATACTAATCCTTATATTCTTTTTTCTTTCTATCTTTTTTTCTGAAACAGCAAATGATTAGATAATTTATAGCAAGGTGAGAAGTATAAGGATTAGACGAGAATGTAGAGAATTGCAACGAAACCATAAGGCCAGACAGGTTGATAAAAAACTCCTTTTCAAGTAAAAGGCACTATGAGGCTTGTTTAAGTGTAGTGCATCAACACGCAACCAATCAAGGTGATATTAAACATGTAGAAACTAACGATCTAGAACTATACCTTTGAAATTCCTTCTCACGGGGTGAGGCATCTGCACCTGTAGTCTTTCCAAAGTTAGAATCAGAAAATTCTCTAGATGGGCTTCCAACAGTACTGCTAGCAAATGGACTGTTCGGAGCACTTTTTACTGAATCATATTCATTTTTATCATATGCTGCTCCATTTTCAACTACCCTTTCATCTGCACTCTGAGGCTTTTCTGAATTTTCATTAACTTTAGGTGAAGAAGCAGCTGTTGGACTCTCAACTGTGGGAGCTTTTTCTTTCTGAGCGGGTGATGATTTCTGTTTTGGAGGCGCCAAGACATTTGGCACATCAAGAGTGAGCTCCTTGACAACAGTGAATCCTGAAAAGTGAACTTCTGCATGAGTCATCTTGAATAGTCACAATCCCTTATCAAATTAGCAGACCACATATAGACAAAAAAAAAAAAAGGAACTATGAACAGTAGATAATATACTCCATTCACCACAGGAAGAAAAAAAACAAAAACAAAAAAAATCTAAGTGTTACCAGCAGTTTCTAATCACAGAGACTATCTTGGACCTACGTAAACTCATTTATGGCATACCTTCAACTTCAAATTTATCCCAATCTTCATCCCAGTCAGCAGCTCCTTCTTGGATGCCAGGTTGCCAGCCTTATATAAAAGCAAAGAAAAGTTTCAAACGGCCAAATGTAATATAACTACAAATACTGCAGCAGTGAACTATAAAGACAAAAAAAAATGATACTTTCGAAACCCTACAGACTTTGAATAAGTTCAATCCATCCTGTTACATGTTTTCTTTTTTACAAACAAATCAGAGAGATTTGCAAGACTACATAAGATTTCCAATGATTTCAGCTTCTAGAAAGACAATACTTTTACTAAATCAAAATAATTTGACCGTCCAGAGTGTTGTAAAATCCATCAATAATTTCGATAAAGAAAAATCATTTTGAAAACTCCAAGGGCATTCATGAGACTTGCTCATAAATCATACTTTTCACTTAACATTTTCTATGAATTATATTTTAATCCTTAATAGAACTACTCTTATGAGTATATATAGGATTTCAAAATTCCCAAGAAATCAACTAAGGAAAGAGATCAACTTACCAAAAGGAAGCTCAGTTAATGTTGTAGGCTTTCCACGTAATCCATACTTCTTGCAGCGCTCATTGAGAGTTTTTACGAGCTCATCAAGATCCAATTGGATACGATCAACGCGATCCTGAAAATTCAGTTGGAAATTATCTTAGGCAAGTTCTGCAAAGGTTTCCATTAACCACCCACGTTTAAATATACCTGAAGGGTGCCATCAGTATCACCTCCTTGCTCCATCTTGACAATTGCCCTGTATAGCTCCATTTTCTTCTCCTGCATATCAATCACATAACATAATCCAATCTGTGATAATAAAATGAATACACCACTTGGGCTATCACCATTATTTTTCTCTTTTCTGACCCTACTTTCTCTCTATCCCACTACTCCTAGAAATCCTAAAAAATGTATTATGTTTGTTACTCATAAAAGTAAAACACATAAAGTCCTATTTGATTTTGAATTCCCATTTTTACTTATCTCATAAAACAATAAAAGTAAGCCATCTCGCGTGCACAGACATTTATAATTTAAATCTAACTTAACAAACAGCAAGCATGTGACACTTTGAGATTTGAACGAGCAAGAGCAACGTAACACAATATGGAGGCATTGTCCATAAAGTTTTGAAATGCAGTTACATGTACCTGTAAATCACGAAATGTGGCTTCTTCAATAGTCAGCTTGGAAGCTACATCTCCAGTTTGTTTGTATTTCTCCTCATATTTCTTGGCCAGGGACTCGGCCTAAAATCATGTAGGGCTCATGAAGTCAATATAGTAGCTAAAGATTAATGTAAATATGTGCTCAGGCTCAAGCATTCTAGAGCATACCTCACGTTTATCAGCAGATGCCCTTTCTGTGATCTCATTAAGGCGATTATCACATCTGCTCTTGTACAAAACCTTATACCAAAAAGGAAAAGATAGATTATAGCAAATATAACAAGGTCATCAAACATGCTAATTTCAACACCACACCCAACACATGTGAGACTTAAAATAAAGTATTATTATTCTCAATCATCCAATATAAGCATTCAAAAACTGAAAGCATAAAAACTACATTTCTTTATGCTTGTATCTAGATATAAAATTATTACATGTTTGAGTCAAATGCCTTTTAAAATGTCATTTGCCTAAAGTAACATAGTGAAGCCGCCTTGAAATACACCACAAGCTGTGAACTCTTCCAGAAATATGGTCTAAAATTATATATATGACAAATTCTTCCCATGCCCCAGCTATATTGTTGATCAAAATTTGGATCTTGATTTCATTACTATTATGGTGCATAAGAATGACCTCTTAATTGACTACCAAAGCTCCTCAACTCAAAGAGTCCTAGTCAATCCTTAAAAATTAAAATTAAATAAATGGAAACAGTATTTTATTTCAATCAAACAGTGCAATCTCTGTGGACAAGTGTCCACCTTAAACAGTAAAACAATGAAAACTAGACTACAGGAACAATACAATTTCTTCCAACATACAGGACCTTCAACCTAAATAAAATATTAAAATAGAAAACAGCTGCTTTTCAATCAGTGAATATGGCTGAAAAGATACATCATGAAATTCAGACGATGCTGAAGCCCAAGGTGATGGCCGAAATCAAACTTTATCGTAAAACTACTCCTCCGTACCCCGATATAGTTTTAAAAACTCCTCTAGCTTTTCTCAAGCCATGAAAAACCCAAATAGCTGCTAGAACACTGCATCCCAAAAAACATTTGCCTTCATATCCCCACCAAACTACTCTTGCCCTCTACAAAACAGAGAAGAGCACCCAGCTGGAATTCCCCAACTCAAATTTCCTTCCCTAAACAGTCTCATCCACAAATTTAAAGCGATAATGAAAAAACACATGATCTACACTTTCTGCCCTAACTTCCCAACAAGTCCTTGTCAGTACAAGAATCAGTGCTACTTCACAACACAACCATCCACACTTTAAACAAGTTTTTCTCACACCACTGAAGATCAAATAGTAAAAAGTCTGCGGACTAGTTAATAGCAACAAATGATTTGGACATCCAAAAATCTATCACTCGTCATTGAACAATTTGATTCAGAAGCAAAAAGTAAAACAACTTTATTATATACAATATGCCCAACCAGGGGCATACAAGAAAGAAAGGGAAGAAGATAACACAAAATACTCACAAGTTCTTGCATTTTGACACGGAAATATTCAATTTTCTCTTTAGCATCTAAAATTTCTTTCTCCAGTTCTTCTACCTTCAAGGAACAAAAGGAATCATATTAGAAGGTTGAGGGAAAAAAGCTGAAAATGGAGCAAAAGTTTAATACAGTATAAAAGTATGCGGAAATTCCTATCTTTAAGTTGGCAATTCAAGGAAAACTGATCGTGATTCATTGCCAGAACAGCCTTCCTACTTAAGCTTAAT
This sequence comes from Prunus fruticosa, assembly GCA_018703695.1. NCBI lineage: Eukaryota > Viridiplantae > Streptophyta > Magnoliopsida > Rosales > Rosaceae > Prunus > Prunus fruticosa. The sequence continues at coordinate 37,401,643 of CM031924.1, read as the reverse complement.
GAAAATCTTCTCAACAGAATAATGAATTAAAACAACAATATTAAGTTCAAAGTAAAAAACATAATCACAAGATTTTCAAGTTCTTTGGTTATGTTTGACATGTATCTGGAAGTAACAAAGACATATAACTTTGCAAAAATAATACATATATAAGGAGATAATCTGGAAATGGATTAGCCTTGGTGCTACATCATGAAAAAAGAGGGAGGGAGAAAGTGGAGGGGGAAGGGAGGGAGGGAGAGAGGAAGTCAGGGAGGGAGGGAGCAAGAGAGAGAGAGAAAAGATTAAACCAATTGGGTTGTGGATACAGCCAATATAACCAAAAGGTTATACCAGCGCTTAGAATTAGTCAGGAAGCAAATTCTATCTCAGAATAAAAAACACAAAAGCTGCCAGTTTTTTACCACAATACATATGGTATACAACTTGTACCATTAAGAGGGAAAGCTCTAACATCAGATGAACAGACAAATGGCTCACACTGTCAAAATTGGGGAACAGGAAAGTTCAAGTACCTTTTTATCAGCTTCAGTTGCTTCTTTGAACTTTAATTCTAGGGAGTTAATCTCCTCTTTACTCAGTTGATTTACAAGATGTTTCTCTAATTCTGGTACTCTTGGTTTCTGCTGATTGGTCTGTGGCCTTTCATCAGCATGAGAAGGAGCAACTGGCTTCGGTGGCCTTCCTCCAACTGGGGGTGCCATGTGTCGAGCCCCAGGGCCAGGTATCGGTTGCTGTTGTTGAACGCCTTTTAAAGTGAAAAATAAGAAACTAATCTCCATGAAAGGACATATGATCTCAAAAAAAGTGATTCGTTTTATGGATGAATACCAGATGCAGGTCTCCAGGCTACATTGCCAGCATGGTTGTAATGATTTGCAGGTTGAAAAATATTAGATAAATCAAACACAACACTGCTTGGTAGCGCAGCTGGGAGAGGGCGTCCCTCCATATACCGCTCCATCAAATATAGTGCGACACAAAACTCCCTGAGAGAAAGCATGCTATCATTATCCTGATCGGATAAGTCCCACACCTGCTTCAAAACCTCTGACAGATGTAAACAATAGCATACAGTTAAAGAGTGAGGGAACTAAATGCTCGTAGAAGACAAGGAAGCGCATTATACGAGTTTAAAAAAATAATGAAATTTCATATCCAATTACAACAGTAATGTTCCCTTGCAAGACAATGCGGCAGATATGTTTTCAAACCATCAATATAGACCGCACATTCAGACATGATACCATTTTAAAGTTTCTATGAATGTTCCCAAGTCACAAATAGCTGTGGCAAAGCTTCTCACAAAAAACTTATATATTAATGATCTAGCCTGTTATAATCAGGAAGTCTGAACTAAATGCCACCAACTAAATATTGTGAGTCAGCCACCACCCAGACGAGGGAAATTAAACAACTTTAACTCAGAGATAGGGGCAATGCAAGTTTTACAAAGAAGCATCAGTTGCAGATACAGGCTAACATAGAAGAAGGAACTGTGCCTTATAAATAACAAGACAAAAGATAAATTCAACAAAAATAGTCCCACCTCTTGGCAGTCCCCATTTTAGAAATAGGTCGCGCGCTTGTTCACCAGTGATTTTCCCATCTCTGTCTGTGTCTACTTTCACAAAGATATTGGAGTACTTCTGAGCATCAGTTTGAGTCATCCTAGGCCATTGTATATGGGACTGACTAGAAGCAGAGTTCCCAGCTCCAAGTGAAACTCCAGATGGGCTAGTCTGAGCAGAGACCTGCTGGTTTGGCTTCGCAAAAGACTGGGCCTGCTGAGGTTGGCCACCAACCTGTTGCATCATGTGTGAACTTTGCAAAGAACCAACGGTACTTGGGCTAGCTGAAGATTGGGTCCCAGCAGCTGGTACAATGGCTGATGAGACCGGTACACTGCCAGGAGGAAATGCATGTGCAGAAGGATTTTGCTTTGGTTGAGATGCTGTTGCAGAAAACACATCATCTCCAAAAGATGAATCAGGAGTAAACCCATTCCCAGATATATTTAATGACTTGGAATCCATAGCTGGTGGTCCTGATGGTCTTATCCCAAAACCTGCCTGCGGTCTAGGTGGTAGGGAAGCTGTTGGTCCTGATGTTGAGGGTATCCCCGTTGGAGCTCCACCAGTCCTTCCACCAATCCAATCATTTGACATACTCGAGTTTGGCGGATGAGGACGAACCACTGAACCTCCCCTAGGAAACCCTTGAGTGGCAACACCCTGTGGTGGTTGGGAATCAGAAGTAGATAGAGGCACTGGAGGCCTCGTTGACTTACCATCTTGAGAAAGGAAATTTTGTTGGTTCACATTCACACTTGGAGGTACTTGCGGCCCCCTGAACCCAAGGGTTTGGGAGGATGCTGGAGTAACAGCACCACCCTGAGTTGCAGGTGCTTGTGCAGCAGGATTGAACTGAGATTGTACTTGTGGTCCCCTGAACCCAAGATTTTGGGAGGATGTCGGAGTAACAGAACCGCCCTGAGTTGCGGTTGCTGCTGCAGCAGAATTATACTGAGGTGGTACTTGCGGGCCCCGGAGCCCAAGAGTTTGAGATGATGTCGGAGTAACAGCACCACCCTGCGTGGCAGGTGCTGCTGAAGCAGAATTGAACTGAGGTGCAGCCGTGGCCGTGAGATTTATTTGAGGTGCAGGTATTTTAGCTGCAGCTGGGCCATATAATGCTGCCTTCACAATTTCTGGAGTAAGTTCTCGCTTACTTTGTGCCACAGTGACAAGTCTAAGTGCATTGTAAAACTCTGCCCGACCAAGGAAACTAGTCTGCCTCTGGTCTGCAATCGCCCATATCTGCCAATGAACATAAGAAGCCAATATAAATTATAATTGGTCCAAATTTCGGTTGAAAAAGATAATGACAAAGTGCTTCTAATTCATTTATAGATAACATATCATTCCCCCAGTTATTATCTTGCACAGTTTTCCTCCAACTAAACAAATATACAGCATAAAATACCATTTGTTGATATCATCATGAACCATGAACATTTCAGTTGTATGCTAAAATTCCAACTATTCAGGAGTAGTCTTATACTATCATTGACACCTTGGCCAACCTAACAAAATCATACTGTAGGTTTGCACAACTACATTACTGTAATTTCATAAACAATTCTCAGTGACCCATCAATGCAAGGAAGTCACATTTTACAGTATCCATAAAAATAGCATTTCTAAAGTCTGCCTTCCACCTACTATCGATTGAGCACACACACAAAAAAGTTAGTTTAATGACAAGATAACATGGCTCTCTTAACCTCACTATCACTAACAGTAGTCTATATTCATCATCTGCTTATTTTGTACTATTTGTTCCCATCATACTATAGAAAATTAACTAAATAAAAATCAATTCCGCATTTACAGTAATACAAAATGAAAGCGCTCAGCTCCCATCAGAGAACTAGCACATTCCGAGCTCACATTAACTGCTTCAGCCAAAAAGAGACTAAAAATTCAAAACAATCTGATTGAGAGCACATTTCCATCAACATCAAAGCCCGATCAACCACTTCAATTATACATATACAATCATAAACACTATGATATAAATACAACTATAGATTGGTTTTGCGACGGACGACCAAAAAGAAGAGAGAGGAGAGAGAGTACCTGCGCAAGGACCGGTTTGGGGAGACCGGAGGCTTGGAAGAAAGCGACGGCTTCGCTGCCACTAATCCGGCCATCGCGGTCCAAATCGGCTCGTCGGAAATACGCATCGAAGAGATCCACATTCGCCGATTGGTTTTGCGCCGACGCCATCACCACTGTCGAATTGCGATTCGCCAAGATCAGACCATGAGATCAAGAGCGCCGCGTGCTCAAGCTACCGTACACCTGAGGAGCAGCGGAGCAATCAGAAAACCAAGAATTGGGAACGAAAATTCGAAGCCCTAAAATGACATACAGAGAGATTTGCTGCCTTTCTTCTCCGATTTGGAGGAAAAAAGAAGACGACGACGGGTACACTGAGAGATGTCGATGAGTTTTTTTTTTAAAACGATCGTCGTTAATCAATTTATTTATTTTTTCTGCTTTATGACAAAAAAGGTACTGTGTTTGTTGCGATATTTCAAAACTGCCCCTGGTTTTAATAGCCCGGCCCATTAGGTACCACTGGTTTTTAATGATGAAAAATGATTGCAAACCAAAAATGATTTTATGGTTGCCCTTGGGAAGGACATTTTCCAAGTTGCCTCTTGTCCACTTTGGTGTGTCTTGGAGGAGATGTCATTGTCATGTGTTCATGGAATTTGAGTTTTTTCGGGTTCAAACAATCAAAATGCAAATTGGGTTTCTTTTCTCATGGCATTACGGCATTAACTAGCTAGCAAAGCATAAAGAACACACATGAGTAAGAATCTCTGAACTTTTTTTTATTTAATTGTTTGTTACTTGAGTGTAGGTATTTTATGATGGACCTTGTAAGTCATATCAAGATGGGTGTGGAGGCATTGTAAAGTAGGATTGGATGTGGTGCTATTCGGTTCGGTTTAATCCTTCATTAACACATTGGAGCAATGAAATATCACAGTTTGGATTGACTATATATGTATCTTAACCAAACCAAACCAATCTATTAGTAATTGGTTTGATTTGGTCTCTTCTAGGGGTGTAAATTGGATTGGAAAATTCAATTCCAACTTATTCTAATCCGAAACTTTCCAAAAAAATCCGACTTCAATACCTCCAAATATCCAAAAGTACCGAAATCCGATATTTTTGATAAAATTTAGATTCAAATTCCAAATGTATCTGTAAAGTATGGTCCGAAAAATTCCGAACTACTCCCAACCCTTTTTTATCCTATTTTTCCAAAAAAAAAATTCATAAAATTCTGAATTTTTAATTATAATTGCTTTTTTTATATATAGATCTTATATATGTTTCATTTCAATATTCATAGGAGTATATTAATTTAAGACTATTGACAAAAAATATATAGTCTTGTTTTTCTCTAAAAATATATATATATAATTTTTTCCAATAGATTAATGTCATCCACCTTGGGCCAGTTTGGCATTGCTTGCCTTGAAAATAATCGCGTCAAATTTGCTGAGAGAAAATAGCTGTGAAGAGAAAGCAGTTTGGTGTTTGGTAAACTTTTTGTTAGAAGTATTGTTGGTCCTGAATCCAGCATAATTAGAAAAAAAAATTGCAGCATAATCATTAAACCCAGCTGCCTCTTCGAAATTAATTCCTGCATAATCAAAAAATGAAAGCACCTCATTAGCTGCTTTCCCTTATAGCTTTCTCTCACAGCAATTTTTAACAATAAGTGATTTTCTCATAGTTTACCAAATGGGCTGGGCTTCCCAAATTTTTTTAAAAATCACTTATCACCCCAAATAAGCAATGTCAAACGGGCACTAGGATTAAAAGAACAAAAAAGCAAAGCAACACAAACAATTTGCTCAAAACTTGCTTTAAACGTGGCTTGTCTTAATTGGCCTTTAATTGGACCCTAATGCATGCCACCCGACCAAAAATGCTTGGGCCCGTCCTGGTAATGTTTTCAGAGAGTGTTTTCAGAGAATATTTTCAGAAAATGAAAATAAGAAAACAAATTTGCATTTTCAGGAAATGAAAATGCGTTTGGTAGATAATTAGAAAACATCTTCAGAAAAACAAAAACAATTAAAACGTGTTTGGCAGTACAATTGTTTTTCAGGTGTATTTTTGATCATTTAAGTTCTTTTTTTTATTTTTAAATTCTGATATTTTTAGAGGCTAAAATTATTATAAACAATGAAAATATATGGTAGTACAAATTGAGAATAATATTATGTGAATTCTTTTTCAAGGGTATTTTTGCTAATTTATGTTTTGAAAAATATTTTAAAAAATGTATAATTTAACAAATGAAAAATTCTATTATTTTTTAAAAGATAAAACTATCTTTTATATCCTTTCTTTTTTCTTTTCTCCTTTTTCTCCTTTTCTTTCTTTCTTCCTCTTTTCTTCTTCTTTCCTTCCCAGACCCGTTCCTTTTTCTTTCCTTTTTCCTCTTCTCTACTTTCTCTTTTCTTCTTCCTTCCCTCTTTTTCACTCTCACTCCTCCTTCCTTCCATGGCATGAATCCCATCAACTCACCTCTTTGGTTCCACTAATTAATGGTTGTGGTGGTTAGATTGGGTGGTGATGGTGGTTGAGCTCGGTATGTGGTGGTTTCTCTCTCTCTCTCTCTCTCTCTCTCTCTCTCTCTCTCTTTTCCCTTTCCTTTCTTCTCCCTCTTTCTGATTCTTTCTCTTCTTCATCTTTGTCTTTTTCTTTTCTTTTCTTCTTCCTCTCTGTCTTTATTTCTTAGTTGCAGATTTGTGTGATTATGAGTTTTTTTTTTCCTTGAAATTTTGGGGCTGATTATGGCTGGAATGAGGAGATTTGATTGTTTTGGAAATAATTTGATTGGATTGTTTGCTCAAGTGACGGAGGAGAGTTGGCTTTGATTCGGAGAGATCGAAAACAAAAACGACTTTCTGGCGTTTTCAATATTTATTCATACTTTCATTTTCATTCTCAGAAAACAATTTCAGCTTGTTTCTCAAAATAACCCACCGAACACGTTTTCACGTGAAAACAAAAAACAAAAACACAAAATGGCCCTTCACAATCCAAAAACCAAAAAGTTTTAACTTGGCATTTAATTGGTGCCTGGGTCTTGGAAAACGAAACAACTCTTTCCCATGTGGACTTTTTTTTTTTTTTTTTTGGTTGAAAACCAAGGTATCCCGCCGCGCGATCGCGGGACTAACCCTCGAGTTACTGCCGGACACAAAGCGGGACCTCTTCTAACAAAGTCTGCTCTATTCGCAAGCGCCTGGGATCGAACCCAAGACATCTTGTTTAAAGGATCCAAACCCCTTCCACTTACCAACTCCTGTTGGTCATGTGGACTCTATTCATTAGAGAAGAAACAAGATGAAACGAAGCAACCATTGCAATACCACCACCACCACTGCAGGTTCGCCCCAAAGTCTATATTTGTGTTTCTTTTACTCACCCGATATATCTGATTTGCTGATTGTTGTATATGTTTACTGCAGATCTGACAAACGAAGTGGATTTCAACCCTCAAGTTACCAATTAGGTTCCTGAGCATGCTACCATCAAAAGAAGCAAAAAAGGACCAAGAAGTCTGGCTTACCTGGAAACCATGGAAACTCTGAGGAATGGAACTATTTTGTTTTGGGGTTAGCTTAATCATGATTCACAAGAAAATTAAAATAAAGTTTGTCTGAATATTCCAAAAATAGTAACTTCCAAAAATTTCGTATTGAAATAAAGTTATTATATTTTGCATTTTTGGAATCAGCATTGGAACTGAAAATCAATTTGGAAACATTTTGGATTGAAATTCAAAACACCTGTTTCCGATCCGTTCCAGCCAAATTACACCCCTAGTCTCTTCATAAGAAACTAACTTCCCAAACTAAAACATAAATCAAGGGAAATTTCATATCAGTAAATTAAATAACATTTGATCAAAAAAAAACTTCACACTAAAAAGACGCAGGAAGTTTGAGTGTAATGTCAAAACTAAAATAAAATCAATATAGGTAGTTTAGTTTGGCTTTTATTTTTTATTTTTTCCGAATATTTTAGTTTGGTTTGGGCACTCTCCAAATAGGCTAAACTGGTAAGCAATGCAAATTATGATTTGATATGGAGGATTAGATTGGACTAGTAAAATTCTTAGATTTCATGCACAATCAAAGAATTAGGATGAACTATTCATAAGAGGTTGATGCCTAAAACTTATCTCTATTTGTCTCACTATTTTCAAGAGGATTAGTGGGGGATAAGTTTTAGACATCAACCTCATATGAACAGTCCACCTTAATTCTTCAAGTTAGAAAACAACATCTATATTCTTCCTTGATTGCACATGAAATCTAGTCATTTTACTAGTCCAAGCTAATCCAATCTAATCCTCAATATCAAACATGGCGGATTGATTAGCGTTTGATCAAATTAATGAGTTTGATCAAACAGTTAAGAGGTAGGATTTCATTTAAGAGTTTAGATAGAGTATTTATTAAAAATAGCCCAAATTTACACCCCCGTACTTATAAATACTTTTTTTAAGTAAGTGACTTTTATAGAGTTGACAAATTCTTAAATACTTTCATAGAGTTGATAAAAGTCATTAGTAAATTGACAAGACTTTTGCTTTTAATAATTAGCCTTAAAAGTATGGAAAAGTTATTCATTTAATAAGCTTTTTAAAAGTCATTAATTTTTAGGATACCACCAAACTTTTAAATACTTTTTAAAAGTCATAATTGAATACCACTAAACTTTTATATACTCTTTAAAAGTCTAAATTGAATACCTCCAAACTTTTAAATTCTATAAAAGTCATTAAAAGTTTGAATTGGATACACCCCCTTAATGTCAGTTTTTATAAAACTTTCAAAAATAGCAAAAAACCCACTTAAATGCTCTCAAAACTAAAACTCACATAAATAAATAAATAAAAGTCTGCATTGTTCTGCAACTTCGTTATTCTCTCCATTCTCTTTTGCCTTTTTCGTGCATTATTCATTTTGTTGTAAATAGCATTTTTTACATTTGGGCCTCTATTGTTTGCTTGGGTTCTCATATTTTGGCCTCGCCCCCTCATTTTGTTGTAAGCTTGTTAGGCCTAGTGATGTTCTAGTACAGTTAAACCTTCGGCATGCCCATGTAAAACAAAATACAAAACCATAACTTTGTATGGAAAACGTGTACCAATAGAAGTGAACTCAAAAGCGCATTAAGAAGAAGTAAATCAAATACAAGAAGTAATACAGTTGTTTCTTAATTTTTAACCTAAGATTTTTGCGCAGAGGCAGAGGTCCCACCCCAGTAGTATAAATCAAATACAAGAAGTAATAAAGCTTGCGATTTAGGCTTAGTTTGGTATTGCCTTGATTTTAAAAAAAACTGCTTATGCCCTGCCTTGAAAACAAACAGCCTGAAGTGAAGCAGCAAAGTGTTTGGTAATCTATATTTGTAAAAGTGCTGTGAGTATAAAAATAAGTCTTATAATGTTTGGTAAACTTTTTTATAGAAGTGTTGTGAGAGTGTATAATGACAATAAAGGGCACCATGATGAAATTTTTTTTAAAACCTAAAATTATCATAAGAAATAAAAAATGTATAGTTTTTTCTCCCTTTTGTTTCTTCCTTTCCAGGCCCTATTCCCTTTTTTTTTCCTTTCTCCCCCTCCTCTCGCTTTCTCTTTTCTTCTTCCTTCACAGTCCCCAATTTTTTTTCCTCTCCCTCTTCTCTCCTTTCTCCTTTCTCCTTTCCTCTCCCTCTTCTCAATGTCAATATCTCCATTGGTGCCAAAAACATACCCCGGAGCTTTTCTTTGCTTGCTCAAAGGCTTTGCTGGCACATGGTACTCAAAGTATTAGCATCAGAAGGTGAAATCTGAACCTAGTTGTGAAATAATTACAGCTTTTTTTTTTCTTTCGTCATCTTCCTCATCCAAAATCTTCAAGACAAAACTTGTTTTTGTTGTGATTTCATACAAATTTTTGTTATAAAGACACCTGAAGTTTCCAATCAAAACCAATTCCAACATAATCAGCCCCAATCCAAAAAATGCCCAAATGCAAAAGTTTCATACAAATTCGTGTTTGTGGAAGTATATCTATATATACACCATGAAGTCGAGCATCTGCAATTTTCATTTTGCTTTCTCTCCCTGGTTCTCTATCCTTGTCTCTCTCTCCCTTCCGATCTCTCTCTATTTTCCCCATCAAAGTCGCATATCTTCATTCCCTTCCAAGTCGGAGATCTTCTAGGTTTGTAAAATAGGAAGCTGGGTTGGTGGGGTTTTGGGTTGAGTTGGTAGCTTTGAGGGATTGAGGAAGGGAAAAAGTTGGAGAGAGAGGATGAGGTGAGCAAGTTGGAGAGAGAAAACAAAAAAACTACAAAAAATCCAAGAGGAACAACTCTTGGGAGGCTGAACGGGATAATGAGGATAAAATCCTGTAATTGTTTGAAACAAATAAGGGCAATATGGGTAATATGAAAATTTCATTAAACCCTCCGCATGCTTCTCGCGCAGCAGTTTTTAGAAGCAGGTTGTCAGCTGCTTCTACTTTTTGGCTGTGAATGACAGGAGATTATAAAATAAGCAGGTTGGATTGGTTTTACCAAACACTCAAATCTCCAAAACTTTTTTTTAAAGCTGCTTATTTTTTAAGTTAAGCAACCCCAAACTAAGCCTTAGTTTGGGATATGATTTCCCCACTCATCATTCTCCACTTACACTCCATTTTGCTTTTTAATACTTTTTAATCAATTTTGTTCTTTCTCTTTCCTATTATACTCTTACCCTACATTAATTTCTTTTTACTTCACTTTTATATTAGTTCTTTTTCTTTGTACTTAATTTTCCAACTTGCACTCCATTTTCAGTATTTTTTTTCCTTTAATCGAGTAAGAATTTAAGTTTTTTTCCCCTTTAATACTGAAAATGGAGTGTAAGTTGGAAAATTAAATATAAAGAAAAAGAAATAATATAAAAGTGAAGTAAAAAAGAAATTAATGTACGATAAGGATAGAATAGGAAAGAAAAAGAACAAAATTGATTAAAAAGTATTACAAAGAAAAATAGAGAGTAAGTGAAGAAAAGGGAAGTGTGGAAATCAACTCCCTTTATTTTAACCTTAAAAGGAAAGTCTTTTCAAAATAAAGGACGGTGAGTTGTATAGTATTCCAAACGTGTTGTCACTTCCATAAGATTACTTTTGAGTGTCCACAGAATCACATTACCCACAGGCCCCGTTTGGTTCATCGGAACGAATTTGAGGGGAAATCATTTCCCATGTCATTTTCCAAGGGATGAGAAATGGAAGATTCCTTTCCCACGTTTGTTAATGCTGGGAAAGTAACCGAGAGATATCACTTTATTTCCTTTCTCATGTTTGTTTTGAGTAGGAATGGAAAACAAAGTTTGTATAAATTTTCAATTATACCCATATTAAATCAAATAAAAAATAGAATGCATTTAATGATATATTGTAATTCTAAATTGTTAATGGGGACAAAATGGTCATGAAAAATGTTTATTTAATATTGGCTCGTTTTCCCAAACCTTCCCATGAGGAGGGAAAACAAAACCCAAGTTGGGAGGATGGCTTCATTGTCACACCCCAATTTTTTTGTTTTTGTTGAGATTATTGAGAGGGTGAGGTAAAAGAAAAACTAAAATTAAAAATTTAAATAGCAAGAAACAAGAGAACTAAACATAAACTTCTATTTAAACCAAAGTAATTTACATTGTAATTTTACAAGCCAAATTACAGGAAAGTACAGACTTTTAACAAAACATCCAAAACTATTTGCAATTCGTTCTTCTTATTTCCACTTCACAACTAAACTTCAGATTCAAAACCTGCAATAAATTCATTAAGGGGTGAGCACTACATGCTCAGTAGGGGTCCTATGTCTTATATGATTAGTGAGATTTTTAATGTACAATTTATGCAATGCATGAATGAACTTCAATTCTACCCAACCCGTTAGTCTATATAATAGGGCAAGCAAATCTGTATGTCCCATACCATGCATTTTACCACTGTGATTCCGAATGCCCCATCATATAAACTAACACCCATTTCAATCATCCCATAATTCCCTTTTTGCTAGTCATCTTGTTTACACCATTGATCTCCAAGCCCAAATCACCAAATCAACAATTATCCTGCCGATTTCCTAATCTACTGTGCACACGGGCTCGCCTGAACTTGGTCCCTACAATGGTTAGACTCAACTACACAAAAGATCTTTCCCATTATCCTCTTTTCCATAATTTCTTTATCAACCCAAAAATTCCAACCACCACCGACAACATATGAATATGTCAAAATTAATCAAATTATAATGATAATTGACAACACATATACATCCAATATCAAGGATAACAATCAAATAATATAACCAAGCATAATATAGGATTTACAATAATAATCAACTAAGCATAATATAGTATTTACCATATTTAATTAAATCAATGTATGCAAAACCTCCCCAAGAAAAACCCTACCTCAAAATCCAAAGCTATTGTATAACTCCCAGTTGTAAGTTCAAATACTTTGAGCTCCTTCAAAACTCACCACACTTAGTTCTCTTATTTTCTTTTGTCTACGATTTTTTTTAGGAAACTAGCTACTATAACTTGAAGAACTTATGATCTAATAACTATTAGGTAGGACTATTTATAGTAAGTTAGAGTCGGTAGAGAAAACATGGATGAAGCTTAACATTGTGCCACATAACTAACCTAGGGATTTCTAGACTACATCCTAGGATTTATAGACTACATGGGTGGCTTGAAGGTAAAATTGCCACCCCTTTTAGTCTTAGGTGTTGGCTCGGAGAGTGCTTAGTAAGCACTTTCCAATTACATTTATATATACAAGACTTCCTATTGTTCTTACACCTCATGCTAATATTCACCACCTCATGCTTATTGTGGTTTTTGAGGACTCTAAAAAGCAACACGTCAAACTTAAGAGAAAATTTAGTAAGCAATAATTAAAAAAAACTTTTCTAAACGCTTGTGTATAAATATTAAATAAGATTGAAGTGGCATAGTTAAAACCATATAATAGATTTGATAGGTTATAGCAAAAGCTTTCACGTGGCTTGCCATGCAACTTATATATATAAATAGTATTAAAACTATTAATTTTAAATATTTAATTTCCATGAAATATTAGTATACATATTTAAAAAAATATGGGGTTTCACAGTTGGATATTTCGGCATGTAGTAAAATAACAGGGAGAAGAAAAAGGGATTATGATGGGTATAACGGAATTTAAAGAAAAGAGAAAGGGAAAATTCTAGGAGTTACTTATTAGTATTGCTAAATTTGATTGTATGTTATTTGAACCGAGATTTTTGTTGTTAGAACTACCTGTGGCTTGATCCCTCGCAAAGGGGCACGTAGGTAGCCTGAGGTCTTACCTAGGTGCAGCCGCGAACTAAAGTTATTTTTGGTACTTTGATTTAGTCGTTTGGAGCTAGTCTCGCTTCTTTGGGTCTTTGGATGAGTATGGTTTCGACTTTGTCGATGGTCCTTAAACTCGTTTGAAAACGAGGCTTGATTGATTGATTATTCATTTTCCTGTTCGGTTAAGTGAGTGCTGTTAAAATGTGGTTGTGGTCAAGATAGCTTTGAAACCCGTTTTGGATTGTTGTACGATTTAGACCACGTCCTTAGTCTACTTGCGAGTGTTGCATTCCTAAAAGGACACAAATTAATGTGAAAACAACCAATTAAAAATACCCGCAAGTGCACGAATCTATTGAAGTATAGATTATATAAGTACGGGGTCGATCCCACGAAGAACTTGTCGGTTGCCTATAGGTTCTAATTCGAGTACAAAGAGAACACTTAACTAACACACCACAATGCACAAATGCAAATTTGAAACTAAAAGAAATGTAAAAGAAACCTAAAAGGAACAAACTAAACAAAAAAAGAAATGTGCTGTGAACAGTGACCACTGACCGGTCGTTAGGTAAGAGCGACCGGTCGTTGTGGTCTGGCGACCGGTCGTTTTAGTACAGAGTCGAAACTTCAGAATTGTGTGCTGAGCGACCGGTCGTGAGACACTAGCGACCGGTCGTTCTTGGGCAGAGTCGTTTCTCTGCTTTTTCCAGCTTCGCCTCTGCCCAGTGTTTTGCCTATAACTTTCCAACCGTACGTCCAAAATTCACGTTCTTTATACGGTTGGATTCAGCACAGAAAATGGAAGAACACAACGAGGACCAAAAGTCCAAAACAATTACGGAAACAGATAAAATTTAGTAACAAAGACACGTAACGTGTCAAACACGCAACTCACACACACATTGGGGGGGGGGGGGTTTGATTTGTTTGAAGTAACCTATTTCTGTTGCATGAAAGTAAATGGACTTTGAAATTAAATGAGAATGGCAGAGATGAATTATCAAGATGTGAAATCAAAATGTAACAAACACTAGGGTTTCGGAATCCACCCTAAACAATTCTACCCAAGTTCATGAATACTCAAGTGATGAACTCTAAACGTGTTGATGAAGATGTTCGCAATCAAGACCAGGACGAGTGGCTCAAGACGCATTGATTCTCTCTAATGTACGTAAAGTGCAGTACGAGTGCTACAATACTTGTGCCTTCCCTATAATCGAATCTAGGTGTGCTTAGTACTTTGATTCAATTACAAGAAAAACCCATTAAGTTCAAAGAGAATATGAACATCACAAGAACCCTAATAGCATGGTGTTTACATTAGGTATTCAAGAAACCAATTCACATGGATGATTCTTACTTCATCCATTTATTGCTTAGGATAACATGAAGATACACATAATCCCAACAATCTCAAGAAGCATGCTTTCAAAGTTGATCAATCAAAGAAGAACATACATCAAGGATAGATTAATTTGGTGAATTGGAATTCATCAACAATATCTAGAAATTCATAAACTCAAGCATCAAAACAACAAGGTAATCATGTTTAGGGCTTCAACCTAAGCCCTAGCTATGCAGTTTAGTTGCTCATACTTATTCCAAATACAAACTCAAAATAAAATTAGAAAGAGTTTACAGATTTTGAGAAAATGATGAAAGCTTCAAGGTCATCAATGGTGGAAGCTTTCTTCTCTACTTTGCTTGGCTGCACCTTGGCTTTCTCCTTCCTTCAAGCTCTCCCCAAATCTCCGCAAATTGTGGAATATCTCCTTGCAATGGCTGATGCTCCTTTCACTCCTCTCTCCTCCTTTCCAGCTTTTTCCAAAATATCTTTTTAATATAAAACAATTACTTTTGTTAAAGCCTTAAGCCTTGTCTCCTTGCCATGATGGGCTCTTTTGTTATTGTCTTCACCAAGATGCTCTTTGTTTCAGAAAATAACTCATCTACAAAGGTAAATTCTTGTTACCAAGTGTTATGGTAACAAGAATAATCAAGATGACACAATGGAGGTAAAAGCTGGCCAATTCCGGATTTCCAGAGCTGTGGTAACATGCTGGATTGGTTGGATGGGCAATACTTGTCCAATGGAGCTCAAATTTGGATATGTTGTAGTTAACATCCATTGGAACAAGTCTCGTGAAGATCATGACCTCATCCGAGCACCGGAGCATGTTGATCCCAGGCCAAGAAGTTGACCTACGAAAATGAACAAAAACAGAAATTATAACAAATAGTGCACTTTTAGCTCATTTTCATTCCAACCAAGGTAAAATCTAAGAAAACACAAAAAGGAAGTAAAAAGCTATAAAATGTCAAGAACTAACTCAAAATAGTGGGTGAATAACATGAAAAATCATGTGTAAAAATGAACCGAACAAACTTCCCAAACTTATCTTTTGCTAGTCCTCGAGCAAAACAGAAACTAAAACAAGACTTTGAAACAAAACTTTCCGAACACTTTCCAAAGAGAGAGTGACTTATGCAAATGACTCAAAATTTTCACAAGAAAAACTTAGTTTAGACATTAGTCACAAGGCGGCAAAGTTCAGAACACAACATGCTCAAGTGTAGTAGTGTGATGGCCAAATGAAACTCATTCTCCAATTTCAGTTTTCACACAACTTCAAAAATCATACCAAGCACAAATGTAACTTCAAATCTCACCAAAGTTGTCCTCTCACAAATGAATCACTCGGAAGAGGGTTACAATGCATCACTCAATAGTAAATATGAGAATAGAGTTAAACCATAAGGGACTTAACTCAAAATTAGCAAGATGAAAAACATGCATGAATATGATCTCAAGAAGGATGCTAAACACTTAAAAGAAGAATGTGTGCAATTCAACCACATGACATTTAGGATCAATTTAGGTCTTTATTATAGGTTGTAATGGGGCTAAGGGTGTAAGGTGAGTAAGAAATGAAGGATATGGATACAACAAAGTCCAAGGAACTCACAATGTAAGAGCATATAATCGTTGACTAAAAGACTTTGAAACATCACGCATGAGATTTTCACTCATTTTTTTTTTTTATTATTATTATTATTATTATTATTTTAAATGTGATCAAATAGACCACAAAGCCTTATACCTCCACAATATGATTCACACTCCTTCCTTCCCTTCGAACAACCAAGAAACATGGAATTGAATTTGAAACCATTGCCACTTAATCACAACTTTTCTCTTTTCTTTCACCCTTTTAGTGAAGTACTTTTTTTTTTTTTTTTTTTTTTTTTGAAATGAAATAACAAACTTCCCAAACTTAGCATGAAAAACACATCTAAATTAAAGCTCACGAGTTCCTTAGAAAGGTAAATTCTTGTTTTTCAGGCTAAGGCTAGAAGCGGTAATTGGTTACTTGAAAGAAAAGGCATACATATAGGCTCAAGGTGGTTAACAATGGAAAATCATGCTTAAGCATGCATAGGGTTAGCTTGAAAGGCACAAACGGTCCAAAGAGGGCCTTAATATCATTTCTCAAATGTCATGTAATCAAATTGCACAAGAATGAGTGACTTTTTAAGTGCTCAACCAAATCAATGAATAATGAGATCAAACAACAACTCAGATGACAAGAAAAATAAGAATATGTGTATAACACTCATGAATTGAAGCACAAGGCTCAAAACTCACATTATATGGTTATACAAGTCTAATTCATGCTTGATACAATTCTTTGGATCATGCAAGTCCCTCAACTGGAGAATTATGAAACAAATGGCAAGTGCATAGAGGGTTTCAAACATATCATGCTAGAACGATGCCATTAGTGAATAACAAATTATTATTATTATTATATATTTTTTTTAAAGCATTTTCAATCAAGTCATTTAAACATTCATAACAATCTCATCATATATGTCCGGAAAGTGACTTAAGAACAAAAAGACTCAAAACAGAAAAGAAAACAAAATAAAAGAAAGTAAGAATTTAAGTGAAACGAAAAAGACTTGCTATCCCTTCCCAAACTTAGAAACAAACATTGTCCTCAATGTTAAAGAATTCAGGCATCAACAACGTTATAACAAGAATTAAAGGGAATAAAGCAAGTAAATACAAGAACAAACAAGAAAAACAACTACAACACGGTTGCAAAAACAAAAACAAAAACGAAACCAAACATAAACAAATAAAACAGGTAAGCCCTAACAACAGTCTTACACATGCAGAAATCCAACCCAATGAAACGCACAAACCAAATGAAAGCCCAACCCAAACGAAAGCCCAAAAGCGAAGAAAGTAAATAAAACAAAGAAACCAAGTCAGAAGCACAAAGAGCGAGAACTAGAAAAATAGAAAAAGTGGGCCATGATGTCTCGGCCCCTGTGAGTCACGGGATACAAAGTGAGAGACGTGTCGACAGGTAGAGGTCTCTCACACGTTCCCAAGCCAAAATTATTGGCTTCATAGGAAGGTGGGACGACTTTTGTTTCTCGAAAGCGCTGAAAGGCAGAAATGCAATTAAAGGGGTTGAGGACCAGGTGAGGTGACCTAAGGGGATAGGCCGTAAGGGCCGCGCAAAACGCAGAAGCGCAGTGGCTAGGGTTACGTAAAAACGAACTCTATAAAAGAAGAAGAGAAAGAGTTGGGGAAGAACACACAAACTCAGAAACACACAAAAGAGAAAAGAAAGACAAAAGAAAGTAAGAGTTGAAATGGCGTCTTCCTACCCATTCTCGCTAGACCTCAACCTTGCTCCACCGACTCTAGAACTCGGGGCCAAGCAGTGGCACCAGTGTGGATGCCCTACTTTGCCTCTGCACGGGGGCACGTGACAGTGAACGACTCGATACTGCTGGACAACGATGTTGCCCTTGGAGTTGCTAGAAATCTAGTGACTCCCAAGGATATACGGGTGCTGGGATCAAGGGATGACAACCGGGTCGTGAGCGATGCTCTGGCACTAAGCGTGCAAAGCACAGGCAACAGTCGCAAGTGTGGGTCATCGCCTAATTGCGAAGTCCCATGAGGTGGAGGTGCTAAGAGGTCAGTTGGCGGAGAGCGAAGTATGGTTGAAGAGTGCCAGAGTATTATTAAAAGTTTAAAAACAGAAAGGGCAAGGATACTAGAGGTGAATCGACACCAGCTGGAGGCGTTGCGGGAAGAGAACAAAAATCTCTCAAAGATGGTAAGTGTTTACGCCCATGACATGAGAAAGCAGCTGGAGGACATAGATCGACCGGGAAAACGCAAAAAAACAGAACCGCGAGAGTGGTTACGCTCAAGCTAAGAATGCAATCTTTGGGAGCTCGAGTGATGAGCCCCAAGAGGCTGTGCGTGAAGCCCCGGAAGTGGATAGCCAAAGGGCTAAACTCAAGGGTCCTATGGTCGAGACACCGAGCACTGGAAAAAAATGATTCTAGTGTATTATTGGTGTGCCTGTTGTCTTTGCCCTTTGGTGAATTTTTTTTTTTCAATTATATATTTTTTTAATTTCTCGTTTTTGGAAATAAAAGAAAAGAAAGTTGCAAAAGACAAAGAAGAAAAACAAAACGCACTTCCCAAACTGGAATAAAGGGAATGCGACAAACTATAAAGAAATCAAAACACAATGCACCAGAAAAACGGGGAGGGAAAGAAAGTAAAGTGAAAGCAGAAATGCTTCCCGTTTAACTTGACTCATCCGCAAATTGCTCCGGAAATACAAAGTGGTGTCGGCTCCCCTATGAGAATAAGTCTATTTAAACCACTTCTTGGTTGAAAGGAGGAGTACCTTGCATTTCATCCTGCAAACTCAAGAAAAACCATCAAATAGTCCAGAGCAAAAAAAAATAATGGCATCATGAGCTACTCCCATTGATGACCTGAACCTTGAGTTGTCGCTTGCACCACCAAATGCCCAGATAAGGGCTCCTCCAAACCTTATCTTCCCAAACTCCTCATACCATCATGGCTCGGCCTCGAATTTCTCGGAGACGGTGCGGTGTAGGGAGGACCTGCCGGAAGGCATGACCTCAGGAGACTTACAATGGCGGATCATCTGCATGTGGCGCAGAGGTCTGACTTGATGGCAGTGGACGAGTCCCACAATCTAACAGTGCTCAATGCGGTCTCAGCTACCAATTTGGGAATTCGCCTCACTGGCGAGAACACGAGAGTGCGGGGCACTGAGCGATGAGGTGGCTGCTCTGAAAGCTCAGGTGGCGGATCTCCAGAAGCGGCTCTACAGTGCCAACCAGCATGTGGAGAAGCTGCAAAAGAGGAATGAAGATCATGTAGAGCTGTTGCAGGTTCTACAAGCAAGAACAGACAGAGGCAATTAGCAGAAGCCTCAGCTAGCTCAAAATGCAAAAGAAACAAGTGATTCAGAAATTTATTGTGTTTTTTTTTTTTTTTTTTTGTTGAGTGTGTGTGTGTAGAATCACATGTTTTGGAATGAAATAAGCATTTGAGCCAAAATTCTGAGTGCAAAATCATAAAGCAACCTACTTCCCAAACTTATATGAAACAATGTTTATAAATGATGGAGATTTAATACTAAACAATGCCATATAGAAAAATTGGGATGGATAATCACAAAATAAAAGAAATAGTAAACAAATAAAAGTTGAACTAACAGTAAAAGTTGAAACAAACAAACTAATAACCGTCTCAAAATAAAACCCAAAAACAAAATAAATTAAAAGTTCAAAAGGGTACAAAGCTCAAAGTACTACTGATCATCATCAATGTCATCATCATCATCATCACCATCAACATCATCACCATCAACATGTGCAGAGGTCCGGGATGACCTGGCATCTGGAGGTGCGTCCAAATGGCGTCAATGGAAGTGCTCATATGCTGCATCTGCTAGATACCTGGAGCTGCATCTGCTGGTATTGCATCATTTGCATGTCCCAGATGGCTTGATGACTGGGGTCCCAAGCAGAAGTGTCGAATACTGGGAGCAGGTGGGAATGGCGGTGGTGGTGCCGGCCCGTGTGGTGATGGTGGTGGCATATGAGGCGGCACTGGAGCAGGTGCGGGTGCAGGTGCATGTGCATGGCGCCTCTGAGAGATACTCTTGGACACAGAAGTGTCCGAAATGGGACCCATGGGCTCAACATATATATCAGTGGGGCGAGCCTGAACACCTGAGCGGTCACAAATCATGCTAACAAGGCAAGGATAATAAATTATGCTTTTCTTACGTGCACAAGCCTTCAGGCGTTCAAAAATGATGTCAACAACTGGCAGGATAAAAGTTCCCTCATGCAAAATTTGCAGGATCTTGACCCTCCTGATGGAATTTCCGACCGTTGGCCGGATGGATAAATGTTGTGGCTCACAAAGCTCCGCAGGATGGCAAAGTAGGGTGTCAACTTACCCTAAATGAGGACAGTCTTTTTAGTTTGAGATGCAAAGGCAGCAGGGTCAGCATAAAAAAGTGTTTCAGCTGCCCTTTGCATGTCAAAATCCTCACCCAAAAATTGTCTCCAATTAACAGTATTCTCTCTGTCACTTATTTGAAGAACCTCAGAGATAATGGAGGTGGATAGTACAAAATTTTTGCCCCGAACCTTAAGGGGCACCTGTTCATTACGTCTAAGTTCTTCCCTAGGGAAGGTAGCATAAAACTCACGCACAATTGATTCATTATATTTTGCATAGATGCGAGCTAAGGGTAGGAGGTTTCGGTCCCTCTAAGGTGCCGGACTTGAATAAGTCCAGCGGTTTGGATGGAGGGACTAAGATCTAGGTTACGCTCAGTAACCACAGTGGCAGTGAGCATTGCCTCTTCGGTTGAGGTGCACTTCGTGAAGAAGATGCACCCCCTTTGGTACCCCTGTCTAGCTCTAGACATCTAAGGAGAAAAAAAAAAAACCAATATGCACAAAACAAAACAACAACAAAATTCATGCCACAATTCCCAAACATGCAAAAAATGCCACAATTGTACCAATATCAAAACCAAAATGCATGCACATAGCCAAAATTTGCCACAAAACAATTATGCACCAATTCGAACGATTAAACAAAACAATCACAATGCAAAATTCCAAAATGCCACAAAATTAATCACAATGCACAAAAATGCCAAAATTCCAAAATGTAAACAACATTCCCAACATTCAACCATAATGACAAAATTCCAATAATAAACACAAATAACAACAACAATAATCAAATAAGAGATTGAGAGAGAGAAAAACATACCCAAATGAGCAAAATCACACCAACACAACCACAAACCACAATCAACAACAAAAACAAAGAAAAACAAGTTAGAGTCACGAATAAACAATAAGAAAAGCAATTAGATTAAGAAAATCAAAAGAAAACTTGAAGAAAAAAATCGAAATTTACCTTGGGTGAACAGTAACCCTAACTGAAAATCCTCCAAAATTGATGAAAACACTTGAAATTTCAAGGAATAGAAGCCAAAAATGGATTCTACTCGAAAAATTGAGTGAGAAAAGTGTGATTTGGGTTAGGATTAGGGTGGGTTGTGAGGGAGGTAGAGGGAGGGAGAAGAGAGAAATCGAAAGGGGGGGGGGGTCTGCGCTGGGAAGAAGAAGAAGTGAGGAGAGAGAGAGAGAGAATAGAAAGAGAAATACGGTTTTTTTTTTTAAAAACGACGAGCGACCGGTCGCTTTGAAACAGATTCAATTTAAGAAAAAAAGCAACAGCGACCGGTCGCAATAAAAAGCGACCGTCGTTTTGAAACAGATTCAATTTTTTCTGAAACACCAAACGAGCGACCGGTCGCAAGGCATGTACGACCGGTCGTTTTTTTTTTTTTTTTTTTTTTTTTTGAAAACTTTATTAAGGACTTACCTTCCCAACTCAGTTTTTGCATCCCCGAAGGTACATCAATGAAGTGAAGCACTTCATCTTCTTGATGCAAAGTATTTTCGTGGTAGATTTTCAACCTATGCCCATTAACCTTCGATTCATTTCCCATGCTAATATGTCGGATATCAACTGCACCATAGGGATAGACATTAGTAATAATATACGGGCCCGTCCAACGGGATCGAAGCTTACCTGGAAAAAGCTTGAACTTAGAGGTAAAGAGTAATACTCTTTGCCCTATTTCGAACGACTTCCTAATGATATGCCTATCATGAAACGCCTTTGTTTTTTCCTTGTAAATTTTTGCGTTCTCATAAGCATCATTGCGAAGCTCGTCCAGTTCGCTCAGTTGTAACCTTCTGATATTTCCTGCTTCCTTCATGTCGAAGTTGTACTTCTTAATTGCCCAAAGGGCCCTGTGTTCAAGCTCGCAGGTAAATGACAAGGTTTACCAAAAATTAAGCGAAATGGAGACATACCGATTGGAGTTTTGTAAGCAGTTCGGTAGGCCCAGAGAGCATCGTTAAGGCGCAAAGACCAATCCTTTCGAGTAGGACCAACAGTCTTCTCTAATATATGCTTCACCTCTCTGTTAGAAATCTCCACTTGTCCACTAGTTTGAGGGTGATAGGGGGTGGACACCTTGTGAGTTATGCCATACTTCTTGAGTAGGGTCTCAAATGATCGGTTGCAAAATGGGATCCCCCATCACTAATGATGGCCCTCGGTGTTCCAAACCTACAAAAGATATTGGCTCGAAGAAAGCTAAGAACAACTTTCGCATCATTAGTCTTGGTTGGAATTGCTTCCACCCATTTTGAAACATAATCAACCGCAAGTAGAATAAATAGATTTCCAAAAGATGAAGGAAATGGTCCCATGAAATCTATTCCCCATACATCAAATATTTCAACAATCAGAATTGGATTTAAAGGCATTTGATTTCGAGATGAAATGTTACCCATCCGTTAACACCTATCACAAGATAGACAGAATTGTGAGGCATCTTTGAACAAGCTTGGCCAATAGAATCCATTTTGCAAAACTTTTAATGCTGTCTTCTTGGCTCCAAAGTGGCCACCACATGCGTTCGAATGACAGAATGTGAGTATGGACTGAGATTCGGTCTCGGGAACACATCGCCTAATCACGGAGTCTGAACAATACTTCCACAAATATGGGTCATCCCACACATAGGACTTGGTGGTTTTCAGCAATTTGTCCTTTTGACCTCTTGACAAGTCCCTTGGTATATTTCCTGGAGCAAGAAAGTTGATAATGTCAGCATACCATGGGTCAGAAATTTGTAATGCAAAAAGTTGCTCATCAGGAAAGGATTCACGAAGAGGAAGAGTGTCTTCTTCGGTATTGGAGTTAGTGATCAATCGGCTAAGGTGGTCAGCTACCACATTCTCCGATCCCTTCTTATCTCTGATTTCTATATCAAACTCTTGGAGCAACAAAACCCATCGTATCAATCTTGGTTTTGCTTCCTTCTTTGCCAAGAGATATTTCAAAGCTGCATGATCAGTAAAAACAATTACTTTAGAGCCTATCAAGTACGAACGAAATTTCTCTAAAGCAAAAATTACAGCTAAAAGCTCTTTTCTAGGAGTTGAATAGTTCAATTGAGCATCATTAAGGGTACGACTTGCATAATATATGGCATGCAATCTCTTCTCAACTCTTTGTCCCAATACAGCTCCAACTGCAAAATCAGATGCATCACACATTAATTCAAAAGGTAAATTCCAATTTGGAGGCATAATGATAGGTGCAGTTGTGAGAAGAGTTTTGAGCTTTTGAAAAGCTGCCAAACAATCATCATTAAAATCAAAATTTGCATCTTTGGCAAGCAAGCTACACAATGGTCGAGAGATCTTAGAAAAATCTGTTATGAATCTTCTATAGAACCCGGCATGTCCTAAGAAGGATCGGATCTCTTTCACTGATGTGGGAGGTGACAACCCGCTTATCACATCTACTTTGGCTCTGTCAACCTCAATGCCTTGACTGGAAATCACATGACCTAAAACAATTCCCTGTTGTACCATGAAATGACACTTTTCCCAATCGAGAATTAAGTTG
This sequence comes from Prunus fruticosa, assembly GCA_018703695.1. Classification (NCBI taxonomy): domain Eukaryota; kingdom Viridiplantae; phylum Streptophyta; class Magnoliopsida; order Rosales; family Rosaceae; genus Prunus; species Prunus fruticosa. The sequence goes on along the minus strand of CM031924.1, from coordinate 37,377,777 downwards.
CATTCCCGGCATCTTTGCAAAACTAAAGACAAGTTGTTAAGGCATGAATCAAATGAATGACCAAACACACTAAAATCATCCATGAATACTTCAATAAATTTTCTACCATATCGAAGAAAATACTCATCATGCATCGTTGGAAGGTGGCCGGGGCATTACACAATCCAAATGGCATACGCCGGTAGGCGAAGGTACCATAAGGACATGTGAATGTCGTCTTGTGTTGGTCTTCAGGAGCGATGGCAATTTGGTTGTATCCTGAATAGCCATCCAAGAAGCAGGAGTAACCTGTGACCTGCAAGACGTTCAAGCATTTGGTCAATGAATGGTAATGGAAAATGATCTTTTCGGGTGGCGGTATTTAATTTTCTATAATCAATACAAACACGCCATCCCGTTTTGACACGAGAAGGAATAAGTTCATTTCCCTCATTTCTTACAACAGTTATTCCTGACTTTTTAGGAACCACTTGGACCGGGCTTACCCACTTGCTATCGGAAATAGGATAAATTATACCCACATCCAATAGCTTCAGAATTTCTTTTTCGGACTACCTCTGTCATGATTGGGTTTAACCTGCGTTGAGCATCTTTTGTGGGTTTGGAATCAATTTCCAATAAAATTCTATGCATGCATCTTGTTGGGCTTATTCCTTTGATGTCCGCAATACTCCAACCAATTGCTCCCTTGTGTTCTCTTAACACTTGCATCAACTTCTGTTCATTTTCCACATTGAGATTGCTAGCAATAATCACGGGCAATGTCTCTGTTTTACCTAAATAAACATACTTCAAGTGGGAAGGCAATGGTTTGAGCTCTAACTCGGTGCCCCTGTCAAGAGAAGGAACAAGCTTTTCAGGATTGACTGGCAAAGGCATAAAATTTGGAGTGTACTTACGTGGTATGGTTGGACATGCATCAAGGAATTTCACAGCCTCAAGTAATTCATTATCAACAATTTCAGCAACTTGAGGATTTTGTGTCAACACCTTTTCTAATGAATCTGTACCATGAGTACTATTAAATGTATTTTGCACAATATGACACAATGTATCAATACGAAAACATTCATGTTCATCATTGGGGAGTTTGAAGGCATCATATACTTTGAACTTTATTGTTTCCCCTTGAACTGTCATTGTCAATGTTCCTTGTCGAACATTGATCACAGGATCTGAGTGGCCATGAAAGGGCGGCCAAGAATCAATGGAAGATCCGCACCCGGAATAGGAGCTTCTTCCATTTCTAGCACCAACAAGTCAGCTGGTAAGATGAGATCATTTACTTTCACAAGTACATCTTCCAAAATTCCTCTTGGATATCTCACTGATCGGTCCGCCAATTGAATGCTGATAGAAGTTGGTTTAAGATCACCTAAGTTAAGGGCTTCAAAAACAGAATAAGGCATCAGATTAATTGAAGCACCTAAATCAAGTAAAGCTTTGTCAAACAATTTATCTCCAATAATGCAAGGAATTGTAAAACTTCCTGGATCTTTCAATTTGGGAGGGAGCTTCCTTTGCAAAACAGGCAGAAGCTTCTTCCGTTAGTGCAACCGTTTCATGATCTTGGAATCTCCTCTTGTTGGTACAAAGGTCCTTCAAAAACTTTGCATAACTCGGAATTTGCTTGATTGCATCCAAGAGAGGAATATTGACTTGCACTTTTCTGAAGGTTTCCAATATTTCCTTGGCTTGCTGAATTTTTTTGGAACTCATCAACCTTGAGGAAAAGGAGCACGTAAGATTTCTTCGTCAGTAGGTTCACGACTTACCTTCTGCTTTCTTGCCCTTCTTGCAAGTTCATGCTTTGGGATCCACTCGGATGAAGAAGCTGCTTGCTTATCTTTCTCTTTGTTGCTTTCATCCTTTTCTTTAGGCTCAGCCACTTGTTCAACCTGCATGTCATCAACATTGTGAATCAAATCTTTAGAACCATCAATTTCACCAATTACCTTACCAGTTCTCAAGGTAACTGCTTGAACATGCTCACGCCCAGTTGGATTAATCTCTGGTTGGCTAGGCATCATACCAGGTTCCCTTTGACTCAAAGCTTGAGCAATTTGCCCCACTTGATTTTCTAGATTGGCAATGGCCTTATCCGTTTTCTGCATGTGGGTGTCATTTCTCTGCATGTAGCTTTTTGTCTCAAGTGATGAAACTATCTGTGTTTCTAGTCATGGAAGCAACAAGTTCCTCCAAAGATTTTCCTGTAGATTGTGGTTGAGGTGGTGGTTGTGGTGGATTGTAGTAGTGCATTTGACCATGAGGTGGGCGAGTATATTGTTGACCTTGAGGTGGGTGAGTTGGCCCTTGAGGTGGTTGAGTCGGCCCTTGTTGAACATTAGAATTGTCACTCCACCTGAAATTTGGATGATTTCTCCACCCCGGATTGTATGTTTGTGAGAAAGGATCATTCTTAGGCCACTGATTTCTTTGAAATGAGCCCACTGCATTTGCTTCCTCATGTGCCAGGGGACAATCCTCAGTGTCATGACCAATTGTGGAGCAAAATGCACAAACCTTGGATGATCCCGGTGCCAATTTCTTCACCATATTGGTTAGGTTTGCAATCTGAGCTTCCATACTAGAAAGGGTACTTACATCATGGGACTCCCCTTTTCTGACTGGTCTTTGCCTTGAATTATATTGGCGAGCATTTGCAGCAACAAGATCAAATATTGCTCGCACTTCTGTTGGAGTCTTGGTCATTATAGTTCCTCCTGAGCTGCATTCACATTGTTTTGGTCCGCTTCAAAAAGTCCTTCATAAAAGTGTTGCATTAGAAGCCAAGCTTGTATGTTATGATGCGGACAAGTGATTAGAAGCTTCTTGAAACGGTCCCAATAATCCTGGAAGCTTTCTCCCGGCCTTTGCAGAATTCCTGTAATCTGACTTCGGAGTTCATTTGTCCTTTGTGCTGGAAAAAATGTTGCAAGAACTTTGAAGCAAGATCCGTCCATGTTGTGATGGAATTTGGAGGTAGATAGTGGAGCCATTCCTTTGCTGTATCCTTCAAACTAAATGAGAAAAGTCTCATTCTTATCTCATCACTACTCATGCCTTCAATCTTTATTGTGGAACACACTTCCTCAAAGTCTAGGATATGTGCATTAGGATTTTCTCCAGGATTTCCCAAGAACTTAGGCAATATGTGTATCATGCCCGATCTCAACTCAAAGTTTTCCAAAGTGCTTGCGGGATATACTATGCAAGATGGTTGTCCAGAAGTTGGCGGTGAAGAGTATTCTTGCATAGTAAGTTCCGCATTTGCAGCTGCTGCCGCCATTGGTGAAGGTGGAGGTGACTCGACTTTTGGTGAGCTTGGTGATGATGAAAATGGCGAGAGTGAGAAAGGCAATGGAGTAGACACAGCTAGTTGGATGTTCCTTTCTCTCAAAGCTTGAGCTTGGATATCTTCTATAGTGCAATCTAATGAAATATCCAAATTCAGAAAGGACATAAGCAAAATGTTCCTGCAATAAGAAGAAACAAAAACAAACTCAAATAAAATGAAATGACAAACAAAGTAAAAATTAAAATAAAATTAAGTACTCTAAACATACTCAAACAAAACAGATAAGCAGCCGTGCCAGTTTCCCGGCAACGGCGCCAAAAATTGTTGCATTCCTAAAAGGACACAAATTAATGTGAAAACAACCAATTAAAAATACCCGCAAGTGCACGAATCTATTGAAGTATAGATTATATAAGTACGAGGTCGATCCCACGAAGAACTTGTCGGTTGCCTATAGGTTCTAATTCGAGTACAAAGAGAACACTTAACTAACACACCACAATGCACAAATGCAAATTTGAAACTAAAAGAAATGTAAAAGAAACCTAAAAGGAACAAACTAAACAAAAAAAGAAATGTGCTGTGAACAGTGACCAGCGACCGGTCGTTAGGTAAGAGCGACCGGTCGTTGTGGTCTGGCGACCGGTCGTTTTAGTACAGAGTCGAAACTTCAGAATTGTGTGCTGAGCGACCGGTCGTGAGACACTAGCGACCGGTCGTTCTTGGGCAGAGTCGTTTTCTCTGCTTTTTTCCAGTTTCGCCTCTGTCCAGTGTTTTGCCTATAACTTTCCAACCGTACGTCCAAAATTCACGTTCTTTATACGGTTGGATTCAGCACAGAAAATGGAAGAACACAACGCGGACCAAAAGTCCAAAACAATTACGGAAACAGATAAAATTTAGTAACAAAGACACGTAACGTGTCAAACACGCAACTCACACACACATTGGGGGGGGGGTTTTGATTTGTTTGAAGTAACCTATTTCTGTTGCATGAAAGTAAATGGACTTTGAAATTAAATGAGAATGGCAGAGATGAATTATCAAGATGTGAAATCAAAATGTAACAAACACTAGGGTTTCGGAATCCACCCTAAACAATTCTACCCAAGTTCATGAATACTCAAGTGATGAACTCTAAACGTGTTGATGAAGATGTTCGCAATCAAGACCAGTACGAGTGGCTCAAGACGCATTGATTCTCTCTAATGTACGTAAAGTGCAGTACGAGTGCTACAATACTTGTGCCTTCCCTATAATCGAATCTAGGTGTGCTTAGTACTTTGATTCAATTACAAGAAAAACCCATTAAGTTCAAAGAGAATATGAACATCACAAGAACCCTAATAGCATGGTGTTTACATTAGGTATTCAAGAAACCAATTCACATGGATGATTCTTACTTCATCCATTTATTGCTTAGGATAACATGAAGATACACATAATCCCAACAATCTCAAGAAGCATGCTTTCAAAGGTGATCAATCAAAGAAGAACATACATCAAGGATAGATTAATTTGGTGAATTGGAATTCATCAACAATATCTAGAAATTCATAAACTCAAGCATCAAAACAACAAGGTAATCATGTTTAGGGCTTCAACCTAAGCCCTAGCTATGCAGTTTAGTTGCTCATACTTATTCCAAATACAAACTCAAAATAAAATTAGAAAGAGTTTACAGATTTTGAGAAAATGATGAAAGCTTCAAGGTCATCAATGGTGGAAGCTTTCTTCTCTACTTTGCTTGGCTGCACCTTGGCTTTCTCCTTCCTTCAAGCTCTCCCCAAATCTCCGCAAATTGTGGAATATCTCCTTGCAATGGCTGATGCTCCTTTCACTCCTCTCTCCTCCTTTCCAGCTTTTCCAAAATATCTTTTTAATATAAAACAATTACTTTTGTTAAAGCCTTAAGCCTTGTCTCCTTGCCATGATGGGCTCTTTTGTTATTGTCTTCACCAAGATGCTCTTTGTTTCAGAAAATAACTCATCTACAAAGGTAAATTCTTGTTACCAAGTGTTATGGTAACAAGAATAATCAAGATGACACAATGGAGGTAAAAGCTGGCCAATTCCGGATTTCCAGAGCTGTGGTAACATGCTGGATTGGTTGGATGGGCAATACTTGTCCAATGGAGCTCAAATTTGGATATGTTGTAGTTAACATCCATTGGAACAAGTCTCGTGAAGATCATGACCTCACCCGAGCACCGGAGCATGTTGATCCCAGGCCAAGAAGTTGACCTACGAAAATGAACAAAAACAGAAATTATAACAAATAGTGCACTTTTAGCTCATTTTCATTCCAACCAAGGTAAAATCTAAGAAAACACAAAAAGGAAGTAAAAAGCTATAAAATGTCAAGAACTAACTCAAAATAATGGGTGAATAACATGAAAAATCATGTGTAAAAATGAACCGAAAAGCGAGTGTGATTGATTATTCAATATCGTATGATGGAAATTGGGAAGTTATAGTAAGTGGATTACAGTGGGCATGCTTAAATTAGTTTGAGTTCGTCAATTGCATCATTTAATTTCTTTATTTAACTAAAGAGCATTGCTGGTGGTTTCACTTCGATTTATTTGAAGGCCGGAGGCCCTTGTTGTAAACTATTGAATTATTAGATGCATGCTGCCAGTTGTGGATAAACTGTGTTTTTAATAGGTTGAGAAATTTGGGAAATGTCCAATTTACAGAGGACATTGATAAACTGTGTTTTATACTTAATTTTTCTTCTTCAATATCCCGAAGCAAGTCCATATGGCAATGTAATTTTGTAAAGCAAGTAGGAAAGAAGCAGTGGACAATGATATCCATTGATCCAATTTAATGAACTAATTGCTCATCCTATGATCAATGGTAGCTTCAAAAGATGATCTACAGTTGGAAATTAATTTCTATGCTGATTAATCTGTTTCTTTTCATTAAAGTCATTCAAATAGGGTGTATTTAGTTACTTTTATATTTTGATTTAAATATTAGAGTGTATTTAGATAAAATAATATACTCAATTAATTTTAGAATTCATTTAACAACACCTTTTTAAAAAATCTAAATTAAATACCTCAACTTTTTAATTTAATTCAAAATCATTAAAAGTATCGACCGAATACACCCTTAAACTTTGGATGATTAATAACGTGTAAATTGGGGCCATATGCATGTTCTTCCTACATGGACCCAACAAGAAAGTACAAAAGCAGAACTTTGTACGTAAAATGTGTAAATTGGGGGGCCTTTTGTGTAAACTTGTTGTCATCTAGCTTAATTACTTTCTGTAACCAACTGCTTTCTATCTTTCTAGCCTTGTGCATATACATCCAATTTGGAGATTTTTTTCATCCCTCATTTCTCATTGTCATTATATCCATGTTACATAATTCAAGCAAGAGATCTTTTGTTGCCATTAAATTTCAAACTGGTTCAGCCATCAAAATGAAGGATCTTCAATAAACATCAAGCTTCCTCCTGATTGGTTTAGTACAGATTTCTTGGGTTTCGCTCTATTTCTTGTTGTTGCATGCATATGAAGACTATAACGGTGCACGTTATTTGAAGTTGGAATGTAAGTAAACCTTCAAAACCAATAATGGTGAAACCCATGAAAACATAATTTGCATCATCAAGATAGAAAACATGACTCAAGAACATATCCAATGGATTGCCTCACGATTCTGACCAGAAAGTCAATTGCAAAGGCATTAGAGCATCCGCAATCATGCTCCATATTTCTTAGCTAAATTTTAGCTTAAAACACCAAAAAGCTATTTTAGGAGCTCTCTAAAAAATTTCAACTCCAACCATACTCCATAATTTGGAGAGTCATAAATGCTTTATTTCTTTTTGTCATAAATATCTCCCTACCCCCTCTCTTTAAGGAAATTTAGGTTTTGATCACAAAAAAACTTTCACTTTGGAAAAAACCAAAGCTTTTTCCAAAAATACAGAAAAACCTCTCAACTTTCAACAAAAAACATACAAATGTAAAGGATTCCTTAGGAAATCCAAAAATAAATAAGGGCAATTTTGTCCATTTTTTTGCTTCTTTTAAAAATTTTCTCTCTCCTTTGGCCTTTTCCAAAGTCTCCCAATACTTTACTTCTTTTTCAATTTAATTCCTGATTTGCAATAAAATATTCATATTCAAATACTAAATATTCCCAAATAATAAACTACAAATATTTGTTATTCAATTTTGATATTCTATGATTGTTGTGTTTTGCAAAGCACCTACAGCTACGGCAAAAAGAATATTTGTTGCACTATAGTTCCACGTAATAGAAATGGCGGTCATCAAAAAAATATTTGTTTGTGCTTTGCAAAGCACCTACAGCTACGACAAAGAATAGAAAAGATGGTGCATGTAGAAAGGTGATTAAAAATATAAAATGCAGAGAAAAAAATGATAAAATTAAAGACATCATTAAATAAATGTTTAAAATAATAATGAAATATGGTAGCATTTAATTATAGGGAGTCATTAGGAGCCCTTTCTCTCTCCTCAGATTTAGGAGCTCTTAGAGGTCTCCCTATTTTAGGAGCTGAATAGGGAGCATGGTTGGAGGTGGGTTTTTTCAATTCCTCCCTAAATTTTAGCTATGGAAGTGATTTATGGAGCCCATTGCGGATGCTCTTAGTGGTTCCGGTGCATATAATTGCACATTACAAGGAAAGTTGAAACAAGTTATTGAATTGGCTAATGGATCAATTCAGCAGTCACTTTTCTATTGACAGTCCCACTTCACAATGCCTGGAAGATATCACTCTCCTATTTTCTTCACTTTCCTTCTTTTATTTTTTTATGTGAATTTTAATTTGAGGGCATTGAAGTATATTTAAGTGAGTTTTTGGCTATTTTTGAAAGTTTTTATAAAAATTGACATTTATAAAAGTGAGGGATAAATTTTGACTATTTTTTATTTATAAAAACTCATTTAGATAAGGCCCTCAGATGCTCTTTCTTGCTTGGGCCTCTCTTGTTGCTTGGGTTCTCATATTTTGGGCTCTCCCCCTCATTTTGTTATAAGCCTGTTAGGCCTAGTGATGTCCTAGTACAGATAAGCCTTCCGCCTGCCCGTGTAAAAGAAAATACAAAGGCATAACTTTGTACGGAGAACGCGGGGGCGCCCCTTTTGTCACTTTAGCTAGAACTGAACTGAAGAAAAATTCCAACTCAAAAGCAAAAGTTTGTGCTGCCACTCCAATTCTAGATCTCAGAAGCGCGTTCTGCTTTTAGTACGATTGCCAAAACATGATATAGCTATAAGCTCTGCCACTTCTTTCTAGATCTCATCCTCAGGTCTTCATAATCATACTATTATTTCTTTCTTAATATTTGCTGATTAGGCGATTAATATCTCTGCAGCTTCTTTCTTGATTAGGCGATTAATGTCTCTAACTTAATTATTTGTGGAGATTTTTTGGACCTACCGCTATTTGCATATATGCATGTTTTGACAGGTTTGCAGGTTTTGGATAGGGATATGGATTCTTCTTCTTCTTCTTCTTCTTCTCTTCCTTTCCTGCTCCCCTTCAAGAAAAGTGTTGGCGAGTCCTTACTTTAGTTAGGATTTTGGTTCCTTACTATGTTAGGATTTTAGTTACTTACCTATTTGTCTAGTTCAATTATAATTAAGATTTATTTCCTATTGTAATTTAGATTTATTTTCTATTGTAATTTAGATTTATTTCCTATTTTATTTAGGGTTGTACTTATATAAATACCTCCATATTGGAGAAGAATAAAAATATGAGTGTATCTGAGCATAACTAAATATTTACCCTACTTTATTTGACATGGTATAGAGCCAGGTTTTCTTGTGACATGTGTTTGTGTTCTCCTTACAATTTAAGTGCTCTCCTCCCTTCCTCTTTAAGGGGGAGAGGGGGAGTGAAAAGGATATGTTTATTGAGGTATCCCCATTAGCTTGACATATTCCCGTGAAGATGTTGCTTATTTCTTTACTCTACGACCTCTTTCTCTTCAGGGGGAGAGGAGGAGTGAAGAGAAGTTGTCTGTGTGAATTAGCTAAAGTTGATATGGAAGAACTGTTGCTGTTGTCGTTGCCTCCACTAACGCAATTGATGTTACCGTTGCCGCTATTGTTGCCGTTGATGTTGCCTTTGTTTGCTTCGCTTTCTGTTGCTATGGTCATTGCCGATGATGTTGCTCTGTTTTGATATGTCTCTACCCTAACCCTAGACACTACCTATTTCTCCTGCACTATACATCTAGCCTATAATCCTAGCCAGCCGCCTCCGTCGCCTACCTTGCTATTGTCACCGCGCTCATCTATTCCGCCCCAATTTAACCACATATCTGCCATGGCTGATTCTGCTACATATCAGTGTTAGTTAGTGCATGTTTCTCAAGTACCATTGATCATATGGCTTCATCGACCCCTTCTCTTCAGAGGGGAGAGGAGGAGTGAAGAGAAGTTGTCTCTCCTGTTGCCTGGTGCCAATGCCTTGTAGTGCTGTTGATGATGCCTGTTATGTCTCTGCCTTGTTGCTCCTGCTTGTTATGGTGCCAGTATTGTTGCTCATGCCTTTGCTGGTGTGTTTGCCTTCCTTACCCTATTTTTTAGGGTTTGGTTTCTGCCTTATCTTATGCCGTGCTCACATGGCTTATGTGTTCTGCCTATCTTATGCCGTGCTCACAGGGCTTCTGTGTTCTACCTTATTTGCTGCCGTGCTCACAGGGTTTCTGTGTTCTGCTATCAGCCTTATCTTCTGTCGTGCTCACAGGGCTTCTGTGTTCTGCCTTTCCCGTTGCCGTGCTCACATGGTTTCTGTGTTCTGCTATGTGCCCTATTTTTTAGGGTTTGCTCTTGTGTTTCCGCTGCGAACTTTGCTTTAGTTTGTCACTTGTTTCACTCATGGTTGACGAAAATACCTTCTCTACAATTGGTGCTTCTCAAGTATGGTGTTCTGTGACTCGCTTGTCAAGTTGGGCGTGCGAAATATCTTTGCCCAACTTGAGGGGGAGTGTTGGCGAGTCCTTACTTAGTTAGGATTTTGGTTCCTTACTATGTTAGGATTTTAGTTACTTACCTATTTGTCTAGTTCAATTATAATTAAGATTTATTTCCTATTGTAATTTAGATTTATTTTCTATTGTAATTTAGATTTATTTCCTATTTTATTTAGGGTTGTACTTATATAAATACCTCCATATTGGAGAAGAATAAAAATATGAGCGTATCTGAGCATAACTAAATATTTACCCTACTTTATGTGACAAAAAGTACGATGTGTTTCTTAGTTTCAGAAACAGACTTGAGAAAGGAGACGACATTGGACCTACCCTTCTAGAAGTAATTGAGAAATCGAAACTTGCACTAGTCATTTTCTCAAAAGACTATGCTTCTTCCACTTGGTGTTTGAAAGAACTTGTGCATATACTAGAATGCAAGAAAAGCTATGGACAGATTGTTATACGCATTTTTTATTGCATAGATCAATCAGATGTACGAAAATAGCCAATATGGAGGGCTGCCTTGGAGGAAGCAGCCAATATGTCTGGGTTTCATTATTCAAGCAAAACAGGGTATACTAAATCTCGAACTTTGTATCAATTTCTTTTTGTGATAATTTGATTCATATACTTACTATTGTTTGTCTTTCATAATGATATTTGCCAGGAGGACAGAGGCCGATTTTGTTGAGGAGGTTGTTCAACATGTTTTGACCAAATTGATCGCGAATCGTCAAGGGATTTAAAGGATCTGGTCGGAATTGAAAAGAAAATTGAGCAAATTGAGTCGTTATTATGCTTGGATTCACCAGGTGTTTGCTGTGTAGGTATTTGGGGCATGGGTGGTATTGGCAAGACCACCCTTGCTGATGCTGTATTTCACAGGCACTCCTCTAAATTTGAAGCTGCTTGCTTTTTTGCAAATGTCAGGGAGAACTCAGAACAAACGAACGGACTACTAAAACAGTTGCGTAATAAACTTGTTGGTGATATATTAAAGGATAAAGATGTAAATATCAACACTCCGTCTATACCACTTCATATGATTTTCTCAAAAGAAATACAACTGTATGATATGATGTTATTTGGAACTAAAATAAAAGCGTTCAAAAGAAAATTTATAGAATTATTTTAAGCAAGTCTTTGTATATTTACCTAAAACTCCTCATCACAGAAGTAGAATTGACCCATCAGAATCCACCTTGTCAGCATCTATTTTGGCTTGTTTGAAAGCACCCCAAATATATATATGAGGTAGGTAGCTTCTGTTTTATAGCAACCAAGGAAATGGCAGATATGGAGGAAGTGGCTGTTGAAGCAAATTGCAGGCCAGAAGAAACTACAGCAACCCATTCTTTTAGAAGCTCTTCAAATCACTATGCTCAAGTCATTCCCATCACAACCAGTCCTCCTCCCACAAGGGAAGAAGATGGTGCAGATTGAGGAGGTGGAGAGCTCAATCCACAGGATGCTTGGCTGCCCATCACAGAGTCCAGGAATGGGAATACCATTTCTGCTACCTTCCATTTGATCTGTTCAGGAATTGGAATTCGAACCCTTTTACTGCCTCTTGCATTTGCCACTCTTGGATGGTAAGTAATATTGACCTGGCAATATTACACACGACCCGTTAACACGACACTAATTCGCACGAAATTATCAGTATTTTGATTGAGCTTAATGGTTCGGGTTAAAACGGGTGAACCCGTTAGTCACCCGTTAAGGTAACGGGTCGTATCGGGTCAATTCGCGAATATTCGCATCCACTCGTTAAGGAGGATAATTTTGTAATTTTACAAAATATTTTTTAAATAAATATATCAATTTCTAACACCAGACGTTTTTTGTTGTCATTTTTCATCTCTCCCACTTTCTTTTTTAATATTATTTTTCCTTCAACCCTCTCTTCCTGACTCCCACTTTTTTCCTTCTTTCACCTTCTCTCCATCTCTCTCTTTTGTCCTTTTCTTCTTCCTCTATCCGTCAATCTCTATCTCACTTTTTCTTTTCTTTCTCTCTTCTTCTCTCCACTCAAAACACTCAGCTTCTCTTGGCATCTCACTTTTTTTTTCTTTCTCTCTTCTTCTCTCCACGCAAAACACTCAGCTTCTCTTGGCGGTGAAACGGAGACCTCCATCACGGCGATGTCACCTGAGATTTTAGATTTCTTCATGGACTTCCCCATCTCTCTCGGCCTAGGGCCTCTATCTGTCAGTCAATTTTCTTTATGCCTCTATTTTTCTGTTGTTGGGTGAAATAATGAGGGAAAGAGGGAAGAAAAGTTAGGGTTGGGGTTTGGGGGAACAAGAGTTAGCGTTAGGTGTTTTTTTTTTTTTTTTTTTTTTTCCAGTTTATTCTTAACGGGTCGTGCGGGTTTTTACGGAATTATAACGGGTCGTGTTTGGGTTTGATATTTTCACCCGTTAAGTTAACGGGTCGTGTCGTGTAACCCGTTAACTTAACGGGTTAACACGAACACGACCCGAAACCCGTTATAGTCACCCGTTTGCCAGGTTATTACTGATGATCTAGATTAAAAACTTTTACTTTTTTACCTAACCTAGCCTGTACGGTTTTATATGTGATTGAAGAGATTAATGAGGAAAGGGGTTCATCAGCATTTGTGTTTTTGATGGTTTAAAACCATTAAAACCAGTAGCTCGGTGTTGTTGATGCTGATGGAGCTTATGCTCCCAAGATTTAACCATACTTCTTTGATAAGAAACAAAACAAAAACAAAAACAAAAGAGAAAAAGAAGAAGAGATTCCTCAAAGACCCAGGTGTACTTCCAAGTCAACTTTCTTTTATGTTTTATTTTTTTCAAGCCCTTTTATCCGCGGCATTGGTGCAACCATGGAAAAAATCCGATTTCCTTGTGCTCCATAAATCTCGACCTGAGCTCCCTCCACTCTCCTAAATTCTACACAAATCAACATCTTGTATTGGAGATCCATTAAATTAATTATCATCCCATGAGAATGAGTTGTGATACGCCGTCGTTTTGGATTAAGACTCTCCTCTTTTACAAAGAGAGAAGGGGATAATGGATCCCCCAATGATGCCACGTGCTTCTCCAAAGTGGATTAGATTTTTCACGAACAATATTTGGACCCAACCCGGCCCATAAACAAAGTTCCCGTGAATCCAACTTGGAATAATTCCACTATTGGGCTGGCCCGACTTCCGAGCAAAGCCAAGCCTTCAGTTCTCCCAGGTACAAAAAAAATTAGAAAGAAATTTGTTTGTTTTTTCTATTAATGCAAATAAATTTGTTGATTCCCATTCGACATTTGATTATAATGTGGATATTCAATATGGATTTCTTTTTTGCTTTCATGGGGCACACTTCACGCGGGAGGAATAGAATCCTCCACTAGGAAACTTCTTGTTTGCGTTAAGAAAGTCAGTTTTACTTCACTGCTTTTGATGATGATGAAGATTATCACCATATTAACAAAGTGATTTAATCTAAACTTGAGTCTTTCTTATCTTTCTTTTTATATATTACTTGTTAAGTGATTTAATCTAAATTTGAGTCTTTCTTATCTTTCTTTTTATATATTACTAAGGAGTGGACGGGTGGAATAACTAGAAGAAGTCCATTACTAGGAAATTTCCATGCATTAGGATGCTTTATTTATTGGTTTGAATGCACGAAAGTTCTTGGTCAAATCTCCTTCACTTTACTTTTTTATCTTTTAATCGCTATTGATTTTCCTGGATCGTATGTGCTTTTTTTATCTTCAAAAGCAGAAGTTTGTACGTAAAGCGTGTATAAGGGGGGTCCATGTGCCCTTTCTTTTCTTCAGTGTATGAATGCTTGAATTTTTGTCCACCGACAGTGCTTGCCTAATTATTTCACTTGTCTTTTTCCTGGATCGTTTTGTAGCAATTGTTTTGTAAAGCAACTGCTTTCTATTCTCCTTCTTTCTGAACTGCTTAATTAAACCCATCCATCATCTACAATATCAGATTTGCTTCAATTATATCCCCTGGTGCATTCAGAGAAACAGATATGGAATCCATTGACTTCTTTCAAGTTTTCGTACTCATCATGACTCTGCTCTACATGTACTTCAGATCATTAACATCTGCTTCTTCTTCTTCCCCTTCTTCTGTTGCTGCTGTTGATACTGATATCCCCCCTCTTCAAGAAAAGTACGATGTGTTTCTTAGTTTCAGAGGTGAGGACACACGCGATACTTTTACCAGCCATCTTCACAAGGCTTTACTTGGGAAGAAAATTGAGACCTACATGGATTACAGACTGGAGAAGGGAGACGACATTGGACCTGCCCTTCTAGAAGCAATCGAGAAATCGAAAATTGCACTAGTCATTTTTTCAAAAGACTATGCTTCTTCCACTTGGTGTTTGAAAGAACTTGTGCATATACTTGGATGTAAGAAAAGCCATGGACAGATTGTTATACCCATTTTTTATCGCATAGATCCATCACATGTACGAAAACAAAAGGGAACTTATGAACTTGGAGGGCTGCTTTGGAGACTTAAGAAACGTTTTAAGGGCAGTATGGATGAGGTGGCCGACTGGAGGGCTGCTTTGGAGGAAGCAGCCAATATTTCTGGGTTTCATGATTCAAGCAAAACAGGGTATACTAAATCTCTAGCTTGTATCAATTTCTACTTGTTATCATTTGATTCATACTTACTCATACTATTGTTTGTCTTTCATAACGATATTTGCCAGGACAGAGGCCGATTTTGTTGAGAAAGTTGTTCAAGATGTTTTGACCAAATTGAATCGCGAATCGTCAAGTGATTTAAGGGGCCTGTTTAGAATTCAAGGGAAAATTGAGAAAATTGAGTCGTTATTGTGCTTGGATTCACCATGTGTTTGCTGTGTAGGTATTTGGGGCATGGGTGGTATTGGCAAGACCACCCTCGCTACTGCTGTATTTAACAGGCTTGCCTCTAAATTTGAAGCTTATTGTTTTCTTGCAAATGTAAGGGAGAAATCAGAACAAACGGGTGGATTAAATCAGTTGCTAAATGAACTTGTTCGTGAGATATTAAAGGACAAAGATATAAACATCGGCACTCTGTCTATAGGACCAACTTCTATTCGAGATAGGCTCATGCGTACAAAGGCGCTCATTGTTCTTGATGATGTGAATGATCCAAGCCAACTAGAAGTTCTTGTTGGTGATGATGATCAGTTTTGCCAAGGAAGTCGAATCATTATAACTACTAGAGATAAAGGCCTACTTCAGCAAAAAGTTGACCATGAAAAGATATATAATGTTGAGGGATTAGATTCTGATGAAGCTCTTGAGCTCTTTCATTCGCATGCTTTTGGAAATAAGTCTCCGACAACAGATTACACTGAGTTGTCAAGAGAGGTGGTGGATTATATTAAGGGCATTCCATTAGCTCTTAAAGTTATGGGGTCCTCATTCCGTCATTGCAAGAGCAAACGAGAGTGGGAAGTTCAATGGAAAAAAGTGAAACAATTTCCAAACAACAAATCGATCAAGTGTTGAGAATAAGTTACGATGGATTAGGAAAAAATGAGAAGGAGATATTTCTTGATATAGCATGTTTTCATAAAGGCCATGAGAGGAAAGATGTAGAAAGAATGTTAGATAGTTGTGATTTCTTTGGGGAAACAGGAATCAATGATCTTATTGATAGGTCTCTCATATCAATTTCAAAAGAAAGATGGTTCAAAGGACGGATAGAGATGCATGATTTGGTGCAAGAAATGGGTAGGGCAATTGCTCGAGAACAACGCAGTAGGTTGTTCAATGATGAGGATGTCTATCAAGTATTGACAAATAACCAGGTACATAGTAATATTCACATTTACAATAAACAAGCCAGATTATTCCTACAAATGTAATTTTATATATTATATTTACATTTATATTTTGCTCTTGATTGTCAGAGAGATGGACATGTTCAAGCAATATCCCTTGACTTGAATTTTCACTTGCATAAGATGGAAAAACTACACTTGAACTTCGAAAAGATGCATCAACTGAGATTCCTATGTGTCACAGATTATAGTCTTGCGGGAATTCAAGGTCGTCGCAATATTGTTTCTCTTGATCTTCCCAATTCTCTTAGATGTCTTGAGTGGAGGCATTATCCTTGGAAATCTTTGCCATCAAAATTTTCTACTCAAAATCTTGTTGTCCTTGATATGCCGTCCAGCAAAGTTGAGGGGCAACTTTGGAATGAAGACCAGGTATATTATATATGCTTATTTTAGTTCTTGTATAACATGTGGCCTAGAAAGTAATAATCTGCAAGCTTAGTTATTAATTATTGTTTAATTTTTTACAGAGTCCTATGAACTTAAAATGGATCAATCTTGATAACTGCAGCCATCTAACTGGAGTTCCAAATCTCTCTCGGAGTCTAAATATTGAGCATATAGATTTGAATGGCTGTCGAAGTTTGGTTGAAATTCCTTCGTATTTTCAACATCTTAGCAAGCTTACTTATCTTGGCCTTAAGGAATGCGTATGTCTCAAAAATCTTCCCGAGATGCCATGCAATCTTGAATTCTTAAATTTGTTTAGGACAGCAATAGAGGAATTGCCTTCATCAGTTTGGTCTCACGAAAAAATATCTCACTTAGATATTAGAAATTGTGGACACCTTAAGAGTCTTCCAAGCAACAGTTGTAAGCTGAAACTCTTGGGTTCTCTTAGTCTAGAAGGCTGTGAATCTCTTTGCGAGTTTTGGGAGCTTCCCAAGAATACAACTGCAATTAATTTGTGGGAATGCAAAAGCCTTGTGAGTCTCCCAACAAACATTTGGAAGTTGAAATATCTGGAGAGCCTTGATCTCAGTGGTTGCTCTAACTTTCAACACTCAACAGAAATCTCGGAGGCTATGGAACATCTGGAGTTTCTAAATTTATCATTTACAAGGGTTAAAGAGGTACCCCCATCAATTGGAAATCTAGTTGCGCTTCGAAAATTATTCCTGGTTGGGTGCAGTATACAAGAAATCCCTGATGACCTCTTTTGCTTAACCTCATTACAAGAGTTAGATATGAGTTTGAGCAAAATTAAGAGCATACCTGCAAGCATCAAACAAGCTGCTCAACTGTCTCGCCTATCCCTCAAGGATTGTGAGAGCCTTGAATCTTTACCAGAGCTCCCCTCATTGCTGCGATGTCTTCAAGCACATGGTTGCACGTCACTGAAGACAGTGTCAAGTTCAAGCACTGCAATCACACAAGGTTGGGAAGAATATATATTTTCTAGAGGGCTTCATGAGAAACATATATTTTCTGATTGCCCAAAGTTGGATGAGAATGCACGAAGCAACATAATGGGTGATGCACAGCTCAGAATTATGCGAATGGCAACTGCATCGTCAAAGTTTAAAGAAGACAAAATTGAACAACCATCATATGATTCAGATGATAGCTACTATGAGGTCTCTCTCTCTCTCTCTCTCTCTCTCTCTCTCTCTCTCTCTCTCTCCTGTTGAAGAAGTTGCTGTTTGTTTTTCACGACTTTAATAACTATGATGTCCATATCCATGGTACAGGAATCTTTACACAAGAGATCTTTTGTTGCCATTAGTTGTTGTGGGAATGAAATTCCAAATTGGTTCAGCCATAAGAGTGAGGGATGTTCAATAAAGATTGAGCGTCCTCGCGATTGGTTTAGCACAGATTTCTTGGGTTTCGCTCTATCTCTTGTTGTTGCTGTTGTTGATGAAGGGGAATGGGATGTGGACATTGGATGCAAGTACAACTTCAAAACTAGTAATGGTGAAAGCCATGAAGTCAACCATCCTTTGTATACTCCACACTTTCAAATTGACAATGATTCACATGAGGTGTATGTGTGGTGGTATAATAATGTCTTTAAAGAAGTTGTAGAGGGAGCTCAAAGCCTCGCTGCATTTTACAAACTTGTTACTGAGGTCAATGTTGACTTCACCATGACTTCATATGGTCCCGTTCGGGTGAAAGAGTGTGGGATATGCATGTTGTATGGCAAAGATGTTGAGATGATAAAGCAAAGGGCTTTGTAGATCAAGCCGATATCCCTAAATTCAAATTTTCTTTTTATTTGAAATTTGTTAGGCTTAGGGGTGTCTTTCTTGTTTTAACCCTTCGCCCTCTCCATCGCGAAGCTTTTTGGCTGAGGATGCTTTTGAGTTTAGTAATTTTCTTCATTCAATTCAAGTATTAAATTGTTAATAGTGTCATTCAAGTAATTATTATCAGTCCAGCCTATACATAAGTATGATCCTATATATTTAGTCTATGGATGCATTAAATACAACTGCTGTGCTTGCTGAAACTCAAAATTTCTCACTAGATATTATGAGACTGGGGGCATAAAAGAGTAGATATTGCTGAAACTTAAAATTTCTTACAAACGCATGAATATTTGAATTTATTTGATACATGTGATTTGCGGTTTTTTTCTTTGTTTTTCTATTTATGAGATTGGTGATTTACAGTATAATTTTTTGTAACGATAAAGAAATAAGGCATGGGCATTTTATCCTTTACCAAAATTAAAAGCATCCCACCTTACATTTGTATCCCCTTTCCTCCTTGCTTTCTCGGGGCCTCTCCAGCCATCTATATTTATCCCCATGGATGCCGACAAACACCATGCCTAATGGTCAATGGCAAAGTGATGATGGTACTTGATCATTTCAATTTTCCTAAATAATTTAAAAAATGATAAAAGAGTGTTAATTTCTTAGTTTGAAGTATTTTTCAGCATTTATAAGTTCATTAACAATCTAATCAGAGAACTAGGACATTCTGAGCTCACATTAACTAGTTCAGCCAAAAAAAAAAAAGACTGAAAATTCAAACAATCTAATTGAGAGCACATTTCCATTAACATCAAAGCCCGATCGACCACTACAATTATACATATACAATCATAAACTATGATATACTTACAGCTATAGATTGGTTTTGGGACGGCTTATACGTATATAAATAACAGAGAGAAGAGACAGAGTACCTGCGCAAGCAGGGAGGTCCTGGGGTGGCGCAAGTGGTGCCACCGCATAGGGGGTCCTGAAAAAAAATTTCTTTATATTATATATATATATATATATATTAATATTTATAGGAACTGTATATATAGTATAGCGTGCTAAATGGCTGCATGAGAGCGTGTCTGGTGGAGTTGGCAACAGCTCATGTCCAATTACGGAAGTGCCAGAGTTCTTAAGTCGAAACAAAACCAGTGAAGTTCATAATAGGTCTATGGCCTTCAAATGATTCGAAACAAAACCAGCGAAGTTCTTAAGTCGCATACTAAAAAAAACAATGCAATTAAAGATCTCAAATAACTTTACAAATACACTGAAATCCTCAAACAAATTTTAAATCCAACAACCACATCAAAATCCAATCATAAACTTAGAATCGATCAAACCTTTTAAAAAAGAAAAACAAAATTTTATGAATTTTAAATGAAAAAAATTTAAAAATTTGCAGGGACCATTTGTGATAGGTGCATGAACCTCATGGATGTTTTGTGATATATATATATATATATATGCCACATCAGCAAACTAACGGAGTTTTTGACGGAACCTAATGGCAGTGACCATTTGTGATCACACATACTAACCTTGAGGACCACCAATGACAGAGAAAAACATTAAGGATGCAATCTGATAGTTTTGTAAACCTTAGGGACCTTTTGTGATAATAAGCTTTTTTTAAACGATCGTCGTTAATCAATTTTTTTTTTTTTTTGCTTTATGACAAAAAAGGTACTATGTTTGTTGTGATATTTCATAACTGCGACTGGTTTCAATTGCCCGGCCCATTAGATGGCAATTTTGTAAGTAATGGAAGTGACAGAGTTACTTTAATATGACTTTTTTTTTGGGTCAAGTAATTTAATATGACTTGGTAGTTACATTTAATCCATGCGTCATTTTTTTTAAAATTTAATTTTTTATACAAGCAATATTTTACTTTAATTTAATTTAAACTTGTTGGAGGGAGATTTGGAACTCTGTTGCAGAGTAGAAACACTTCAACTCTACCCAATTTTAGGCTGAGCCCATGTCTGTCAATGCGTCCCCTTTTTTTACTTGCATTTTATCTACATATGTTGAAGACTACCACTGAAGTTCTATTTACGTTGAAGACTTTTCTTTCCAACTGCCACTGAAGTTCTATTTATGTATTTTTTTTTTGTCAAATTATTTACGTTTTTCGACCATTAGCTTTTCAAAGTGCTGCATCAAAAAATTTGTGTAAACTCATATACTCAATGAATATTTGTGTAAACCCCGCCCACCCAAACTTGAGTTTCGATTTTTTCCTTTTGTATAAAAAAATGAGGGGCAACATAAAGGCCTTCTAGATTAAGATGGACTGATGTGCTTTTGCTGGTAGTCTAGTTTTTCTTAGGTTTCGCTCTATCTCTTGTTGTTGCATATGAAGACAGGTAATGATGCACGTTATTTGTGCTAAAATATGAATACGAGTTTTCAATATGTTCAGATATATTATTTTTTCTCCATAATGATGTATATATATGAGTTTACAGAGTGCTTTACAAGGAATGAGATTTTTATCAGGAATTAGGAAAGTATCTCCTAATTATACACAGATTTGTCAACTAAATGGAATGAGAAAGTAAATCCCTTAATTAATCAAGGAAATAAATCTCCTTGATTAATTATGAGACTCACGTCAACACTCCTCCTCAAGTTGGTGCATATACGTCACCAATGCCCAACTTGGTAAGTGAGTCATAAAACACTCTGCTACAAACAGCTTTGGTTAAGATATCAGCTAATTGATCTTCTGATTTTTACGAACGGTAGGCGGATGATCTTCTTCTCAATTTTTTCTTTGATAAAATGTATATCCACCTCAACATGTTTGGTTCGATCATGTTGAACTGGATTATGGGCAATATCAATAGCTGACTTGTTGTCACAATGCAACTCCATTGGCTCTTCTGGCTTGAAACCCAATTCTGTCAAGAGTCTTATGATCCATAGCAATTCACAAACTCCATGAGCCATTCCTCGATACTCTGCTTCTACACTAGACCGAGAAACCACATTTTGTTTTTTACTCCGCCAAGTGACTAGATTACCTCCCACGAAGGTGAAGTAGCCTGAAGTAGAGCGTCTGTCAGTAATGGATCCAGCCCAATCAGCATCTGTATATCCCACAACTTCAAGATCTCTATTCTTTGAGAACATTAATCCTTTTCCCGGGGCTAACTTTAAATACCTTAAGATTCGATCAACTGCATTCCTATGAGACACACTGGGTGAATGCATAACTGGCTAACCACACTCACAGCATATGCAATATCTGGTCTTGTGTGGGCTAAGTATATTAACCACATAAACAACTATGTCATCCACATAAACAATCAGTGCGGTAAGCTTCTTTCCATCACGCTTCAAGAACAAAGTGTGATCCGAATTACTCTGTGTATATCCAAAAAACTTCATGGATTTAGTGAATCTACCAAACCATGCTCTGGAGACTGCTTTAATCCATACAATGACTTTTTGAGCTTGCAAACTTGATTCCCTTTGTCACGAGTGAAGTTACATCCTGGTGGTAAATCCATATATACTTCTTCTTCCAGGTCTCCATGTAAGAATGCATTCTTTACATCAAACTGATGTAATGGCCAATCGAGATTTGCTGCTAGAGACAGGAGGACTCTGATAGTTTTGATCTTGGCTCCTGGGGCAAAGGTTTCTTGGTGGTCTATCCCATATCTCTGTGTGTATCCCTTTGCCACCAATCTAGCTTTATATTTTTCAATCTCACAAAAAGTGACTTGGTTAAAGATCACTTGCGCTACTTGGTAATTCTGCTACTTACAACCGTGGATAGGTAGTAATTCAGCATCTTTTTGTTTGGTTGAATTTTAATTAACAAAATTTGATGGTATACTTGGTTTTCCTATGCAATAGGGTGAAACTGGGGCAAATGTGTTGGCTGGAATCCAAGTTGCCCGGGACAAGATTGATGAGTTTCAAGCTCGTGCGAATTCTCTTGGATATGACTATGTAGTGGTGGTGACCGACGACGAGGAGTTCAATCTTTTAATGCATTGGAACTTTCACATTGTTATGAAGGGGAAGCTTGTGCCTCCAGATCACGTTTTAATGAGCAGAGAAGGGAGACGATGTCTTATATGTTTGATAGTTTATGATTGTTGTACTATTTTATTTTGAATGAGAAAGCGGTGGTGGTAAACAATTCATGACTCATTAGCAAGTAGAAAAAAATGTATTGAAGGCAATAAGAGAATGTGACTTTACTATTGGAAGGAAGTTGAGCATTTCATTGCCTTCTCTTTTAGCTTGAAATCTCATTTCGTTCATGGTTATATTTTATGTACTATTTATTATTGAAAGCACCTAAATATTGCAATGATTTAACAATTTTAACATAATACTTTATTTATTTTATGATTAAAATATTTTTTAGGTGTGAAGGTTAGAAAACATATTAAACACAATAATTATATAAGTGAAAGTGAAAATGAAAATGTTTTTCTTTTTACCAAACACTTGAATAGAAAAGAAATTTCAATGTATGCCCTTTTTAGTCATTAGACGTAGCTCACAGCACTTCTACACAAAATTTACCAAACACTCATAAACTGATTATTATACTAACAGCACTTTTAACAAAAAGTTTACCAAACGCTAAACTGCTTTCTCTTTACAGCTGATTTCTCTCACAGCAAATCTGCAAGTGATTATTTTCACAGCACAGCAATGCCAAATTGGCCCTTAGAGAGAGAGGAATTCCAACCCTCCAAATACATCATGCCTGGAAAATAAAATTGGAAAAAAAATGGGGAGAGTTTGAAGAAATGTAAACGATGTTGTCCTTATGGTGCTTATTTTTTCGAAATAAAAAAACAATAGGTTATGTTGCTGTCACGAAATGAATTATTCTTGTTCATTATTATTGAAAGTTATCTTGTGAAGTTATTATATGATAAAATACAAAATTTGATGAAGAATTCGTTTCGACAAAAATGCTATATCAACCAGTTTTCATGTTTTAAGCCTTCAGCCCACCTGTTTACATGAGATTGGAAAGAAAAAAAATGGTCAATTATTTCTATTCGATTATAGATCGTCAAGGAGTTTTAGATGACAATTTTTGTAAATAATGGAAATGACAGAGTTACTCTTAATATGACTTGGTAGTCACATTTAATCCATGTGTCCAGTTTTTTTTAATTTAATTTTTTTTATACGAGCGATATTTTACTTTAATTTAATTTAAACTATTTGGAGGGGGATTGGAATTCTACTGCTGAGTGAGGAACACATCAGTTCTAGCCAATTAGACTAAGCTCATGTCTGTCAATGCCTCTAGTTTTTAAACTTTCCTTTTATATATATGTATACGTTGAAGATTACCACTGAAATTCTATTTACGATGAAGACTGTTCTTTACAACTACCACTGAAGTTCTTTTTATGTTTTTTTGGGGTAAAATTATTTATGTTTTTCGATCACTAGTTTTTCAAAGGGCCATAGCATCAAAAGATTTGTGTAAAATTAGAAAACGAATGAATATTTGTATAAACCTCACCCTCCTAATAACTTGTACTCAAAAAACAATTAAAAATTAAAAATTTGTGTCTCGAAGCAAACATTTCATCCTCACATCACATGCATTAGAATATAAAATTGGACTGTGTTGCATTAATGGGTGCAAAGCAGACCTAATTTACTTTGAAGGTAAATAAATATATAATCAATTGATAAAATCCTAATTAAGCCCTCTTATGCAAACCTATTACGATCATGCACAAAGACTAAAGTTTAAAGTGATTACTTGCACAAAGACTCCAGCGAAAATCCCAATTTTAGGCAACACCATGTGCGCAGTTTTTTTTTTTGGTCATAATGTGCGCAGGTTTTATTTCTGCAATATATATATAACATTTTCTTTTGTTTGAAAGCGTGCATGATGCATGACGGTTTCTTCGCCGAAAGTGCTTGGGCTATTTCTTCTCTACTTTTTTCAAGCTTTGATGATTTTGGAACTTTGTGTGCATATAGTCAAGTCTAAACTAGTACAATTGTTGCCTATGGGGTCAAAAGAAGATGGTCATTTCTCACATCTCATTTTTTAAATAAAAAACTAGGATACATTTTTATTTTATTATCCTCAAAAGCAAAAGTTTGTGCTGCCACTCCCATTATCCCATATGCCCTTTTCTTTTTTCAGTGTGTGAATGTTTGAATTTTTGTCTACCGTTCACTTCTCTTTTTCCATCTCTGATTATTTACTGGGTTTTGTCAGTGCTTTTCTAAGTCAAGATCAAGAAAGAGTTGGATGGCTTGAAAGTTTGAATGCTTGGACAATTCCTCTCTGCTTCTACTTTTTCCTTTTGCCCTTTTCGTAATTTCCATCGATTGCTAAAATATGATAAGCTCTACCACTTTTTTCTAGATCTCATCTCATCCTTGAATCGATCCTCAGGTGCAACGTTTTCTAGATTTCTTACTTAATATTTGCTGATAAGGCGATTAGTATCTCAGCAACTTCTTTCTTGATCTGGTTGATTATTTAGTACCAAAAGTAATAAAACGAAAAGAAAATACAAAAGTTACTCAACTCATAAAATTTTTTAAAAAAAATTACTCAAGAAAAATTCCAACTGAAAAGCAAAAGTTTGTACGTAAAGCGTGTATAAGGGGAGTAGGGCTCGTCAATGGGCCGGGCCGGGCTAGTTCGGCCCAAATTTAATGGGCTTGGGCCGGGCCGGGCCGGACTTTAAAGAGGAGAGAGAAAATATCGGGCCGGGCCGGGCTTTTTTAGAAAATTCAAAGCCCAAGCCCAACCCATAAGCCGGGCTTGAAATAGCCCATCGGGCCGGGCTAAGCCCAACGGGCCGGGCCGAAATGGGCCTAAAAAATAAATTTTTTTTATAAGGATAGTATATGCAGACTGAAGTGGGCTAAATGCAGCGTGACCCAAGCTTTAGCTAAACCACAAAATCGTAGAGTTATAAACAACTAAACTCATTAAACATAGTCCTATTACATAACATTTCAACTTTGAATGGTCTCATTTTCAGATTCACCAACAATCTCAACGTCACTGTCTACCATCCAATCTGGTCTTGATGCTCTAATGTTCATTAATTCTTCAGCTCGTTGCTCATCCACTGATGCATCTTGCTTTCTTGAATCTGCCAAGGCCCAATCTTTCAAGCAAATTAAAGCTTCTATTGTACTCGGACTCAAACTAGCCCTTTTCTCCAGATACAACTCTACCACTTGCACTAAAACATGATTCTGATGCTACAGTAGAAGCTGGAATAGTTAGCAAATCTCGAGCCATAAGGGAAACAATAGGGTATAATGATTGATTGTTTTTCCACCAACCCAAAAGACTAAATTGATTATCATCAACAACTTCTATGGTTGGTAAATCAAGATAAAATTGTAATTCAAGAAGTGTTGGTGGAGGAAGAAGAAGAAGAAGATAGCTTTTTCTTTTTCCAGCCTTCAATTGAGAAATTTCTCATTATAGGGACAGATATAGAACTAGGAGTTTGGCCAGTAGAAGTTGCAACAACATTTTGCACATTTTGAGCACATCTCTTTTACATGTAGAGGCTGAAATTCCTTTATATTGAGGACATAATGCACGCTGAATCAAACCTTTAAAATCATGGCTATCAACAAATGTAAATGGCAGTTCAGCTCTAATAATAAAATCCACAAGTTCTTTACGAGCAACATCATGATCATAAACAAAATTAGTCAAATTTCCAGCAACATCAGCATTTAATAACATTTGACCTGGACTTGCCCTAGCTTGTGCATCTTCATGGTTTTTTAAATGACGAGATAAATGGCTAGTACCACAATTAGAATTACCAACCAACAAAGTATTACAAATAACACACTTAGCCTTAATTACTGGTTTACCACTTTCAATTTTGTTAACCTTTTCAAAAAAAGACCAAACTTTACTTGTTAATCTAGGTGCACTACGTGACTCTGAAGGGGTATTTGAATCATTTGTACTTTCAAGCAAAGGTGATGCAGGTGATGCACTAGAAGAATCCATTTTGATGATATTAAGAAAAATAAAGACAAATGGAAAGTGTTACTTGATAAAGAGCATAGCACAAGCTTTAGTTTTGCAGCACTAACACCTGCAAAATAAACCAAGAACTCGTTAATAATCAAAGTTCAACACTAATACAGCAAGATATATTATAAAATTAAAACAATTGAATCAAATCAAAGTTCAACACTAATACAGCAAGATATATTATAAAATTAAAACAATTGATAATTCCTTACCTTTTTCCACCAACAACCATAGAAAATGAAAGAAGGCCACTATGACTGCCCCTTTAGTGTTTCTCCCTAGTGCACGAATCTGGTACATAACAGAGATGAACGTGATAAGATGCAAATTAGTAAGTGGGTAGCCACAAGAGATAAACAAAGAGATAAAGTGCACGGGAGATACAAGATGAAAGAGAGAAAGAAAGAGATAACAAATAAATAAAATGGGAGAACATGGGTAGCCACAAGAACAGCAAATCATCACAAACAAAGCATAAAAAGTCATAAAAAGTCATAAAGCCAAAGCAAATCATCACAAACAAAGAGCTAAACATAAAAATAATAATAACAAAAGGAAGAGATGAACTTCTATACAACAATCAGATTTTAGCAAAAGGATAGATATGAACTTCTCATAACCTCAGTTCCTCTTGCACACAAATAAGATCAAAGAGAGAGATCTTAGCCAAAAGAAGAAATCAAGATGGATACCTGGATTATTGGACTTGGATCATTGTTTTAGATCTGCAATCTTAGTTTCTCTTGGACTTGGATCTACAAGAGAAATGAAGAGGAAGGGCAGAGCCGAAGAGGAAGAGTGAAGTGAAGTGGGCGGCACTAGGTTTAGACTGAATTATTTGATAATACCTCTTTTATATAGAGGCATTGTATTGGGTTGTCTGACCTAAATGGCTATTGGGCCTTTCTCTTTTTTTTTTTTTTTCCGGAAACAAGCACCAGCCCATAACGGCTATGTATTATTATTAGATAACGGCTATATATATATGGGCCTACGGGCCGGGCTTTTATGGGCGGGCCGGGCTGGGCTTCATCGGGCTTTATCGGGCCGGGCCTATGGGCCGGGCTGGGCTTCAAACACTCAAGCCCAAGCCCAAGCGGGCCGGGCTCTCTCAAAGCCCATAACGGGCCGGGCCGGGCTTTTTTTCGATGGGCCGGGCGGGCCCCGTAAGCCCATGAGCCTGCGGGCCAAATGATGAGGCCTACCATTACTCACATATCTTTTTTTAAAAACTAAAAAAGTAGGATGATATTATGAGAATTTATCAAAAATAGCCAAAACTTGATCCTTAATTTTAAAAATGTCATTTTTTGTAAAATATTTCAAATATAGCAAAAACCTCACCTAAATAGACACAAATGCCCTCAAATTTAAAACCCGTATAAATCTAAAAAATAAACCTTATTAAATAAAAAATTGGAATATTTTTAACCCACGTTTGTATAGAAGAACAGAAGTTGAATTATATCATCCTATTTATTGATATTAGTCAATTTAAACTTAGTCCTAATCCAAGCATCACCAAACACCGGATAAGTGTTATTCAACTTAAGCCAATTCAAACCAAGACAATTTCTGAGCATAGTTCATGCCAAGACAATCTTCCGAAACAAACGAGGCTGAAGGGACCAACTTGGCAAATGACTGAAAGACTCGTTGCCGGATCAATTGCGCAAGTCTGTCTGAATGACACCATTATTTTGTCTTCTCTGATGGACCAATCCGCCAAGTGTTCCCCACACGTATAAATGCTGCACTGGCTTCTCAAAGAAGCTAATAAGTTTCAAAATTGGCAGCTCATCCCACACATCACGTTGCCTTTTAAAAGCCACACAAACATATTTGTTCAATTTGAGTGACAAAGTCAAAATAATTTTCCACAGAAAAGAATTGATTTGTAGGCCAAAGAAAAATCTGAGTGACAAAGTCAAAAGAATTTTCCACATAAAAGAATTGATTTGTAGGCCAAAGAAAAATCAAATCATGATATAAGTATTCCCAACATTTTCGACTAAAAAATTTATATTCTTATTGCTGAGCTTAGTTGGTTTGATTTTTACTTTTTGTTGTATTGTTGTGCCCTATTGTGGTTTCTTAATAAAATTTAGGGTTTGTCCAATATAAGTCCCTACAATTTCTACTTCCTAGACATATAATTCTATCTCATAAATCTATGTGTAAAACCCAATTTTATACTTAAATGACCAGTAAGATATAAGCGGTTCTAGTATTCCTATGTTTTTACATCGCTATCATCACACTTTATATTTTGCTTATAATGTATTCCAAGCATTTCATTAACTGCCATAATTGTAATTAAAACTCCCTATTAATACCTAAAATTCAAATTAAATATAAAAGGGAATGAAAAACCATAAGGAAGTTTAAAGTGCAGTAATCTGTAGACAGAGAAAACTTTTATCTTGATGTGAATGGAAAAAGTCTGGCTTATTATGCTTCACAATTTAGATTCACTGTATACAATTTTCTATTTGATTCAACAACAAAAAAAAAAAATTGTTGTTTTTCAATTGTTTTTGGATGTCTACCCTACATGTAATATAATATAGTAAGAACAATAGACGAAGAAGAAACTAAATGAAGAACCAAGGAAGAACTGCACTTACTGTTTGACTAGGGTAGCAATACGTCTGCAAACATATGTACAAAGATTCCCAATCTAATAGGGTTTTATTTTTTAGGTTTATGTGGGTTTTAAATTTGAGGGCATTTGTGTCTATTTAGGTGAGTTTTTTTGCTATATTTGAAATATTTTACAAAAACTGACATTTTTAAAATTGGGGTCAAGTTTTGGCTATTTTTGATAAATTCTCTGATAATTTATCAAAAATAGCCAAAACTTGATCCTTAATTTCAAAAATGTCATTTTTTGTAAAATATTTCAAATATAGCAAAAACCTCACCTAAATAGACACAAATGCCCTCAAACTTAAAACTCGTATAAACCTAAAAAATAAACCTTATTAAGTAAAAATTTGGAATATTTTTAACCCACGTTTGTATAGAAGAACAAAAGTTGAAATATATCATCCTATTTATTGATATTAGTCAATTTAAACTTAGTCCCAATCCAAGCATCACCAAACACCGGATAAGTGTTATTCAACTTAAGCCAATTCAAGCCAAGACAATTTCTGAGTATAGTTCATGCCAAGACAATCTTCTGAAACAAACGAGGCTGACGGGACCAACTTGGCAAATGACTGAAAGACTCGTTGCCGGATCAATTGCGCAAGTCTGTCTGAATGACACCATTATTTTGTCTTCTTCTGATGGACCAATCCGCCGAGTGTTCCCCACATGTATAAATGCTGCACTGGCTTCTCAAAGAAGCTAATAAGTTTCAAAATTGGCAGCCCATCCCACACAGCACGTTGCCTTTTAAAAGCCACACAAACATATTTGTTCAATTTGAGTGAAAAAGTCAAAATAATTTTCCACATAAAAGAATTGATTTGTAGGCCAAAGAAAAATCAAATCATGATATAAGTATTCCCAACATTTTCGACTAAAAAATTTATATTCTTATTGCTGAGCTTAGTTGGTTGGATTTTTACTTTTTGTTTTATTGTTGTGCCCTTTTGTGGTTTTTTAATAAAATTTAGGGTTTGTCCAATATAAGTCCCTACAATTTCTACTTCCTAGACATATAATTTTATCTCATAAATCTATGTGTAAAACCCAATTTTATACTTAAATGACCAGTAAGATATAAGCGGTTATAGTATTCCTATGTTTTTACATCGCTATCACCACACTTTATATTTTATTTATAATGTATTCCAAGCATTTCATTAACTGCCATAATTGTAATTAAAACTCCATATTAATACCTAAAATTCAAATTAAATATAAAAGGGAATGAAAAACCATAAGGAAGTTTAAAGTGCAGTAATTCTGTAGAGGCAGAGAAAACTTTTATCTTGATGTGAATGGAAAAAGTCAGGCTTATTATGCTTCACAATTCAGATTCACTGTATACCATTTTCTATTTGATTCAACAACAACAAAAAAAACAATTGTTGTTTTTCAATTGTTTTTGGATGTCTACCCTACATGTAATATAATATAGTAAGAACAATAGACGAAGAAGAAACTAAACGAAGAACCAAGGAAGAACTGCACTTACTGTTTGACTAGGGTAGCAATACGTCTGCAAACGTATGTACAAAGATTCCCAATCTAATAGGGTTTTATTTTTTAGGTTTATGTGGGTTTTAAATTTGAGGGCATTTGTGTCTATTTAGGTGAGTTTTTTGCTATATTTGAAATATTTTACAAAAACTGACATTTTTTAAATTGGGGGTCAAGTTTTGGCTATTTTTGATAAATTCTCTGATAATTTATCAAAAATAGCCAAAACTTGATCCTTAATTTCAAAAATGTCATTTTTTGTAAAATATTTCAAATATAGCAAAAATCTCACCTAAATAGACACAAATGCCCTCAAATTTAAAACCCGTATAAACCTAAAAAGTAAACCTTATTAAGTAAAAATTTGGAATATTTTTAACCCACGTTTGTATAGAAGAACAGAAGTTGAAATATATCATCTTATTTATTGATATTAGTCAATTTAAACTTAGTCCCAATCCAAGCATCACCAAACACCGGATAAGTGTTATTCAACTTAAGCCAATTCAAGCCAAGATAATTTCTGAGCATAGTTCATGCCAAGACAATCTTCCGAAACAAACGAGGCTGAAGGGACCAACTTGGCAAATGACTGAAAGACTCGTTGCCGGATCAATTGCGCAAGTCTGTCTAAATGACACCATTATTTTGTCTTCTCTGATGGACCAATCCGCCGAGTGTTCCCCACATGTATAAATGCTGCACTGGCTTCTCAAAGAAGCTAATAAGTTTCAAAATTGGCAGCCCATCCCACACGTCACGTTGCCTTTTAAAAACCACACAAACATATTTGTTCAATTTGAGTGACAAAGTCAAAATAATTTTCCACAGAAAAGAATTGATTTGTAGGCCAAAGAAAAATCTAAGTGACAAAGTCAAAAGAATTTTTCACATAATAGAATTGATTTGTAGGCCAAAGAAAAATCAAATCATGATATAAGTATCCCCAACATTTTCGACTAAAAAATTTATATTCTTATTGCTGAGCTTAGTTGGTTGGATTTTTACTTTTTGTTGTATTGTTGTGCCCTTTTGTGGTTTCTTAATAAAATTTAGGGTTTGTCCAATGTAAGTCCCTACAATTTCTACTTCCTTAACATATAATTCTATCTCATAAATCTATGTGTAAAACCCAATTTTATACTTAAATGACCAGAATTTGGGTTATACTTAAAACATTAAACTTGTAATAGTAAAATTTAATCATTATAATGAATTCTTAAATATATATATATTTTTATAAAAATAATGTATATTGTAATTATAAAACTATTTAAAATTGACCCTCTTGATACAACCTAAACTTTGGGTGATTAATAAGACCCAAAAAAAAAAAAACTTTGGGTGATTAATAAGACAAAATCTTAAATAAATAAAAAAGCCCAACAAGAAATTGGGGCCGTATGCATGTTCCTCTACATGGACCCAACAGGAAAATACAAAAGCAAAGCTTTGTACTTAAAACGTGTAAAGTAGGGGGCCTATTGTGCTGCCACTCGTGCCCTTTTCTTTCGAGATTTTCTATTTAAACCCACACTTCTCTTAGTTTAAGGATGTTCTAAATTCACCCCAATTTTTAATTTAAATTTTCACAATTTCTAAGTAAACCCCACTATCTTCCCAAACTACCCTTAAATACACCACAAGCTGAAAAAATAAGAAATAAAATAGATTTTCTATTTAAACCCCACAAGCTATCTTTAGAGGAGGAAATATGTTGTGGGCATGAGAAATAGTAAGTATTAAATTAATTTTTTGATGATATTTCATAGTTTTATTCATTGTCTATTTTCAAGTGCATAAACATGCAAGTGATCAAGAATATAAGAGCTATGGTGGTTTTGGGTTTGCTGGATCACTAGACGTTAATTATAGCAATGGGACAAAATGGATGAATAATGATTTTGAAAAATATCAGAAGTGTGCAGGACCTTTTCAGACTCAATGTACTGTACCAAAAGATGTACTGCATCAATATTAATAATATTATTAGTTTATGGTGATGAAATTTGAACACATGTGCTTTCTATTTTTACGTGGGTAAAGATGGATCAACTTGTACTGTACCATTCATACTCAGTTTTGCAGCTGACCACCTGTGTGGCTTCCCTGGTTTCGTGTCTTTTGAAAGTGTATGTCAATTAATATAATATGAAGAAAACTTCCCTAGTTTCTGAAGAGTTGTGGGGTGTGTGGAGTGTGTGTATAGGGTTAAGTATTAAGTTGGATGACTTTTTTTGTCTTTCCAAAATAATAAAACTTACAGCTTAATAATTTAAGTATTGGGGTAAACTAAGAGAAGTATGAGGTTTAAATAGAAAAACTCTTTCTTTCTTCAGTGTGTGAATAATGTTTTGAATTTTTGGCCACCGACACTGCTTGGCTAATTATTTCACTTCTCGTTTTTCCATGTCTGATTATTTTTCTGGATCGTTTTGTAGCTTCGTGCATGTCAAGTCAAGTCAAGTCAGCTAGTACAATTGCTAAACTAAAACCTGATCTAGCTTAATTAGTCTCTGCAACCGACTGCTTTCTACAACAAAGGTCACGAATCAATATATACATCCAATTTGGAGCTAGCCCAGAAACGTTTATATGCATGTTTTGACTTGTGTGTTTTGCAGGTTGTGGATAGGAACATGAATTCTTCTTCTTCTCCTCCTCCTCCTTTTGCTGCTCCCCTTCAAACAAGGCACGATGTGTTTCTTAGTTTCAGAGTTGAAGACACACGCGATACTTTGCCCAGCAATCTTCACGCGGCTTTAGGTCGGAGGAACATTGAGACCTGCATAGATACCAGACCTGGGAAAGGAGACGACATTGGACCTGCCCATATGGAAGCAATCGAGAAATCAAAATTTTCAGTAGTCATTTTCTCAAAAAACTATGCTTCTTCCGCATTGTGTTTGAAAGAACTTGTGCATATAGTTGGATGCAAGGAAAGATATGGACAAATTGTTATACCCATGTTTTATGGCATAGATCCATCATATGTACAAGAAAAAAAGGGAACTTATGCGCTTGCAGGTCCTCGACTTAAGAAACGTTTTAAGGGCAATATGGATGAGGTGCCCAACTGGAAGGCTGCTTTGGAGGAGGCAGCCAATATGTCTGGGTCTTATTATTCAAGCAAATCAGGGTAACTAGCTCTCTAACTTGTATCAATTTCTAGTGGTTATCATTTGACTCATATATGCTCCTATTGTTTGTCTTTCATAATGATATTTGCCAGGAGGTCAGAGGCCGATTTTGTTGAGACAGTTGTCCGAGAAGTTTTGGCCAAATTGAACCGCGAATTGTCCAGTGATTTAAGAGGCCCTTTTGAAATTGAAAGAAAAATTGAGAAAATTCAAGCGAAGCACGATGTGTTTCTTAGTTTCAGAGGTGAGGACACACGCGATACTTTTACCAGCCATCTTCTCAAGGCTTTACGTGGGAAGAACATTGAGACCTACATAGATAACAGGCTCGAGAGAGGAGATGAAATCGCTCCTGCCCTTCTAAAAGCAATCGAGAAATCGAAAATTGCACTAGTCATTTTCTCAAAAGACTATGCTTCTTCCACATGGTGTTGAAAGAACTGGTGCATATACTAAAATGCAAGAAAAGATATGGACAAATTGTTATGCCCATTTTTTATCTTATAGATCCATCAGATCTACGAAAGGAAAAGGGAACATATGCACTTGCAATTAATGAACTTCAAAAAAGTTTCAAGGGCAGTACGGATGAGGTGGTTAACTGGAGGAAGGCTTTGAAAGAAGCAGCCGATATGGCTGGGTTTCCTTATTCAAGCAAAACAGGGTATACTAAATCTCGAACTTGTATCAATTTCTTTTTGTGATAATTTGATTCATATACTTACTATTGTTTGTCTTTCATAATGATACTTGCCAGGAGGACAGAGGCCCATTTTGTTGAGGAAGTTGTCCAAGATGTTTTGACCAAATTGAATCGCGAATCGTCAGGGGATTTAAAGGATCTGGTTGGAATTGAAAAGAAAATTGAGAAAATTGAGTCGTTATTATGCTTGGATTCGCCAGGTGTTTGCTGTGTAGGTATTTGGGGCATGGGTGGTATTGGCAAGACTACCCTGGCGGATGCTGTATTTCACAAGTTGTCCTCTAAATTTGAAGCTTCGTGTTTTCTTAGAGATGTGAGGGAGTCAGAACAAAAGGATGGACTACATCAGTTGCGAAATAAACTTGTTGGTGAGATATTAAAGCAAGGTGTAAATATCGACACTCCGTCTATACCACCTCATATTCAAGATAGGCTCAGGCGTACGAAGGCGCTCATTGTTCTTGATGATGTGAATGCTCGAAAACAACTAGAAGATCTTGTTGGTGATGATGATCGGTTTTGCCAAGGAAGTCGAATCATTATAACTGCTAGAGATAAAGGCCTACTTGAGCAAAAAGTTGACCATGAAAAGATATACGATGTTGAGGGATTAGGTTCTGATGACGCTCTTAGGTTCTTTCATTCCCATGCTTTTGGAAATAAGTCTCCAACAACAGATTACACTGAGTTGTCAAGAGAGGTGGTGGATTATATTAAGGGCATTCCATTAGCTCTTAAAGTTATGGGGTCCTCATTCCGACGTTGCAAGAGCAAACAAGAGTGGGAAGTTCAATGGAAAAAAGTGAAACAATTTCCAAACGAAGAAATCGATCAAGTGTTGAGAATAAGTTACGATGGATTAGGAAAAAATGAGAAGGAGATATTTCTTGATATAGCATGTTTTCATAAAGGCCATGAGAGGAAAGATGTAGAAAGAATGTTAGATAGTTGTGATTTCCACGGGGAAGCAGGAATCAATGATCTTATTGATAGGTCTCTCATATCAATTTCAAAAGAAAGATGGTCAAAAGGACGTATAGAGATGCATGATTTGGTGCAAGAAATGGGTACAGCAATTGCTCGAAAACAAGGCAGTAGGTTGTTCAATTATGAGGATGTCTATCAAGTATTGACAAATAACCAGGTACATAGTAATATTCACATTTACAATAAACAAGCCAGATTATTCCTACAAATGTAATTTTGTATATTATATTTACATTTATATTTTGCTCTTGATTGTCAGAGAGATGGACATGTTCAAGCAATATCCCTTGACTTGTATAAGATTGAAAAACTACACTTGGAGTCGGAACATGCAAACTTCGAGAAGATGTATCAACTCAGATTCCTATATGTCAGGTTTTATCAATTTGCGGGAATTCAAGGTCGTCGCAATATTGTTTCTCTTGATCTTCCCGATTCTCTCAGATGTCTTGAGTTGAAATTTTATCCTTGGAAATCTTTGCCATCAAAATTTTCTACTCAAAATCTTGTTGCCCTTAATATGCGGTGCAGCAAAGTTGAGGGGCAACTTTGGAATGAAGACCGGGTATATTATATATGCTTATTTTATTTCTTGTATAACATTTGGCCTAGAAAGTAATAATCTGCAAGCTAAGTTATTAATTGTTGTTTAATTTGTTACACAGTCCTGTGAACTTAAAATGGATCTGTCTTAGTGAATGCAGACATCTAACTGAAGTCCCAAATCTCTCTCGGAGTCTAAATATTGAGCATATAGATTTGAATGGCTGTGGAAGTTTGGTTGAAATTCCTTCGTATTTTCAACATCTTGGCAAGCTTACTTTTCTTGACCTTGGGGCCTGCAGAAATCTCAAAAATCTTCCTGAGATGCCATGCAATCTTGAATTCTTAAATTTATATTGCACAGCAATAGAGGAATTGCCTTCATCAGTTTGGTCTCACGAAAAAATATCTTACTTAGATATTAGATATTGTGGACACCTTAAGAGTCTTCCAAGCAACAGTTGTAAGCTGAAACTCAAGAGTGATCTTACTCTACGAGACTGCGAATCTCTTTGCGAGTTTTGGGAGCTTCCCAAGAATACAACAAAGCTAGAATTGAGTGGTAGTACATCAATAAAAGAATTGAGGAATACATCAATAGAGTCTGTTGTTGGTCTCACTGCAATTGAATTGAGGAAATGCAAAAGCCTCGTGAGTCTCCCAACGAACATTTGGAAGTTGAAATCTCTGGAGAGCCTTGATCTCAATCATTGCTCTAACTTTCAACACTTACCAGAAATCTCGGAGGCTATTGAACATCTGAAGTTTCTAAATTTATCAGGTACAAAGGTTAAAGAGGTACCCCCATCAATTGGAAATCTAGTTGCGCTTCGAAATTTACATCTCAGTTATTGCTATAACCTTGTGAGTCTCCCAACGAACATTTGGAAGTTGAAATATCTGGAGAGCCTTGATCTCAGTGATTGCTCTAACTTTCAACACTTACCAGAAATCTCGGAGGCTATGGAACGTCTGGAGTTTCTAAATTTATCACGTACAATGGTTAAAGAGGTACCCCCATCAATTGGAAATCTAGTTGCGTTTCGAAAATTACGCCTGGTTGGGTGCAGTATACAAGAAATCCCTGATGACCTTTTTTTGCTTAACCTCATTACAAGAGTTAAATATGGGTAAGACCAAAATTAAGAGCATACCTGCAAGTGTCAAACAAGCTGCTCAACTGTCTCGCCTATACCTCATCTATTGTGAGAGCCTTGAATCTTTACCAGAGCTCCCCTCATTGCTGCGATGTCTTAAAGTATATGATTGCACGTCACTGAAGACAGTGTCAAGTTCAAGCACTGCAATCACACAAGGTTGGGAAGAATATATATTTTCTAGAGGGCTTCATGAGAAATATATATTTTCTAATTGCCCAAAGTTGGATGAGAATGCACGAAGCAACATAATGGGTGATGCACAGCTCAGAATTATGTGAATGGCAACTGCATCGTCAAAGTTTTTAAAAGACAAAATTGAACAACCATCATATGATTCAGATAATAGTTATGATTCAGATTATAGCTACTATGAGGTCTCTCTCTCTCTCTCTCTCTCTCTCTCTTCTGTTGAAGAAGTTGCTGTTTGTTTTTCACGACTTTAATAACTATGATGTCCATATCCATGGTACAGGAATCTTTACTCGAGAGATCTTTTGTTGCCATTAGTTGTCCTGGGAATGAAATTCCAAATTGGTTCAGCCATAAGAGTGAGGGATGTTCAATAAAGATTGAGCTTCCTCGTGATTGGTTTAGCACAGATTTCTTGGGTTTCGCTCTATCTCTTGTTGTTAATGCTTATTGGTCGGGGCATATGGACATTATATGCAAATACAACTTCAAAACTAGTAATGGTGAAAGCCATGAAGTCAACCATCGTTTGTATGCTCCGTTCCTTGAATATGACCC
Organism: Prunus fruticosa; assembly: GCA_018703695.1. Classification (NCBI taxonomy): domain Eukaryota; kingdom Viridiplantae; phylum Streptophyta; class Magnoliopsida; order Rosales; family Rosaceae; genus Prunus; species Prunus fruticosa. Next base: position 37,339,971 of record CM031924.1, on the reverse strand, counting down.
AGATTCACATCAGGTGTATGTGTGGTGGGATAATAATGTCTTTGAAGAAGTTGTAGAGGGAGCTCAAAGCCTCGCTGCATTTTACAAACTTGTTACTGAGGTCAATGTTGACTTCATCGTGACTCTTGCTGGTCAACCCGTTCCGGTGGAAAAGTGTGGGATATGGATGTTATATGGCAAAGATGTTGAGATGATAAAGCAGAGGGCTTTGTAGATCAAGTTGATATCCCAAAATTCAAAATTTCTTTTTATTTGTAAGGACGCTTTTGAGTTTGTTAGGCTTAGGGGTGTCTTTCTTGTTTTAACCCTTGGCCCTCTCCATCGCCAAGCTTTTTGGCTGAGGATGCTTTTGAGTTTAGTAATTTTCTTCATTGAATTCAAGTAATAAATTGTTAATAGTGTCATTCAAGTAATTATTATCAGTCCAGCCTATACATAAGTATGATCCTATATTTAGTCTATGGATGCATTAAATGCAACTGCTGTGCTTGCTGAAACTTAAGATATTATGAGACTGGGGGTTAAATACATAAAAGAGTAGATATTTTTGGAAACTCAGATCTATAATAAGGTTAAATACATTGGCCTCTCAATTAGTGCAAAAAGAAAGTCAATGAAAGATTGGAATTTCTGGGACAACTTTAAATGTAATTTTCACACTTTTTTCCACCAATTATGGGGACATAAAATTTACTCACTTGTCTGATTGTGCTGTAATCGGACAGCTCAACATTCACTGTTTTTTTTTCTCAGACCAAAAAATAAACATTAAATGAAAATAAAAATTGTACTCGGTGCTACTAATATTGGCAATAATAAACATTGCCCCAAGCTTTTAGGATATATATATTCAGTGCTCAATGAACAACTAAGCTGCAAAACCCGTATATCGATAAATAAATAAAAAGCTGCAAAACTCGTCAATAGTTCACATATAATAAAGTATGAAATCAGTTGTAAACTACGTCACTAGTTTGACGTTATAAATGTATAAATATTTGAATTTAGGGGTTTTTAGATCTAGGTCTAAAACGATTAGTTGTCATTGGGTTTAGTCCTCGTGTTTTTTGTTTTAGATGTAGGTCCTTTGACATTTATTTTTTTTTTTTTGTCGATTTTACCCTTTAAGGTAAATAAGGAAAATACATTGAAAATATAAATTTAATGCATTATTTCCTTGAAATTGAATTCCAAATTTTGAATTTTGAATTTTTTTTCCTTGATAATATTTCTAATATATAGATAAAATACAATTTAATCAATAAAAAGTAAAGACTCACATATTATACCAATTGAATAGATAAGCACCCACTTTAAAGTAGGGGTGGCATTTTATACCGAAAAAACCGCAAAAATTAACTGATAATTTACCGCAATGAAACCGCAATCGCGTAAACCGAACCGCATTTGCGGTATTTAGAACCGAACCGCATTTGCGGTTGCAGTTGCGGTATTTGATTTTCAAAACTTGCGGTTACCGCAAACCGCAAATATATTTTAAATAATATTGTCTATATTATATTATATGTAAAATATATTTCATACAATATTTTCTATTCACACCCATTATTTATGCTCATGTTATTTATGCTTCTTTTTTTAATAAAATGTACTAAACTTATGTTATTTTATTTGTAGATAGCATTGATGCTCAAACAACACAGCGGGGTTCTTCAAATCCACTCACCACCACCAACACTTGAGTTTGTAACTTTAGTTTGTAACATTGGTGCATTGCATTTTCCTTTTAGTTTGTAACTTTAATTAACTTTGAATTGGATTTTCTTTTGGGTTGTAACTTTAATTCATTTTGCATTGCATTTTTCTTTTGGTTTGTAACTTTAAAGAATTTGGAATTGGAATGCTTGAGAAGTTTAACTTTAATTGGAATGCTTGGAATTGAACTTTAATTTTCTTTAGGTTGTGAATGCTTGAGAAGTTTAGGAGATTGTGAATTTATATATGCTTGACAAGTTGGATTTTTATGACACAAAAAGAACTTGCGGTTTTAAACCGCTAAGTCACGGTAACCGGTAAACCGCAAAAAGCGGTCGGTTTGCGGTTTCAAAAATCACCATACCGCAAATAGTCGGTCGGTTTGCGGTTTGGACAAAAATTCGCGGTTACCGAACCGCAACCACCCCTACTTTAAAGTATGTACCTGACATATAGGTCAATAATGTTAATACATACAGGTATATATGTACCTGCCTTCCAGGTAAGTGTTTTTTTCTTGAGTTTTCTTAAGCAGTTTTTTCTGGAGGTTCGTATTTATATACATACGTATATGTCTTCCATAGATTTTTATCTCAGTTGAGTTTAAAGATCCATACCAAGATATTATATGAGTTCAATTAGCTGGGCTAGAGGATATAACTACCTAGACTATAGGTAATTTATGGATTTAATTACCTGGATCAGAGGTAATTTATGGGTTTAATTACCTGCATACTGCATACGAGGTGTATGCATAGGTACCTTACCTATTGTTAAGGTAAGAAGTTTTTATGAACTCTTATTACAAATTTTGATGTCGGTATACCTTGGGAAAATTTCAGAATTCAATAAATAGATTTGCAATTAAATTCAAATCAAATATGATAATTAATATCCTACAAATCAATAACTTACCAGTTTTAGGAATTCATAATTTACCTTATTTATGTTTTAGGTGCATAACTGGAACAAAAAATAAAAAATAAATAAAAGTAAATATCAATAAATTGAAATAGGCATGTAATCTTATGTGGCGCAAAAGTCAAAGGACTTGGATCAACAACAATTTCTGCGTGGATTGCACCCAAAGTCTCTCCTCATAATTGGACTTATGCCAAATTTTCTATTGAAGTTATTTGATACGTGTGATTTGCATTTTTTTTCTTTGTTTTTCTGTTTATGAGATTGGTGATTTACAGTTTTATTTTTATAACGATAAAGAAATAAGGCATGAGCGTTTTCTCCTTTACCAAAATTAAAAGCATCCCACCTTACATTGTATCCCCTTTCCTCCTCGCTTTCTTATCTTCCCCATGGATGTCGACAAACACTAATGGTCAATGGCAAAGTGATGATGGTACTTGATCATTTCAATTTTCCTAAATAATTTAAAAAATTATAAAAGAAAAATAAAAGGGATCAAAGAGTGTTAACTTCTTTATAAGTTCAGCATTTATAAGTTCATTAACAATTGTGTTCAGATCGTGAATTAACAAAAAAATGTAACTAGTCGTATACGTGTGCTTAGCCAAGTTAGCTAGAGCGGATGTGCTCCTCACTCTAGACTGGAGTTCGAATCTCATTCCTGTAATTTAGATTAGATTAAAGTAGAATATCGCTTATATATAAAAATATAACTAGCTTAATAGGTTACATTTTCGTTGACTAAATTAAGCAAAATGAGTTATTTTATAATCTTCCATGTAACCATGATGTGAATCTTACAATAAAATTTATGCAAATTTACGACTAACATGGATGGTCGATCGTGCTTAGTATTCATTTTGGGAAATATTTTTGCTCACTACGTTAACTCATTGTGTATGCCCACCACCCTTCTTACTTTTTTTTTTTGGATCAAATAGAAAGATTCATTCAAACCGTAGCACCAACCAATGATAAAGTTTACAAACGAACGGAGAGCGTGAGTGTGGCCTCATTAAAACCTTGCCATCCAAAACCCCCAAAGGGGGAAAATCCGGTCAAGGAAAAAGAGTACCACCGCATCTCAAAAAAACAACCAATGAACTACACCATAGCTATATCCTTATCTAAAAGAATGCTTAACCATGGAGAAGCACGGTCTTTCCAAAAAAGTCGAGATCTCACTCTCAACCCATGCTGGGCTAGACTATGTGCCACCCCATTACCTTTCCGGTGTTGGTAGAGCACTCCAGCCACCTCTCGATCAACCATTAACCGACAAACATCCTCCACCACATTACCAATATTACTCCACCAATCCAACCCATCTTTAAGAATAGAAACAGCTTCTTGAGAATCAATGTTCAGCCTATACATAAGTATGATCTAAATAGTCTGTGCTTGCTGAAACTTAAAATTTCTCACTAGATATTATCAGACTGGGGGCATAAAAGAGTAGATATTTTTGGAAACTCAGATCTATAATAAGCTTAAATACATTGGCCTCTTGGTCTTGTAGAGCAATGGCCTCTCAATTAGTGCAAAAAGAAAGTCAATGAAAGATTGGCTTATCATGGAATTTCTGGGTCAACTTTAAATGTAATTTTCACACTTTTTTCCACCAATTATAGGGACATAAAATTTACTCACTTGTCTGATTGTGCTGTAATTGGACAGCTCAACATTCACTGTTTTTTTTCTCAGACCAAAAAAAAAACATTAAATGAAAATAAAAACAACCCCTTTTTTTTGTTAATAAAAGTAATTTTTTTTATAATCCAAAGTAAATACTTAATTGCCGTTTATACATCTCAATGAACAACTAAGCTGCAAAACTCGTCAAATACATATAATAAAATTGCGAGTATGAAATTAGTTACAAATGCATGAATATTTGAATTTATTTGATACATGTGATTTGCGGTTTTTTTCTTTGTTTTTCTATTTATGAGATTGGTGATTTACAGTATAATTTTTTGTGACGATAAAGAAATAAGGCATGGGCATTTTATCCTTTACCAAAATTAAAAGCATCCCACCTTACATTTGTATCCCCTTTCCTCCTTGCTTCTTATCTTCCCCCTGGATGCCGACAAACACCATGGCTAATGGTCAATGGCAAAGTGATGATGGTACTTGATCATTTCAATTTTCCTAAATAATTTAAAAAATGATAAAAGAGTGTTAACTTCTTAGTTTGAAGTATTTTTCAGCATTTATAAGTTCATTAACAATCTGATCAGAGAACTAGGACATTCCGAGCTCACATTAACTAGTTCAGCAAAAAAAAAAAGACTAAAAATTCAAAACAATCTGATTGAGAGCGCATTTCCATCAACATCAAATTTAAACGATCGTCATTAATCAATTTATTTATTTTTTCTGCTTTATGACAAAAAAGGTACTATGTTTGTTGCGATATTTCAAAACTGCCACTGGTTTTAATAGCCCGTCAATTAGAGCACTTTCACCTATTTGCCATGACAAACAAAGGGCAATTACTATTCACTTTATTTTATTTTATTTTTATACGTAAACGATTAATTTTGACATGATTTAAAGTTTTGGTGTGAAAAATAAAAAAATATGGCTAGGTATTTACTCAGTTGTCTGATTATGCTATAAAAAATATGGCTGTTTTTTTTTTCAGACCCAAAAAAAAAAAAAAAAATTTAAACTTTAAATTAGAGGTTTCAATTCTATATTGTACAAATTAGAGAAGGAAAGAACAATGAACTACTGGATACATTACCAAGTCTGGTAATCGTTTGATAAAATTTCCCTTCACATTGTCTAAAATTCTCAGTTTCTTTATTGGACAAGAACAAACATAAGCACACAACTTATTGCTGAAAAGAAAAAAGCAAGTCCATGTGGCAATGTAATTTTGTAAAGCAAGTAGGAAAGGAGAAGTAGACAATGATATCCATTGATCCAATTTAATGAACTAATTGCACATCCTATGATCAATGGTAGCTTCAAAAGATGATCTACAGTTGGAAATTAATTTCTAGGCTGATTAATCTGTTTCTTTTCATTAAAGTCATTCAAATAGGGTGTATTTAGTTACTTTTATATTTTGATTTAAATATTAGGGTATATTTAGATAAAATAGTATACTCAATTAGTTTTAGAATTCATTTAACAACACCTTTTAAAAAAATCTAAATTAGATACCTCAGACTTTTTAATTTCATTCGAATTCATCAAACTATGGACCAGAATACCCCTAAACTTTGGGTTATTAATAACTTCCATAATAAATAAAAGAAAACAGCCAAACAAATAATTAAAATAAAATTTTAAAAATTAAACGGTAAAATTTTAAGCCTTTCAAATAATAACAAATTCTTCTTCTTCTTCTCTTCTTTTTGCTGCCCCTCTTCAAGAAAAGTATGATGTGTTCCTGAATGATATTTCAGAATGCTTGTCCCATTGTCTAAGAGCAAATTTCCCTTCCCCATCTACCTAAACGTAAAAATACTATACATTGCCAAGTCTGGTAATCGTTTCTGCAACGAATAAAATAGATTTCATTTGGTTGTGTCTGCGCCTTCACTGTCTACTTGGTTGTTTAATATATGCAATCATCATCCTATAAACATTAATTATTGCAACTGGATGATAATGTCTATACTGGCGGAAATTAAAGAAATGTAAACACGTAGACTATCTTGATCTCTGCAATAAAAAAAATGTATGGTGGGTAATGGAATCCAGAGCAAGACGACATAAGAGTCACACAACACATCTTTTTCACAGGTTTTATTTATTTATTCATGTTTGTTAATAGCAAGTTGTTTTTAAAATAAGGACAAATTACAAAACATCCTCAAGCTATCAAGTTCATATATATTTTTGGGGATATTTATAATTACATACACAACTCCATCCGTTACATAATCCGTATCCAATTTTTTTAATGACATGGACTTCCACTTGGACAAAAATAGTTTTTATTTTATTTTAATTGTTTTACTTGTTTTTTCATTTTAATATTATTTTTTTCAATCAACATGACACAATATAAGTGAGTTCACGTGAGACCTTTGATTATTACGTCATAATTTAACAGAACATTTGACAGAATAATGACATATGTATGAAAATGGTAGAAAGTCAAACCTTGGGTCTGTTGGTGCAAAAACTAGACAGGTAGTGGTAGGACCAACTTATAGATGATGTGGAAAGAAAGCTGTAGGTGAGACCTAAGGCACCCGTGTGGTACTAGCCGAAGGCTCTCTAATGCTAAAGTTAGCTGAAGGAGAGAGGAATTAGCTTATTGACAACGCAAAGGCATGTATGCCAAGTAGAGCTCACTTACCCTAATTATAATTGTTTTTTTTTATAGGTCTTATATATGTTTCATTTCAGTATTCATATTCATATATTCATCTATATATATAAAGCAAAAGAGCGGAAAATGGTGAAACATTCAAAATACCAGAAAATGTCCTTAGTTAATTCAAACATTAAGAATTGAAATTATTAATCTTATATATAAAGCAAAAAACAGAGAATTGTGAAACATTCAAAATACCAGAAAATGCCCTTAGTTAATTCAAACATTAAGAATTGAAATTATTAATTAAATGAGGATAATATGGTAAATTCACATTTTTTATATTAAAAAATTAAAATTAAAAACAAAATCAGATAATATGTCCTATTTTTATGGAACATAACTACCTATGTTATCTTTTCTTAATTCTTAAAAAAATAAAACCAATTGACACATGCGTGAGCGTGTGCCAAGAGACTAGTATATGCTAAACATAGGAGTATATTAATTTAAGACTATTGACAAAAAATATATAGTCTTGTTTTTCTCTAAAAATATATATATAATTTTTTTCCAATAGATTAATGTCATCCACCTTAGGATTAAAAAAACAAAAAAGCAAAGCAACACAAACAATTTGCTCAAAACTTGCTTTAAACGCGGCTTGTCTTAATTGGCCTTTAATTGGACCCTAATGCATGCCACTCGACCAAAAATACTTAGATTTTCACAATCCAAAAAACAAAAAAGTTTTAACATGGCATTTAATTGGTGCCTGGGTCTTGGAAAACGAAACAACTCTTTCCCATGTAGACTCTATTCATTAGAGAAGAAACAAGATGAAACGAAGCAACCATTTCTCTCGAGTCCTTCTTTTTGCAATATCACCACCACCACTGCAGGTTTGCCCCAAAGTCTCTATTTGTGTTTCTTTTACTCACCTAATAGATCTGATTTGCTGATTGTTGTATATGTTTACTGCAGATCTATAAATGACAAACGAAGTGGATTTCAACCCTCAAGTTACCAATTAGGTTCCTGAGCATGCTACCATCAAAAGAAGCAAAAAAGAACCAAGAAGTCTGGCTTACCTGGAAACCATGGAAAATCTGAGGTATGGAACTATTTTGTTTTGGGGTTAGCTTAATCATGATTCACAAGAAAATTAAAATAAAGTGATATTCCGAAATTATTGTCCGAATATTCCGAACATAGTAACTTCCGAAAATGCCTAAAATTTCTTATCAGAATAGAGTTATTATATTCTGAATTTTTGGAATCTGCATTGGAACTGAAAATAAATTCCAAAACATTTCGGATTGAAATTCGAAACACCTGTTTCCGATTTGATCCGGCCGAATTAGACCCCTAGTCTCTTCATAAGAAACTAACTTCCCAAAAAAACATTTGACATCGCAAATTAAATAACATTTGATCAAAAAAACCTTCACATTAAAAAGACGCAGGAAGTTTGAGATAGAAATGCATGTGTAATATCAAAGTGTGGGATGCTATACTAAATAAATAGTGATAACCAATAAGAAAATGTCATGTGTCAAAACTAAAATAAAATTAATAAGTTAGTTTAGTTTGGCTTTTTTTTTATTTTTATTTTTGGTCGAATAGTTTAGTTTGGTTTGGGCACTCTCCAAAACTGGTAAGCAATGTAACATAGAAATTCGATGTAAATTTGGTTCGAGCAATTTTTCGACCACCCATATCTCAAAAATTTAGACATCGCATGATGGAGCTTGAGACATCTCATTTCGATTGGTCGACTTAAATAATTGCAAATTAAAATAAATAACTAAAGGTTGTAAGTCGAATCTTCTTTCCCCAATTAACATAGAAATAAATTACTAAAACTAAAATAAGAACTTTGTCCACAACCTGGACCAGCCTTAGTTGAACTCAGCCCATTGATCAAGTCTTATAGAATGGGCCAGTGTATTTAGCTAACTCAATAAAAAAAAAAATCAATAGACTTTACAAAAGCCCAATATACAATGCAATGGCCTTTCAAACAAAGAATCAAAGAATTCATAAGCAGACGAGGTTTGATATGGGGGATTAGATTGGACTAGTAAAGTGCTTAGATTTCATGTGCAATCAAAGAATAGTATGGGTGTTGTCTTCTAACTTAGAGGATTAGGATGGACTATTTATTGGAGGCTGATGCCTAAAATTTATCCCTACTAATACCACCATTTTTCAAGGGGATTAGTGGGGATAATTTTAGACATTAACCTTATATGAATAGTTCACCTTAATTAATCTTTCAAGTTAGAAAATAATATCTATATTCTTCGTTGATTGCACATGAAATCTAGTCATTTTACTAATCCAAGTTAATCCTCCATATCAAACATGGCCAATTGATTAACGTTGGATTAAAATAATGAGTTTGATCCAAGAGATTTAAGGGCTTAGATAAGGTCCTGGGATGCTCTTTCTTGCTTCGGCCTCTCTTGTTGCTTTGGGCTCTCCCCTCTTGTTGTTGTAAGCTTGTTAGGCCTAGTTAAGCCTTCGGCCTGCCCATGTAAAAGAAAATACAAAATCAGAACTTACATGTAAATTGGGTGCCTGCCGTGTAACGTGTTGTCACTCATATTAGAATTTAACTCACCAACAAATCTACAGGTACTTTGTACGTAAATGGCTCGTTTGGTACGTTGAACTGTACTGACTAATTTTTGTTGGATAGTATTAATCTTTTTTAGGAGAATACTGAACTGTTTATCCATAATATTATAAGGCGTTTGGTGTTATTTCGAATAAATAGTCTGACTAAGTTATATTGTGTTTGGTGCTATTCGGAAAAATTGGATCAGACTTTTTTTTACAAAAAATTCTTTGATAATTTAAGTGGAAATATAGACAATATAGACAATATAATTTGCATATATATATATATATTGAAGCCCAACAAAAGCAGTTAAGAAGAGAATCAACAGCCATTAGTAGCAACATGCAAATTTAACCAAAAAACAAACCAACAAAGCACCAAAAGTAGAAAAAAAATATATAGCAAGAAAAACATAGCCGCATGTATTGTTCTAATCGCTGACTTAGGATGATAATTTTATTATTGAGTTGGATACCTGGAGAAGATGAAATACATAAAGAAAAAAAACACAAGAAAAACTCAGCAACATATTTTGAGTTGGATACACAGTCGAATGATGATTATTTGATTATTTGATTATTGAGTTAGATACACAACCGCATGTATTGTTCCAATACAGGTAAGAAAAAAAAGGTCAAAAAGGAAAAACTCATGACCTAATTTCCACAAAGATTTAATAAAAGAGAAAATATATAAAGAAAGAGAAGATGAAGAAAGAAGAAGAGAGAAGAAGTATATTGTAGAGAGAGAGAGAGAGAGAAAGGATACATGGATAAGAGTGAAGAGAATAACCTTGGAGAAGATAGTAGAGAAGAACCCTAGGGAGAAGAAGATGAAAATAGCGTCGTCGAATTTTTCATGTGAACGTGTGTATTCTTTTTCTCTAGCTGTATAATTAAGCGTATATTATCTAAACGGGGTGTGTGAGTTGTATTAATTAGTCAGAGAATAAGGAGAGTATTAAAAGCCCAACCCGTATAAAATAGTCAGGTAATTAAATAATACAAGTTGACACCAAACACCTAACATGGACTACTTACTCCTATCCATAGTCTATTACGGTGTACCAAACGAGCCCAAAACGTGTAAGAGGGGGCCATTGTGCTGCCACTCCCATGTGCCCTTTTCTTTCTTTAGTGTGTGAAATGCTTGAATTTTTGTCCACAGATACTGCTTGGGTAATTATTTTACTTCTCTTTTTCCATCTCGGATTATTTTCTGGGTTTTGTCAATGCTTTTCTTAGTCAAGATCAAGAAAGATTTGGATGGCTTGAAAGTAGGGACGGACCCATTCCCAGGCTAACCTGGGCTATAGCCCAGGTGTCTTGATTTGTTTTAGCCTATAGTAATACTCCCAGCCCACCTAAGCAAACCCCACACACCCTCTTGCACAGAAAACATCCCTTAGCTAATGCAAGGAGAGAAAAAATAAAACATGAAGGAAGAGACAATCATCCCTGCGACACGCCAATCAACCATGCCCTTCAATGCTTAATTAAAGCAAACCAAATTAATCTTCAATTATTAATCTTCTTTGATTGTCTTAATTTGTTGATGTCGAGATTTGGGGACTTTTTAGAGTTTATGAAGTATCAATTAGGGATTTACAATTTTTTATTTAAAAGAATTTCGGCTTGGCCAAAACATTTGATTGTACAGGTTTTGTAATTAAAAATAAACAAATGAAAGTAGGTCAGCCTTTTATAGTCCCCTAAAATTCCAATATATTTTTAAGAGTGCTCTTAAACGAACCCTAAAATTAAATGAGTACACCTTATAATCTAAGTACACCCTAATATTTTAATCAAAATGTAAAATTAACTAAGTACACCCTATTTAACTACCAAAAATATCCCTGATACACCCTAATACAATCTATCACACAACACCTAAACAAGATTTTTCCTTTTTACATGAATTCATGCCCTCTTTTCAGATTTTGAGTTTGCATCAAAATCTTTAATTTTGTAAGTTGCTGTAGATTTACTAGCTCCTCAATTCAAAGCTTCATCATCTTACTTCTATTTTCAACGGAACACCATATCTTTCATCACCAGTCATCTTTTGTTTCTTTGTTTTTGGTCGAAAGTAGATGTGATTTCATAAAAGGCAGCAAGCCAATGAAGAGATACATCTGATGATAAGCAAATACCAAAATGGAAAGGCAAGATAAACAATTGGAAAGAAAATGGGGCTACAAGTCCAACCAGTGAAAAGAAGAGAGGGCCAAATTGATTTAGAGAGAAACATAATCAAAGAAGTGACCCCAATAAGCCAGCCTCAGTCCTCAAACCAAAATACAGTTACAGTTCTTGAGGTGGACATGGAAGGCCATCATTGTTAAGCACAAGTAATCTTGAACGACGGAATTCGATGAGAAAATCTATATAGCTCATTAGGTGGTACTTGAAACAAGATAACCCCCATGATTCTCACTTCGCTGAAACAAACTGACAAATCCTTTTACTGGCACCAAGCAACACGAAAGTTTACTTGCGTTTGATTACGGCTGAATATGGTGAGTAGGGTGTACTTATTAAAATTTTATTTGTTTCACAATTCAATATATCCTTTTTGGTCATTTCATATTAGGGTAAATTTGTAATTCAATAAATAGTTTGATAGTAGGGTGTACTCAGTTAATTTTAGGGATCGTTTAGCAGCACTCATTTTTAATTATAATCATTCATGTTATACGCCATAAAGCTTTAATCCTAAAAATTTCTACATTTTTGGAAACAAAAAAAATAGCTTCTACATTTGTAATTGTTTAATTAGTATGAGTTTATTTCTTTTGTTGGTTAGTGTGAGTTTTTGTTTTGGTTAATTAATATAGGTTTTGTGTTTTTAAAAAATTGGAAATTTGTACACGTCAATCCCATTGATTATGTTCCTCCCTTCAAGGCTTGTACGTAAGGTAAATCTAGCCCATCCTAATTGAAATCCTAGATCTGTCCCTGCTTGAAAGAGTTGGATTATTTTCTGGGATTTTTTCTTTTCGTTATTTCCATTGTTTTTCCGTTCTGCTTTTTGTACGATTGCTAAAACATGATATGGCTATAAGCTCTACCACTTCTTTCTAGATGTCATCCTGAGGTCTTCATAATCATACTATTATTTCTTTCTTAATATTTGCTGATAAGGCAATTAATATCTCTGCAGCTTCTTTCTTGATCTGGAGGTACTGTCTGTCTCTAACTTAATTATTAGCTCTCTTATACTTATTTGCGAAGATTTTTTGAACCTACCGTTATTTGCATATATGCATGTTTTGACAGGTTTGCAGGTTTTGGATAGGGATATGGATTCTTCTTCTTCTTCTTCTTCTCCTCCTCTTCCTTTTCCTGCTCCCCTTCAAGAAAAGTACGATGTGTTTCTTAGTTTCAGAGGTGAGGACACACGCGATGCTTTTACCAGCCATCTTCACAAGGCTTTACTTCGGAAGAACATTGACACCTACATAGATAACAGACTTGAGAAAGGAGACGACATTGGACCTACCCTTCTAGAAGCAATCGAGAAATCGAAACTTGCACTAGTCATTTTCTCAAAAGACTATGCTTCTTCCACATGGTGTTTGAAAGAACTTGTGCATATACTTGGATGCAAGAAAAGCCATGGACAGATTGTTATACCCATTTTTTATCGCATAGATCCATCAGATGTACGAAAACAAAAGGGAACTTATGCACTTGGAGGGCTGCTTTGGAGACTTAAGAAACGTTTTAAGGGCAGTATGGATGAGGTGGCCAACTGGAGGGCTGCTTTGGAGGAAGCAGCCAATATTTCTGGGTTTCATGATTCAAGCAAAACAGGGTATACTAAATCTCTAGCTTGTATCAATTTCTACTTGTTATCATTTGATGCATACTTACTATTGTTTGTCTTTCATAATGATATTTGCCAGGACAGAGGCCGATTTTGTTGAGGAAGTTGTTCAAGATGTTTTGACCAAATTGAATCGCGAATCGTCAAGTGATTTAAAGGGTCTGGTTGGAATTGAAAAGAAAATTGAGAAAATTGAGTCGTTATTATGCTTGGATTCACCAGGTGTTTGCTGTGTAGGTATTTGGGGCATGGGTGGTATTGGCAAGACCACCCTTGCTGATGCTGTATTTCACAGGCAATCCTCTAAATTTGAAGTTTGTTGTTTTCTTGTAAATGTCAGGGAGAACTCAGAACAAACGAATGGACTACATCAGTTGAGAAATAAACTTGTTGGTGAGATATTAAAGGATGAAGATGTAAATATCGACACTCCGTCTATACCAACTAAGTTTCTAATTAGGCTCAAGCGTACGAAGGTGCTCATTGTTCTCGATGATGTGAATGCTAGAAAACAACTAGAATATCTTGTTGGTGATCATGATTGGTTTTGCCAAGGAAGTCGAATCATTATAACCGCTAGAGATAAAGGCCTGCTTGAGCAAAAAGTTGACCATGAAAAGATATATAATGTTGAGGGATTAGGTTCTGATGAAGCTCTTGAGCTCTTTCATTCGCATGCTTTTGGAAATAAGTCTCCAACAACAGATCATCCTAAGTTGTCAAGAGAGGTGGTGGATTATATTAAGGGTATTCCATTAGCTCTTAAAGTTATGGGGTCCTCATTCCGTCGTTGCAAGAGCAAACAAGAGTGGGAAGTTCAATGGAAAAAAGTGAAACGAGTTCAAATCGGAGAAATCCAGAAAGTATTGAGAGTAAGTTACGATGGATTAGATGACAATGAGAAGGAGATATTTCTTGATATAGCATGTTTTCATAAAGGCTGTAAGAGGAATGATGTAGAAAGAATGTTAGATAGTTGTGATTTCTTTGGGGAAGTGGGAATCAATGACCTTATTGATAGGTCTCTCATATCAATTTCAGAAAAATGGAACTGGATAGATTTGCAGTCAGAAGCATGGATAGAGATGCATGATTTGGTGCAAGAAATGGGTAGGGCAATTGCTCGAGAACAACGCAGTAGGTTGTTCAATGATGAGGATGTCTATCAAGTATTGACAAATAACGAGGTACATAGTAATATTCACATTTACAATAAACAAGTCAGATTATTCCTACAAATGTAATTTTGTATATTATATTTACATTTATATTTTGCTCTTGATTGTCAGAGAGATGGACGTGTTCAAGCAATATCCTTTTCCATGCTTGAGAAAAAGGAGTTGAAACATGCAAACTTCGAAAAGATGTATCAACTGAGATTCCTACGTGTCAATTTTTATTTTCCATTAAAAAAAATTTCTCTTGATCTTCCCAATTCTCTTAGATATCTTGACTGGGAGCGATATCCTTTGAAATCTTTGCCATCAAAATTTTCTGCTCAAAATCTTGTTGGCCTTAGTATGCCGGACACCCTAGTTGTGGGGCCACTTTGGAATGAAGACCAGGTATATTATATATGCTTATTTTAGTTCTTGTATAACATGTGGCCTAGAAAGTAATAATCTAAAGCTAAGTTATTAATTCTTGTTTAATTTGTCATAGAGTCATGTGATTGTAAAACGGATCAGTTATCATCGCTCCTTCACGCATCTATCTGAAGTCCCAAATCTCTGTCTTGGTTCCTCCACGCATCTATCTGAAGTCCCAAATCTCTCTCGGAGTCTAAATATTGAGCATATAAATCTTCATGGCTGTAGAAGTTTGGTTGAAATTCCTTCGTATTTTCAACATCTTAGCAAGCTTACTTATCTTAACCTTGGGCTATGCACAAATCTCAAAAATCTTCCCAAGATGCCGTGCAATCTAGAATTCTTAAATTTGCATGGGACAGCAATAGAGGAATTGCCTTCATCTGTTTGGTCTCACGAAAAAATATCTCACTTAGATATTACATGTTGTAAACACCTTATGAGTCTTCCAAGCAACACTTGTAAGTTGAAACTCTTGGGTTCTCTTAGTCTAGAAGGCTGCACATCTCTTTGCGAGTTTTGGGAGCTTCCCAGGGATACAACAGTGCTAGAGTTGAGTAGTACAACAGTAAAAGAATTGAGGAATACATCAATAGAGTTTGTTGTTGGTCTCACTGCAATTAAACTGATCAATTGCAAAAGCCTTGTGAGTCTCCCAACGAACATTTGGAAGTTGAAATATCTGGAGACCCTTGATCTCAGTGGTTGTTCTAACTTTCAACACTTCCCAGAAATCTTGGAGGCTATGGAACATCTGGAGTTTCTAAATTTATCAGGTACAATGGTTAAAGAGGTACCCCCATCAATTGGAAATCTAGTTGCGCTTCGAAAATTACACCTGGTTGAGTGCAGTATACAAGAAATCCCTGATGACCTCTTTTGCTTAACCTCATTACAAGAGTTAAATCTGAGTTTGACCAAAATTAAGAGCATACCTGCAAGCGTCAAACAAGCTGCTCAACTGTCTCGCCTGTTCCTCAATGGTTGCAAGAGCCTTGAATCTTTACCAGAGTTTCCCCCATTGTTGCAACGTCTTGAAGCAGATGGTTGCACGTCACTGAAGACAGTGTCAAGTTCAAGCACTGCAATCACACAAGGTTGGGAAGAATATATATTTTCTAGAGGGCTTTATGAGAAACATATATTTTCTAATTGCCCAAAGTTGGATGAGAATGCACGAAGCAACATAATGGGTGATGCACAGCTCAGAATTATGCGAATGGCAACTGCGTCGTCAAAGTTTAAAGAAGACAGAATTGAACAACCATCATATGATTCAGATAATAGCTATGATGATTTTGAGGTCTCTCTCTCTCTCTCTCTCTTGCACGCACACACTCTGTCTGTCTAACTCACTTCTGTTGAAGAAGTTGCTCTTTTTTTTTCTTCACGAATTTAATAACTATGATGTCCATATCCATGGTACAGGGATCTTTCGTTGCCATTAGATGTCCTGGGAGTGAAATTCCAAATTGGTTCAGCCATAAAAGTGAGGGCTGTTCAATAAAGATTGAGCTTCCTCCTGATTGGTGTAGCACAGATTTCTTGGGTTTCGCTCTATCTCTTGTTGTTATTGACAATGATCTATGGGATAGGGATCCGCACGTTATATGCAACTACAACTTCAAAACTAGTAATGGTGAAGTCCACCATCCTTGGTGTGATCTGCGCTTGGATACTATGGGGTTTGAAAGCATAGATTCACATGAGGTGTTTGTGTGGTGGTATGATAATGTCTTTGAAGAAGACGTAGAGGATGTCTTTGAAGAAGAAGAAGAGGATGTCTCTGAAGAAGAAGTAGAGGATGTCTCTGAAGAAGAAGTAGAGAGAGCTCAAAGTCCCACTGCGTTTTACAAACTTGTTACTGAGGTCAATGTTGACATAATCGTCACTGATCGTTATGGTGGCCCACTCTTTTCGAAATGGGGGATATGTGTGTTGTATGGCAAAGATGGTGAGATGATAAAGCAGAGGGCTTTGTAGATCAAGCCGATATCCCTAAATTCAAATTTTCATTTTATTTGAGATGTGCGAGGGATGTCTTTCTTCTTGTTTTAACCTTTCGCCCTCTCCATCGCCAAGCTTTTTGGTTGAGGATGCTTTTGAGTTTAGTAATTTTCTTCATTCAATTCAAATATTAAATTGTTAATAGTGTCATTTAAGTAATTATTATCAGTCCTAACCTATACATAAGTATGATCCAAATAGTCGATGGATGCATTAAATGCAACTGCTGTGCTTGCTGAAACTTAAAATTTATCAGACTGGGGGCATAAAAGAGTAGATATTTCTGGAAACTCAGATCTATAATAAGGTTAACATCACTTTGGAGTTTGGGGGCCTTTTTTTTGTAGATCAATGGCCTCTCAATTAGTGCAGAAACAAAGTCAATGAAAGATTGGCTTATCATGGAATTTCTGGGTCAACTTTAAATGTAATTTTCACACTTTTTTCCACCAATTATAGGGACATAAAAATTTACTCATTGTGCTATAATCAGACAGCTCAACATTCACTGTTTTTTTTCCAGACCCCAAAAAATAAAAAAATAAAAAAATAAAAAATCCAAAGTATTACTTAATTGCCATTTATTCGTCTCAATGAACAACTAAGCTCTCTTAACCTCACTAACAGTAGTCTATATTCTTCATCATACTACAGATTAACTAAAGAAAAAATCAATTCGGCATTCACGCTAATACAAAATGAAAGCGCTCAGCTCCAATCAGAGAACTAAGACATTCCGAGCTCGCATTAACTAGTTCAGCCAAAAAAACAGACTGAAAATTCAAAACAATCTGATTGAGAGCATATTTCCATCAACATCAAAGCTCGATCAACCACTAGAATTATACATATACAATCATAAACACTATGATATACTTACAGCTATAGATTGGTTTTGGGACGGCTTATACATATATAAATAACAGACAGAAGAGACAGAGTACCTGCGCAAGGACCTGGGGAGACCGGAGGCCTGGAAGAAAGCGACGGCGAGATTCGCCATGATCAGACCATGAGATCAAGAGCGCCGCGTGCTCAAGCTACCGTACACCTGAGGAGCAGCGGAGCAATCACAAAACCAAGAATTGGATTCGGATACCTAAAATGACATACAGCGAGATTTGCTGCCTTTCTTCTCCGATTTGGAGGGAAAAAACAGAAGACGACGACGGGGACACTCAGATATGTCGATGAGTTTTTTTCAAAACGATCGTCGTTAATCAATTTATTTATTTTTTCTGCTTTATGACAAAATAGGTACTGTGTTTATTGCGATATTTCAAAACTGCCACTGGTTTCAATGGCCCGGCCCATTAGATGGCAATTTTGTAAATAATGGAAGTGACATAGTTACTTTAATATGACTTGGTAGTTACATTTATTCCATGCGTCAGTTTTTTTTTAAAAATTTAATTTTTTATACAAGTGATATTCTACTTTTAATTTAAACTAGTTGGAGGGGGATTGGAACTCTATTGCAGAGTAGAAACACATCAGCCCTACCCGATTAGGCTAAGCCCATGTCTGTCAATGCGTCCAGTTTTTTTACTTGCTTTTTATCTACATATGTTGAAGACTACTATTGAAGTTCTATTTACGTTGAAGACTTTTCTTTCCAACTACCACTGAAGTTCTATTTATATATTTTTTTGTCAAATTATCTACCTTTTTCGACCATTAGGTTTTCAAAGGGCTGCATCAAAAAATTTGTGTAAACTCATACACTCAATGAATATTTGTGTAAATCCCACCCATCCAAACTTGAGTTTCAATTTTTTCCTTTTGTCTAAAAAAATGATGGGCAACATAAAGGCCTTCTAGATTAAGACGGACTGAGGTGCTTTTGCTGGTAGTCTAGTTTTTCTTGGGTTTCGCTCTATCTCTTATTGTTGTATATGAAGACAGTAGGTTATTTGAAGTTGGAATGTAAGTATAACTTCAAAACTAATAACGGTGAAACCCATGAAATCAACCATCATTTGGATTATCGGTATTTGGATGCAAGCGGTTTTGAAGATTCCCATGAGGTGTTTGTGTGATGGTATATGTTGTGTAGATTTAGCTGCACCAAAATGGGTTCAACTTGCATCCTCAACTTGTGATACTCGCAAGTGCACGAACCGTTGGTAGTTTAGCGTATGTAAGTGCGAGGTCGATTCCACAGGGATTGGTGATTGAATAATCCAATTCAGTTTTCCTACACAAAATAGAAATGGAAACAAGAGAAACAAAACAAGAAGAAAGAAAAGAACTAAGACAAGATGGTGAGGTTTTAGAATCCACCCTAATTGTTCTAATCATGTTATGGCAGCAAGTAAACAAATTGATTCACTCATGAAGATGCTCACAAATAAGTCCATGGTGTTTGGATAAAATTGCATTGAACATCACAAGGACCCCAAGCATGGTGTTTACATTAGGAGACCTAGAAACCAAATCACATAAGTTGCTAATGGATGGAATGAAGATGATCCCCAAACCTTCCCAACAAGAGCAAAATGCATAAAACCTCAGGTGATCAATCAAAGGATGCAAAAACAGCTCCATTAAAACGGTGAAGAAGAATTCATGAATGAAATCAAACTTTATAAACTCAAACCATGATACAAGACTAGCAAGATGTTTATTACAATTAATAACAGAAAAATAAAGTAAAACAAAGGAAATACAAGAAGAAAATAAAAGACAAAGGGAGGAGAAGAAGATAAGGACAGCATGCTAGAGATGGAAAAGAATCATCTCCATGGCTGCCAGGAGGCCAAAACCTCCCAGCTGCCTTCTCCCTTCTCTCCCTTTGTGACTCTCAACTTTCCCTCTCTTTGTGTACAATGGAAGTGTAAAATGATGGATCTCAGGATATGAGTTGAATGTGGAATGGAAGTGGTATTTATAGGGAGAGGGGAGTGGGAAATCTGAATTGAATATGGCAATGACCTAACACACTTGCATTAGATAATCAGAAATGGTTACTCCACTAAATCCCACTAGCAGCCCTAGCTCATCCTCATGTCAGCATGACCAAGCTTCCATTCAGAAACCAATAGCTCATGCCTAGCTCATCATGACCAAGCATGCAATGAGCTCATCTTCCTCTCAGGCATGATGTGTATTTCCATGGGCTCACGAATTGGGTTGGGCTGAATCAAATGATGCCTTTAAGATGTCCATTTTGAAGTTCAGAATGTCATTGATCCAACCACACAAGTATTGGCCCAATCCAAGTTCGGATGAAGAAGATAAGTCCGAAATGAACTTCTAGCTCAGGCTCAGGTTTTGCACGTTTTTGCACCATATTGCTTCAAATGCCTTAAGTTGTAATCCTCTCATGCTCTCATGCTCTAATGGCCTACAACACACACAAAGAGAGGCAAATAACTCAGAATTATTGGAAACTAAGCAAAAGAAGTAAGGAAATTGAGCATGTATATGTATGAAATTATGAGCTTAACAGTATAATTTCTTTGAAGTTGTAGAGAGAGCTCAAAGGCCCCATGCGTATTCTACCACCAATTTATATAAGCTATTGCAACACTTGTGTGGCTAAGGATGCTTTTGAGTTTGTCGGGCTTAGGGGTGTCTTTCTTGTTTTAGCCCTTCGGCTTTTCCTCCCCCATGTAAACTTTTTTTTTTTTCTTACTTCTTATTTATATATTTTGAATTTATTTTCTAAGTGGCTGTAACAAAGATGGGTTACATAGTTGGGATTCGACCCGGCCCATAAACAGCTTTAGCTATTCTATGTTCATGGGCCGATCAATCAGTAGAAAATTGCAAACGAGAGAGAGAGAGAGAGAGAGAGAGGGAGAGAAGAATTCCAACCCTCCAAATACATTATGCGTGGAAAATAAAATTGGAAAAAAAAAGGGGAGAGTTTGAAGAAATGCAAACGATGTTGTCCTTATGGTGCTTATTTTTTCTAAATAAAAAAACAATAGGTTATGTTACTGTCACGAAATGAATTATTCTTGTTCATTATTATTGAAAGTTATCTTGTGCAGTTATTATATGATAAAATACAAAATTTGATGAAGAATTCGTTTCAACAAAAATGCTATATCAACCAGTTTTCTTGTTTTAAGCCTTCAGCCCACCTGTTTACATGAGATTGGAAAGAAAAAAAATTCTCAATTATTTCTATTCGATTATAGATCGGCAGGGAGTTTTAGATGACAATTTTTGTAAATAATGGAAATGACAGAGTTACTTTTAATATGACTTGGTAGTCACATTTTATCCATGCGTCCAGTTTTTTTTAATTTAATTTTTTTATGCGAGCGATATTTTACTTTAATTTAATTTAAATTATTTGGGGGGATTTGAATTCTATTGCTGAGTGAGGAACACATCAGTTCTAGCCAATTAGACTAAGCTCATGTCTGTCAATGCCTCCAGTTTTTAAACTTTTCTTTTATATATATGTATACATTGAAGATTACCACTGAAATTCTATTTACGATGAAGACTGTTCTTTACAACTACCACTACCACTGAAGTTCTTTTTATGTTTTTTTGGGGTAAAAAAAATTATTTATGTTTTTCGACCACTAGTTTTTCAAAGGGCCATAGCATCAAAAGATTTGTGTAAAATTAGACAACGAATGAATATTTGTGTAAACCTCACCCTCCTAATGACTTGTACTAAAAAAAAATTAAAAATTAAAAATTTGTGTCTCGAAGCAAACATTTCATCCTCACATCACATGCATTAGAATATAAAATTGGACTGGGTTGCATTAATGGGTGCAAAGCAGACCTAATTTACTTTGAAGGTAAATAAATATTTAATCAATTGATAAAATCCTAATTAAGCCCTCTTATGCAAATCTATTACGATCATGCACAAAGACTAAAGTTTAAAGTGATTACTTGCACAAAGACTCCAGCGATAATCCCAATTTTAGGCAACACCGTGTGCGCGGGTTTTATTTCTGCAATTTATACATACCATTTTCTTTTGTTTGAATGCGTGCATGATGCATGACGGTTTCTTCGCCGAAAGTGCTTGGGCTATTTCTTCTCTACTTTTTTCAAGCTTTGATGATTTTGCAACTTTGTGTGCATATAGTCAAAGTCTAAACTAGTACAATTGTTGCCTATGGGGTCAAAAGAAGATGGTCATTGCTCGCATCTCATTTTTTAAATAAGAAACTAGGATACATTTTTATTTTATTATCCTCAAAAGCAAAAGTTTGTGCTGCCACTCCCATTATCACATAAGCCCTTGTCTTTCTTCTGTTTTCCATCTCTGATTATTTCCTGGGTTTTGTCAGTGCCTTTCTTAGTCAAGATCGAAAAAGAGTTGGATGGCTTGAAAGTTCGAATGCTTGGACAATTCCTCTGCACTTCCGTTTTTCTTTTCGTAATGTCCATTGTTTTTCCGTTCTGCTTTTAGTACGATTACTAAAACATGATATAGCCACTTCTTTCTAGATCTCATCTCATCCTTGAATCGATCCTCATCCTCAGGTGCAACGTAGGTCTTCATAATCATATACTCTGCAGCTTCTTTCTTGATCTGGAGGTAATGTCTCTTAACTTATTTATTATCTCTCTTATGCTTACACGTTATTTGTGGAGATTTTTGGACCTAGCGTTATTTGCATATTTTATGAATATATATGCATATATCATATATGCATGTTTTGACTTGTAAGTTTGCAGGTTTTAGATACGGACATGAATTCATCTTCTTCTTCTTCTCTTCCTGTTCCTGCTCCTCGTCAAGAAAAGTACGATATGTTTCTTAGTTTCAGAGGGGAGGACACACACGATACTTTTACCAGCCATCTTCACAAGGATTTACTTCGGAAGAACATTGACACCTACGTAGATAACAGACTTGAGAAAGGAGACGACATTGGACCTACCCTTCTAGAAGCAATCGAGAAATCGAAAATTGCACTAGTCATTTTCTCAAAAGACTATGCTTCTTCCACATGGTGTTTGAAAGAACTTATGCGTATACTTGAATGCAAGAAAAGCCATAGACAGATTGTTATACCCATTTTTTATCGCATAGATATTAAAATTTTATTTTACATGACTTTGATTTCAGCCTCAAGTCGAAATGGCTTTGATTCCAAAACCTTTAAAGGAAAAACCCAATTCCAAAACGATTTCTGGTCCAGCTTGGGAAGAACAAGAGTAGCATTTGAGATATACGCTGCAACAACAGCATCAGTTATCTGTAACAGAATCAGGAAAGCAAGCATCTGATGCTAAATCAGCTTCAGAAACAAGCATGATTACAAGCCAGTCTACTCATGGAATGAAAATGTTACAAAATCCTATCAACTATACAAGAGCTACTTATAACCACATGCCTAACCAAAATAACAATCCACAATTAGACTATAAAGAAGCAAACCACAATGTTCTTTAAACTAAATTTCTTTTAAACCTTTAAAGGAAAAACCCAATTCAAGTGTAATATCTGTGCATGAGTGTTATTTGTTAAAGTATCAACCCCAGCTCAGCCCATTTTGAGGAGAAATCTCTACAATGTTCTAGAAGCAAGTATAAACAACAAGGTAATAATACCACTAGAAATATCTAGAATAAAGTATATATATATATTTGAGAAAACAAAAGCTGAAGTATAAATGCCCAAGTCGGTGGAGTGGCTAAGTAAGTTGGCATATTGAAACTAGAACAATCTAGAATGCTCAAGTGAAGCCCAGCAAGGAATGCAACACCAAACCGCCTAAAATTCCTAGAAACTACCAGATCCTTTGTCAAAGTCGGTTACTACCTCTATAAATAGGCATGAAGCTTGTCAATGTAATGAATCAAGAAGTGAAATGAATAAAGAAGTGAAGTGTGTCAACAATAAGAGTGAGCTATTGAACTAAGTAGTTCTAGTGAGAAGTGTGAGTGAAGTGAGAAAGAGTGTTTGTAAGAGTTAGTCTTTCCTTTGAGAGTTGTTTGTTGTAATATTTTGTGAGTCTAATACAAGTAAATTGTTTACTTGTTTTGTCTCCAACAAGTCTAAATTAGAGTTGTGTACTCTAAATTTGCTCAACAATTGGTATCAGAGCGGACGGTCAATAAAGACTGATTTCTGCGGGAGCTTCTTTGAGTCGTGAAGAGTTTGTCTCTACAAGTTTGCATATTTAGTTCAAGCTTGTTCGGTACTGCCGGAATTCTGCCGACATGATGGGTGATCTTCACGTAGTTGGAGGAATCACGAAGCTCAACAACAAAAATTACAACACGTGGGCGACATGCATGGAGTCTTATCTACAAGGTCAAGATCTTTGGGATGTCGTCGGGGCAACGATGTTGCACAACCACGAGAAGACAGGAGCGACGCTTTGCGTAAGTGGAAGATCAAAGCAGGTAAAGCCATGTTTGCCCTGAAGACAACAATTGAAGAAGAAATGTTGGAGCACATAAGGAAAGCCAAAACACCAAAGGAAGCATGGGACACCTTTGCAACACTCTTTTCAAAAAGGAATGACACAAGACTACAACTTCTTGAGAACGAGCTGCTATCCGTTGCACAATGCGACATGACGATTGCTCAATACTTCCACAAGGTAAAGTCCATATGCCGTGAAATCTCTGATTTAGATCCTACTGCTGCTATTGTGGAGTCTAGGATAAAAAGGATAATTATCCATGGTCTGAGACCCAAATACCGATGCTTCGTTGCTGCTACAAGGGTGGCCTACTCAACCATCACTTGTTGAGTTTGAAAATTTGCTTGCCGATCAAGAAGCTATGGCCAAGCAATTGGGAAGGGTCTCGTTAAAAGGAGAGGTGGAAGCGCTCTACTCCAACAAAAGTAAAGGCAACTTCAAGCAGCACTTTGGAAGTGGATCTAAAAGAGATGGTGACAAGGCGAAAGGTCATCAAGGAGAAGGAAGTTCTCGACTAGGGGGAGCTTCAAAGTTTCATGGCAACCGTGGTCAATCCAAGAATCATAAAAGATTTGAAGGTAAATGCTACAATTGCGGAAAGAAAGGCCATATGGCGAAAGATTGTTGGTCCAACAAAAGGCCCGCTGAGAGTAATACTGCTACTTCCAATTCAAAGGAGAAAAGTGAGGATGATTGGGACGCGGAAGCATCTCTCGCTATAGAGGAAGAGGAGATAGCTCTCACTGTGACGTCACCTGAAAGGATTGACTACAAGAATGATTGGATTATCGACTCAGGCTGCTCAAATCACATGACAGGTGATAAGGAGAAGCTGCAGAACCTGAACTGAGTACAAGGGCAATCGTGTGGTGGTGACTGCCAACAACTCAAGGTTACCGATAACCCACATCGGTAAGACAGGAGTAGCACCACGATACAATTCTAACCAGGTGCCGCTTCAAGATGTCTTCCATGTTCCAGGCATGAAGAAGAATCTGCTTTCAGAGTAGCACAACTGACATCATCAGGCCACTATGTCTTATTCAGTCCAAGAGATGTGAAGGTGTATCGAGACCTCAAGATCTAGGGATGCCGACAATGGAGGGAGACGACTGGAGTCAGTCTACGTAATGTAGGAGAGTCTGCATATGTAGACAAGACAAGAAAGAATGAGACAGCAGATTTATGGCACATGAGATTGGGTCACGTTAGCTATCACAAGCTAAGCGTGATGATGAAGAAGTCAATGCTCAAGGGTCTGCCCTCAGCTTGATGTGAGAACAGATACGGTCTGTGCAGGATGCCAATATGGTAAAGCGCATCAACTACCATATGAGGAGTCCAAGTTCAAAGCAAAAGCACCATTAGAGTTAATCCATTCTGATGTGTTCGGGCCTCTCAAGCAACCATCGATTAGCGGGATGCGATACATGGTGACGTTCATTGATGACTTCTCCAGGTATGTGTGGGTTTTCTTTATGAAAGAAAAATCAGACACATTTTCAAAGTTTAAAGAGTTTAGAGAGATAGTTGAAGCAGAAGTGGGGAAGAAGATTATCTGTCTACGCACAGATAATGGAGGAGAATATACCTCGAATGAATTCCGCCAGTATCTACGAGAGTCTCGCATACGTCATCAATTCACATGTGCCAACACGCCACAACAGAATGGAGTAGCAGAGAGAGAAAGAACCGGCATCTTGCAGAGATATGTCGAAGCATGCTACATGCCAAGAATGTGCCTGGAAGGTTTTGGGCTGAAGCCATGAGAACTGCAGCCCATGTGATCAACAAACTTCCTCAACCAAGGTTAGAATTTGTTTCACCCTTCGAGAAACTATGGGACATGAAACCTAAGTTCAGTTACTTTCGAGTATTTGGCTGTGTGTGCTACGTATTTGTTCCAAGTCATCTACGTAGCAAGTTTGACAAAAAGGCAATCAGATGTATCTTTGTGGGATACGACAGCCAGAGAAAAGGGTGGAAGTGTTGTGACCCTACAAATGGAAGGTGCTACACATCACGAGATGTAGTGTTCGATGAAGCATCATCTTGGTGGTCCCCAGAAAAGGAGGTGTTACCAGACTGAGAGAAATTGAAGATAAGCTGCAACAGAAGTTGGGGGAGCAAATTGTTCCAATCCAACCGAGTTCAAATGAGCATGAAGATTCACTTGACGCGACGATGACGAGCAAGAAGTTACTCAGAATCCTTGGCAAACTGGTGTACATCAACAAACACTAGAAGAAGCTAGACCCAGTGAAGTGGAAATACCGACTCCAGTCACAACCCAGAAGGTCAACAAGAGTACGGAAGCAAAATCCCAAATACGCCAACGCAGCCATAACAGAAGACATAGTTGAACCTGAAACATTTGAAGAAGCATCACAGAGTTCCGAATGGGTTAAAGCTATGGGTGAAGAAATCGTTGCACTTGAGCAAAATCAGACTTGGGATTTGGTGCCAAAGCCAAGAGATGTGAAACCCATATCGTGCAAATGGGTGTACAAGATCAAGCGTCGTCCTAATGGATCGAAATCGAGAGGTACAAGGCTCGGTTGGTGGCTCGAGGTTTCTCTCAGCAATACGGACTAGATTATGATGAAACATTTAGTCCGGTGGCAAAGCTTATGACCATACGAGTCTTGCTTGCACTTGCGGCCAACAAAGATTGGAACCTCTGGACCAGATGGATGTGAAGAATGCATTTCTGCATGGGGAGTTAGATCGGGAAATCTACATGACTCAACCAATGGGCTTTGAGAACGAAGTCCATCCCGAGTATGTGTGCAAGCTGAAAAAGGCACTTTACGGATTGAAGCAAGCACCAAGAGCATGGTACGGTAAGATTGCTGAGTTTCTCTCTCGAAGTGGTTATTCAGGAACACATGCAGATTCCAGTTTATTCGTCAAAGCCAATGGAGGAAAATTAGCTATTGTGCTGGTATACGTGGATGATCTAATCATCACTGGTGATGATGAGGAAGAAATTCACCGGACGGAAGGAGAATTTGTCAGTTCGTTTTAGATGAAAGAACTGGGACAACTCAAGCACTTTCTTGGGCTAGAGGTCGATCGCACACAAGAAGGGATATTTCTGTGTCAACGAGAAATATGCAAAAGATTTGTTGCAAAAGTTTGGGATGCTTGAATGCAAGCCAATCTCAACGCCGATGGAGCCCAATGTCAAGATGTGCGCATATGAAGGCAAAGACTTGGAAGACGCAACGATGTATCGACAATTAGTGGGTAGTCTAATCTACTTGACATTGACTCGGCCTGACATTTCATATGCAGTTGGTGTGATGAGTCGATACATGCAAAATCCAAAGAAGTCTCATCTAGATGCAGGACGGCGAATCCTGAGGTATGTGAAGAGTACAATTGACTATGGTCTCTTGTACAAGAAAGGAGAAGATTGCAAGCTAATTGGTTATTGCGACGCTGACTATGCTGGAGATCATGATACTCATCGATCAACTACCGGGTATGTATTTAAGCTTGGTTCAGGAACAATTTCTTGGTGCAGGTAAAAGACAGCCGACAGGATCTTTGTCAACCACTGAAGCTGAGTACAGAGAGGCAGTAACGGCAGCTCAAGAGATCACGTGGCTGACAGCTGATGAATGATCTACATCAATTTGTAGATTATTCAGTGCCGTATACCTGTGACAATCAATCGACAGTTCGTTGGCGGAAAATCCAGTCTTTCATGCAAGAACCAAACATGTGGAGATACACTACCATTTTATCAGAGAGAATGTTCTGCAAGAAGAGATTGAGATGAGTCATATCAATACAGATGATCAAGTTGCGGACTTGTTCACAAAAGGTCTGAGTACCAAGCAAGTTGGAAAGATTTCGTCATCAACTCAATGTGGTGCGAAGGATGTGAGCTGGTGTTGAGGGGGAGTGTTAAAGTATCAACCCCAGCTCAGCCCTTTTTGAGGAGAAATCTCTACAATGTTCTAGAAGCAAGTATAAACAACAAGGTAATAATACCACTAGAAATATCTAGAATAAAGTATATATATATATTTGAGAAAACAAAAGCTAAAGTATAAATGCCCAAGTCGGTGGAGTGGCTAAGTAAGTTGGCATATTGAAACTAGAACAATCTAGAATGCTCAAGTGAAGCCCAGCAAGGAATGCAACACCAAACCGCCTAAAATTCCTAGAAACTACCAGATCCTTTGTCAAAGTCGGTTACTACCTCTATAAATAGGCATGAAGCTTGTCAATGTAATGAATCAAGAAGTGAAATGAATAAAGAAGTGAAGTGTGTCAACAATAAGAGTGAGCTATTGAACTAAGTAGTTCTAGTGAGAAGTGTGAGTGAAGTGAGAAAGAGTGTTTGTAAGAGTTAGTCTTTCCTTTGAGAGTTGTTTGTTGTAATATTTTGTGAGTCTAATACAAGTAAATTGTTTACTTGTTTTGTCTCCAACAAGTCTAAATTAGAGTTGTGTACTCTAAATTTGCTCAACATTATTAGTATCACCAGACTCGTTGATGATACATACATGGTTCATTTACAATTATACAATGCTCCTTTTTCAAAAGTAAATGTCAGATTGCTTTGATTGTGCTTTGAGATCTTTCAACTTCTTCAAAATGTTGGTGAAGTAGTCCAGCAAATATTTCTCGAGTGTAACTATGTCTTTTCCGTAGACACCGAGAAGACTGTATGTCTCGTTCATTGGAGTAGAGAAAACAGCATCACTTGAAAGAACCTACAAATTCCAAAACGAACGACAATTAGAAAACTGCAGTGCAATAGCCATCAAGAATAAAACAACTTGCTTTCACGTAATCGAGTGTCAAAAGGCAGAACATAAGAAATTACTTCGGAAAATACCAATCCATCAGCAACATCATTTGTCCACTCAAAAAGCCTAGTCAGCTGACTCTAGGAGGAGGCTGAAAAGCTTCAGGAATTGAGAAGCCAAAATAGGATTAATTGCACCAGCTGCACAAGTTGGTGAGAGAATAGTCGAGGTTCGAGACGTAAAGGGTCGATTGTGATGGAGCTAGGGTTCCGGAGCCCGACCAGCTCCGTTTGGTTGCGGGTTTTCTGGTGTCTGGGGCTGAGGCGTATCGGTAGTAGAAGGTTTCGTCTTCGTCTTCGTCGCTGCTGTTCTTCTTCTTCTTCTTTTCCACCATTGTCGATATTTCTCTCGTAAATCTCTCGACTTTGAGGGCCTTCTTTTTCTTTTTGTCTATTTTTGTTCAGAGCACGTGGAGGTCACGTGAGATTTGCAAAACTAGAAAAATAAATAAAAGGAAATGAAAAAAAAACGTTGTCTTTAGTTGAGCTGGAGAGACATCAGACTAGAGAATCGGTCATGAGTGTGGAGTGGAGAGAGAAGCTTCCGCAAATTGAAAGCTCAACCGCTGAAGAAAAGAGGTAGCTGAGAAGACGGCTTCAAATGATTCAAAATCAGAGATTATTCTGCAATAAGACACCAGTCCAGTTTTAGTGTAAGCTAATATCCGTAACTCCTTCTGTCAAGGTACCAATTTTTTCCTTATATTTCTCTCATATTTTCTTGTTTTTCAGCTACCTTATCAAGTAAATCGATGAAAAATCTTATCTTGAGAATTGGGTATTGGATGTTTTGTAAATTTGAAATCCACATAGTTTTGGCTTTGGGTCGATGATTTCGATTTCCGGAAGTAGAGTTTAGGCCCTGTTCCTTGCTGCACAATAATTTGAAAGATAATAGACAAGTAATTTGATTCAAGCTAAAGGCTTTGACAGACGAATAGAACGATCCTAGTAATCTGGTTGGCTACAAAATTTTGATGAGCTTACATTTACAAAATTTTGACAAGAAAATAATCATGTCACTTACAATGCAGGCAGTTGAGATATAATTTTTTTTATTACAGTTGAGCTGATTCGTCGCATGATAAACAGCATTCTGATATGTAAGTGTAGATTTCACTTATTCTTTTCAGTTGGTAATTTACAAAATCTCTTGAGTGCCACTAGTTGTTTAATTTCCTTTATCATTTAGTGAATATGCACAAAGCTAATTTTTGGACCTAGCGTAATTTGCATATTTTATGAATATATATATGCATTTTTTGATTTTTAAGTTTGCAGGTTTTGGAAACGGATATGAATTCTTCTTCTTCTTCTTCTCTTCCTTTTCCTGCTCCCCTTGAAGAAAAGTATGATGTGTTTGTTAGTTTCAGAGGTGAGGACACACGCAATGCTTTTACCAGCCATCTTCACGCAGCTTTACTTCGGAAGCAAATTGAGACCTACATAGATAACAGACTTGAGAAAGGAGACGACATTGGACCTTCCCTTAAAGAAGCAATCAAGAAATCGAAAATTGCACTAGTCATTTTCTCAAAAAACTATGCTTCTTCCACATGGTGTTTGAAAGAACTTGCGCATATACTAGAATGCAAGAAAAGCTATGGACAAATTGTTATACCCATTTTTTATGGCATAGATCCATCACATGTACGAAAACAGCAGGGAACTTATGCACTTGAAGATCGTCCACTTAAGCGCAATACGGATGAGGTGGCCAACTGGAGAGCTGCTTTGGAGGAAGCAGCCAATATGTCTGGGTTTCCTTATTCAAGCAAAAAAGGGTAGCCAACTTGCTAACTTGTATCAATTTCTACTTTGTTATCATTTCATTCATGCTTACTATTGTTTGTCTTTCATAATGACATTTGCAGGACGGAGGCCGATTTTGTTGAGGAAGTTGTCCAACATGTTTTGACCAAATTGAATCGCGAATCATCAAGTGATTTAAGGGGCCTGGTTGGAATTGAAAGAAAAATTGAGGAAATGGAGTCGTTATTATGGTTGGATTCAACAGGTGTTTGTTGTGTAGGTATTTGGGGCATGGGTGGTATTGGCAAGACCACCCTTGCTGATGCTGTATTTCACAGGCAGTCCTCTAAATTTGATGCTGCTTGTTTTCTTGCAAATGTTAGGGAGATATCAGAACAAACGGATGGACTAAAACAATTGCGAAATACACTTCTTGGTGAAATATTAAAGGACTCCTTTAATATCAACACTCCATCTATACCACTTCATATTCAAGATAGGCTCAGGCGTACAAAGGCGCTCATTGTTCTTGATGATGTGAATGCTCGAAAACAACTAGAAGATCTTGTTGGTGATCATGATCGGTTTTGCCAAGGAAGTCGAATCATTATAACTGCTAGAGATAAAGGCCTACTTGAGCAAAAAGTTGACCATGAAAAGATATACAATGTTGAGGGATTAGGTTCTGATGAAGCTCTTCAGCTCTTTCATTCCCATGCTTTCAGAAATAAGTCTTCAACGACAGATTATGCTGGGTTGTCAAAAAAGGTGATAGATTATAGTAAGGGCAATCCATTAGCTCTTAAAGTTATGGGGTCCTTATTCCATCGTTGCAGGAGCAAATAAGAGTGGGAAGACCAATGGAACAATTTGAAACATTTTTCAAACGAAGAAATCGAGGAAGTGTTGAGAATAAGTTATGATGGATTAGGAAAAAATGAGAAGGAGATATTTCTTGATATAGCATGTTTTTATAAAGGCTATGAGAGGAATTATGTAAAAAAATTATTAGATGGTTGTGGTTTCCGTGGGGAAAAGGGAATCAATGATCTTATTGATAGGTCTCTCATATCAATTTCAAATGGACGATGGATAGATTTGCAGTCACAAGAATTTATAAAGATGCATGATTTGGTGCAAGAAATGGGTAGGGCAATTGCTCGAGAACAACGCAGTAGGTTGTTCAATGCAGAGGATGTCTATCAAGTATTGAAAAATAACCAGGTACATAGTAATATTCACATTTACAAATAACAAGTCAGATTATTCCTACACATGTAATTTTGAGTAAACTCTTTTTTTTTTTGGTATATTATATTTACATTTATATTTTGC
This sequence comes from Prunus fruticosa, assembly GCA_018703695.1. NCBI lineage: Eukaryota > Viridiplantae > Streptophyta > Magnoliopsida > Rosales > Rosaceae > Prunus > Prunus fruticosa. The sequence continues at coordinate 37,307,726 of CM031924.1, read as the reverse complement.
TCTTGATTGTCAGAGAGATGGACATGTTCAAGCCATATCCTTTGACTTGTGTGAGATTGAAAAGCTACTCTTGGAGTTGGAACATGCAAACTTCGAAAAGATGTATCAACTGAAATGCCTACGTGTCAGTTATGGTCTTCTCAAGTACCAATTAATTGTTTCTCTTGATCTTCCCCATTCTCTTAGATATCTTGAATGGAAAAAATATCCTTTGAAATCGTTGCCATCAAAATTTTCTACTCAAAATCTTGTTGTCCTTGAAATGCCGTTCAGCGAAGTTGGGTCGCAACTTTGGACTGAAGACCAGGTATATTATATATGCTTATTTTAGTTCTTGTATGACATGTGCCCTAGAAAGTAATAATCTGCAAGCTAAGTTATTAATTGTTGTTTAATTTGTTACAGAGTCCTGTGAACTTAAAATGGATCTGTCTTAGTGAATGCAAACATCTAACTGAAGTCCCAAATCTCTCTCGGAGTCTAAAAATTGAGCATATAGATCTGTGGGGCTGTGACAGTTTGGTTGAAATTCCTTTGTATTTTCAACATCTTGGCAAGCTTACTTATCTTGACCTTGGGGGCTGCACAAATCTCAAAAATCTTCCCGAGATGCCATGCAATCTTGAAGTCTTACTTTTATCTGACACAGCAATAGAGGAATTGCCTTCATCAGTTTGGTCTCACAAAAAAATATCTCGCTTAGATATTACATATTGTAGAGACCTTAAGAGTCTTCCAAGCAACGGTTGTAAGCTGAAACTCTCGGGTTCTCTTAGTCTAAACGGCTGCAAATCTCTTTGCGAGTTTTGGGAGCTTCCCACGAATACAAGAGTGCTAGATTTGAGTGAGACATTATTCTCATCTTCCAGAAACCTTATGAGTCTCCCAACGAACATTTGGAAGTTGAAATCTCTGGAGAGCCTTGATCTCAGTTGCTGCTCCAAATTTCAAAACTTCCCTGAAATCTCGGAGGCTATGGAACATCTGGAGTTTCTAAATTTATCAGGTACAGCAGTTAAAGAGCTACCCCCATCAATTGGAAATCTAGTTGCGCTTCGAAAATTAGCTCTCGGTGATTGCAATAACCTTGAGGTTGTCCCTGATGACCTCTTTTGCTTAACCTCATTACAAGAGTTAGATCTGAGTAGCACCAAAATTAAGAGCATACCTGCAAGCATCAAACAAGCTGCTCAGCTGTCTCGCCTGTGCCTAAGGGATTGCAGGAGCCTTGAATCTTTACCAGAGCTCCCCCCATTGCTGCAATGTCTTGAAGCAGAAGGTTGCACGTCACTTAAGACAGTGTCAAGTTCAAGCACTGCAATCACACAAGGTTGGGAAGAATATATATTTTCTCGAGGGCTTCGTGAGGAGCATATATTTTCTGATTGCCCAAAGTTGGATGAGAATGCTCGAAGCAACATAATGGCTGATGCACAACTCAGAATTTTGCGAATGGCAACTTCGTCGTCAAAGTTTAAAGAAGACAAAATTGAACAAGCATCATATGATTCAGATTATTTCCATGATGAATCAGAGAAGGTCTCTCTGTCTATCTTTCTTTCTTTCTCTTGCTCTCTCTCTCTCTCTCTCTCTACCGCACGCACACACTCTGTCTGCCTTACTCATTCTGTCTATTTTTTTCACAAGTTTAATAACTATGATGTCCGTATCCATGGTACAGGAATTTTTTGGCAAGAGATCTTCGGTTGCCATTAGATGTTGGGGATATGAAATTCCAAAATGGTTCAGCCATCAAAGTGAGGGATCTTCAATAAAGATTGAGCTTCCTCGTGATTGGTTTAGCACAGATTTCTTTGGTTTTGCTCTATCTTTTGTTGTTGGCTATGCCGCACAGAAGATTGGATGCAAGTACAACTTCAAAACTAGTAATGGTGAAAGCCATGAAGTCAACCATCCATTGTTTTATGATTCACGAATAAATGAACTAACCTTTGTTTATGAAGATTCACATGAGGTGTTTGTGTGGTGGTATAATAATGTCTTTGAAGAAGTTGTAGAAGAAGCTCGAAGCCCCACTGTGTTTTACAACCATTTTACTGAGGTCAATGTTGACTTCAACCTACTGAATTATCACCGCGAACCCTTTCTGGTGGGGGGCGAGGTGAGGGTGGAAAAGTGTGGGATATGTCTGTTGTATGGCAAAGATGCTGAGATGATAAAGCAGAGGGCTTTGTATGCCCAAGATGCCGAAGTTCAAATTTTCTTTTGATTTGAGCTGTTTGCTTTGCAAGCCTTGTGGCTGAGGATGCTTTTGATTTTGAGTTTGTTAGGGTTAGGTATGTCTTTCTTGTTTTAACGCCCTGTGTCATGTAATTTTCCTCATTGATTTCAAGTTTTCAATTGTTAAAAGTCAACAGTATTAAATTGTACATCAATTGGATTTCTGGAGATGAAGAAAGCAGGGCCGTCGTTGGATTCAATGCCTATCATAGAACACGTACTAAAAGAAGAATGAGGGGAGAAATTGGAGAAAATGAAAGAGAGTAAAGCCTGAAGAAGTTGTGAAAAATCCTAAACTTCCTTTCATATAACCATTCGTGCCTTCCGGCAAGAATCATCGGAGAAAATGAAAAGAAAAAAAAAAGCAAAAGATGTTCCAGTAGCTTAATTTACAAGTCTCAAAATCTGAATAGGACTCTATATTACGCCTCCTGATCCTGAAAGACAGAATCAGCAAAAGATGCACCAGCATATGATAATTGACGAATTCTTTACGAAAATGTGGTAGGTTATCCTGAAAGACACTTACATGCTTTTTATTTTGCACTAAACGATTCTGGTATCATTTTGCATTGCACTTCCTTGGGATACGCATGGTATATGATTTCAACATCTTTTGCGAGAGATGATATAAACCAGTCCACATCAAAGATTGCATCGAAGTTGCTGCACCAAATACACGAAATAACATTATAAATACACTGGCTATTTTGCTTACATTGACCCCGACAATAGTTCTGTAACTGTGATATGTTGAAACTGACCTGGAATCCTTCCAAAACGATTTCTGGTCGAGCTTGAGAACAACAAGAGTAGCATTCAAGATATCTGTAACATAATCAGGAAACGAAGCATCAGAGACAGAATCAGCAACAAAAACATGCAAGAGCTATTCACTCATGGAATGAAGAAGTTACAAAGTCCTATCAACTAGTCCTATACAAGAGCTACTTATAACCAGATGCCAAAACGAAATAACTATCAACAATTAGACTCATGAAATGAACAAAACAAGACATCAATCAATTCCAGATTAAGAAAAATTATCAAGTTTTAATTGAATCTCAGTCTGAATATCTGATCATCCTCAAGTTAAGAGAAACTTGAAAGCTTATTCATTACTGCAACCATGGAGAAAAAATGCCATAAATAAAATTAATAATATCTAATATACTTTACTTGCAAAGTTATCGGCGGCATTGCTGCAACCATGGAACTTATCCGATTTCCTTGTGCTCCATAAATCTCGACCTGAGCTCCCTCCACTCTCCTCTGGAGTTAGCGGGCATCTGCCATGTCTTCGTACCTTGTCCGGGTTGCTTGCCTGCATGCAATATAACCCCGAATATCAATCTCATTATAATGCAGATATACAAATTATATAAAACAAGTCACTACTGAATGACATAATTCAAGACATCAATGAAGCCTTACATGTAAAGTTTTACAAATTCCAAATTACCTCAAATGCAGAGGGCAATGAAACGCCTACCCGGAACACAAACGTCGCCGTTTCTCAGTATTGACAAGTGGTGTTGACGATGACGCAAGAGCGGGAGGATTCGACCCGGCCCATAAACAAGGCTTCTAATTTTCTATTCAGGGGCCGGTCGTAGGGAAAGAAACTCAATTTAAGCTTTTTGCCCTCCCATCCCATGTACCAAAAATATTTATTAAGAAACAAGGTTGAGTCTCCTCCAGGAGAAAAAAAAAAAGTAAAGCAAAATTAGCGTTCGATGCCTACTTGGTTATTTTTAATATATGCAAACATCATCCACATCTTGTAAAAATATTTATTAAGAATATTAATGTTTTATTATTTTAAAGACTTTTTAATTATTTTTATTGACACATCAACATAAAAGTGGGTCCTTCACTTGCCACATCATCAAAGTTAACAGACTTTTAGATGAAGTTGACGACATGGGACAAAGTGGACCACCAAACCTCGGTAAAGCGATGAAAGTGGGCCATTTTGAATTTTGGGGGTGACAAAGTGGAATTTGACCAAAATGTCAAGAAGTATTAGTGTAATTAAGCCTAATAATCATCATCTTGTAGTGGCTATTATATAAAGCCACCCTTTATCTTCATTTTGTATCAAGTCAGTAACATCATCATTATCTAAAATAGTGTTCTATTACCTTTTGTTTTTTGATCAACACAAGATAACAAATTTCTTCTCTTACCTATTATTATTATTCCCACATAACCGTATCCACGACCAAAAATATTAGTCCTGTACCCATCATAGTCATGTAAATCTCTTTGCTGACTATGATTTGCTGATCAGGCAAGTAATCCCACTGACTTATAAGTTACAACGCTTGAAGAATCAATCTCTATCAAAAGACCAACCTGAGTCGGGGCTTCTGTTCCCCAAACTGATTTCTCTTCTAATATGGGTATACTGCCCAACGATGCCCTGAGAAAAAAAAAAGAGAAAACAAGGGCAAACCTATATAAGAACACGAATTGTTGCCGAAATCCGATATTTCCGATAAAATTCGGTATCAAAATCAAAATATATCTGTAAATTCCGAACTACTCCCAACCCTTCCCGATCTGATTTTTCCAAATTTTTCCCTAAAATTCCAAATTTTTAATTATAATTACTTTTTTTTATAAGTCTTATATATGTTTCATTTCAGTTCTCATATATTCATATATTAGGATTATATTAATTTAACTTGTCTTAATTGGCCTTTAATTGAACCCTAATGCACGCCACCCGACCGAAAATACTTAGATTTTCACAATCCCAAAAAAAAAAAAAAAACGTTTTAACGTGGCATTTAATTGGTGCCTGGGTCTTGGAAAACGAAACAACTCTTTCCCATTTAGACTCTATTCATTAGAGAAGAAACAAGATGAAACGAAGCAACCATTTCTCTCGAGTCCTTCCACCACTGCAGGTCTGCCCCAAAGTCTCTATTTGTGTTTCTTTTACTCACCTAATAGATCTGATTTGCTGATTGTTGTATATGTTTACTGAAGATCTATAATTGACAAACGAAGTGGATTTCAACCCTCAAGTTAGCAATCAGGTCCTGAGCAGGCTACCATCAAAAGAAGCAAAAAAGAACCAAGAAGTCTGGCTTAGCTGGAAACCATGGAAAATATAAGGTATGGAATTAGATAATTGCAAATTAAAATAAATAAAGGTTGTAAGTCGAATCTTCTTTCCTCAATTAACATAGAAATAAATTACTAAAACTAAAATAAGAACCTTGTCCACAACCTAGACCAGCCTTAGTTGAACTCAGCCCATTGATCAAGTCTTAGAGAATGGGCCAGTGTATTTAGCTAACTCAATAGAAAAAAAATCAATAGACTTTACAAAATCCCAATATACAATGCATCGGCCTTTCAAACAAAGAATCAAAGAATAAAAATTCAAAGAATTCAGAAACTAGTAAAGTGCTTAGATTTCATGTGCAATCAAAGAATAGTATGGGTGTTGTCTTCTAACCTAGAGGATTAGAATGGACTATTTATTGGAGGTTGATGCCTAAAATTTATTCCTACTAATCCCACCATTTTTCAAGGGGATTAGTGGGGATAGCTTTAGACATCAACCTCATATGAATAGTCCACCTTAATATTTCAAGTTAGAAAACAATATCTATATTCTTCTTTGATTGCACATGAAATCTAGTCATTTTACTAATCCAAGCTAATCCTCCATATCAAACATGACCAATTGAGTAGGGTTGGATTAAAATAATGAGTTTGATCCAAAAGTTAAGATTTAAGGGATTAGATAAGGTCCTGGGATGCTCTTTCTTGCTTGGGCCTCTCTTGTTGCTTTGGGCTCTCCCCTCTTGGTGTTGTAAGCTTGTTCAGCCTAGCGATGTCCTAGTACAGTTAAGCCTTCGGCCTGTCCATAAAAGCAGAACTTTGTACGTAAAAACGTGTAAATTGGGGGCCTACTATCTAACGTGTTGTCACACCGTTAGAATTGAACTCAACAAAAAATCAAGAGGAACTTTGTACGTAAAAGCGTGTAAGAGGGGGCCATTGTGGTGCCACTCCCATGTGCCCTTTTCTTTCTTCAGTGTGTGAAATGCTAGAATTTTTGTCCATCGACACTGCTTGGGTTATTATTTCACAACTCTTTTTCCATCTCGGATTATTTTCTGGATTTTGTCAGTGCTTTTCTTAGTTAAGATCAAGAAAGAGTTGGATGGCTTGAAAGAGTTGGATTACTTTTTGGGTTTTTTCTTTTCGTAATTTCCATTGTTTTTCCGTTCTGCTTTTTGTACGATTGCTAAAACATGCGGATGCAGGATTGTTACCCCCATGGGGTCATAATACTAGTGTTTAAATTCTGAATTTTATTTTAAGGATAAAAACAATGCTAAAAATTAAAAAACACGTCAAACTTATTCAAATTAACAAAAACATCATTCAATAAATTAAGTCCATTATGTAAACCATAAATTTAATCGAAATAATAACACCAACCCAAATAATAAATACACACACCAAAAAATAACCCAAATAATAAAATATCTAAAATATTACAACAAAAGGAGCACAATAGGTGTTGAACCCTTCACCAAAAACTTCTTTTCAATTCAGAGCCCCTATGGTAAGTGATAGCTTTACATTATTCATGCATACTTTTAGTATCTATAGGTCTAACCAACATGATTATAAAAATATTTTAAAAAACCCTAACAGATCAATTCCTTTTTAAAAAAAAAATTTGTGTTTGCGCTTGCGCAGTGCCTTCTTTCTTCTCCCTCTCAATCACAGTCTTCTTCTTCCTCTCTCTTTCTTCTCCCTCTCAATCACTGTCTTCTTCTTCTTCTTCCTCCCTCTCTCTCTCTCCTCTTCCTCCATTTTTCCTCTCCCTCGCAACTTGCATCTTCTTCTCCATGGGGTCATCTCCCATGGCTGCCAAGGTCAACAAGGGACCTCCAAGCCATTTCCAGATCTGCCATGGGGTCGTCTGACCCCATTGACCCCATGGTGGATCCGCCACTCCTATAAGCTCTACCACTTCTTTCTGGGTCTTCATAATCATACTATTATTTCTTTCTTAATATTTGCTGATAAGGCGATTAGTATCTCTGCAGCTTCTTTCTTGATCTGGAGGTACTGTCTGTCTCTAACTTAATTATTAGCTCTCTTATACTTATTTGTGGAGATTTTTTGGACCTACCGTTATTTGCATATATTTTATGAATATATACACACGTATGATTTGACTTGTAGGTTTGCAGGTTTTGGATAGGGATATGAATTCTTCTTCTTCTTCTTCTCTTCCTTTTCCTGCTCCCCTTCAAGAAAAGTACGATGTGTTTGTTAGTTTCAGAGGTGAGGACACACGGTATACTTTTACCAGCCATCTTCACAAGGCTTTACTTCGGAAGAAAATTGAGACCTACATAGATTACAGACTTGAGAAAGGAGACGACATTGAACCTTCCCTTAAAGAAGCAATCAAGAAATCGAAAATTGCACTAGTCATTTTCTCAAAACACTATGCTTCTTCCACATGGTGTTTGAAAGAACTTGTGCATATACTAGAATGCAAGAAAAGCCATGGACAGATTGTTGTTATACCCATTTTTTATCGCATAGATCCATCAGATGTACGAAAACAGCGGGGAACTTATGCACTTGAAGATCGACCACTTAAGCGCAGTAAGGATGAGGTGGTTAACTGGAGGGATGCTTTGAAGGAAGCAGCCGATATGGCTGGGTTTCATTATTCAAACAAAACAGGGTATACTAAATCTCTAGCTTGTATCAATTTCTACTTGTTTATCATTTGATTCATACTTACTCATACTATTGTTTGTCTTTCATAACGATATTTGCCAGGAGGACAGAGGTCGATTTTGTTGAGGACGTTGTTCAAGATGTTTTGACCAAATTGAATCGCGAATTGTCAAGTGATTTAAAGGGCCTGGTTGCAATTGAAAGAAAAATTAAGCAAATTGAGTCTTTATTATGCTTGGATTCGCCAGGTGTTTGCTGTGTTGGTATTTGGGGCATGGGTGGTATTGGCAAGACCACCCTTGCTGATGCTGTATTTCACAGGCAGTCCTCTAAATTTGAAGCTGCTTGTTTTCTTGCAAATGTCAGGGAGAACTCAGAACAAACGAATGGACTACAGCAGTTGCGAAATAAACTTGTTGGTGAGATATTAAAGCAAGAAGGTGTAAATATCGACACTCCGACTATACCATCTTATATTCTAATTAGGCTCAGGCGTACGAAGGCGCTCATTGTTCTTGATGATGTGAATGCTCGAAAACAACTAGAATATCTTGCTGGTGATCATGATTGGTTTTGCCAAGGAAGTCGAATCATTATAACCGCTAGAGATAAAGGCCTGCTTGAGCAAACTTCGAAAAGATGTATCAATTGAGATGGCTGCATGTCAGTCATTATGTTCCGATGATCATTCAAGGTGGTCGCGATATTGTTTCTCTTGATCTTCCCAATTCTCTTAAATATCTTGACTGGGAGGGATATCCTTTGAAATCTTTGCCATCAAAATTTTCTTCTCAAAATCTTGTTGTCCTTAGTATGCAGAACAGCCAAGTTGTGGGGCAACTTTGGAATGAAGACCAGGTATATTATATTATGGAAACCAATAAAAGAATTGAGGAATGAATCAATAGTCTGTTGTTGGTCTCACTGCAATTAAACTGATCTTTTGCAATAGCCTTGTGAGTCTCCCAACGAACATTTGGAAGTTGAAATATCTGGAGAGCCTTGATCTCAGTAGTTGCTCTAACTTTCAACACTTACCAGAAATCTCGGAGGCTATGGAACATCTGGAGAATCTAAATTTATCAGGTACAATGGTTAAAGAGGTACCCAAATCAATTGGAAATCTAGTCGCGCTTCGAAAATTACGCCTGGCTAATTGCAGTATACAAGAAATCCCTGATGACCTCTTTTGCTTAACCTCATTACAAGAGTTAGATATGAGGAAGACCAAAATTAAGAGGTTACCTGCAAGCATCAAACAAGCTGCTCAACTGTCTCACTTGTGCCTCATTAATTGCAAGAGCCTTAAATCTTTACTAGAGTTCCCCCCATTGCTGCAACGTCTTGAAGCAGAAGGTTGCACGTCACTGAAGACAGTGTCAAGTTCAAGCACTGCAATCACACAAGGTTGGGAAGAATATATATTTTCTAGAGGGCTTCAGGAGAAACATATATTTTCTAATTGCCCAAAGTTGGATGAGAATGCACGAAGCAACATAATGGGTGATGCACAGCTCAGAATTATGCGAATGGCAACTGCATCGTCAAAGTTTAAAGAAGACAAAATTGAAGAAGCACCATCTGATTCAAATGAGGTCTCTCTCTCTCTCTCTCTCTCTCTCTCTCTCTCTCTCTTCTGTTGAAGAAGTTGCTGTTTGTTTTTCACGACTTTAATAACTATGATGTCCATATCCATGGTACAGGAATCTTTCTTTGCCATTTGTTGTCCTGGGAATGAAATTCCAAATTGGTTCAGCCATAAGAGTGAGGGATGTTCAATAAAGATTGAGCTTCCTCGTGATTGGTTTAGCTCAGATTTCTTGGGTTTCGCTCTATCTCTTGTTGCTGTTACTAGATATGATATGAAGGTTGGATGCAAGTACAACTTCAAAACTAGTAATGGTGAAAGCCACGAAGTCAACCATCATTTGGATACTTCGTACCTTGTATATGGCAGTGAGTCACATGACGTGTATGTGTGGTGGTATAATAATGTCTTTGTAGAGGGAGCTCAAAGCCTCGCTGCATTTTACAAACTTGTTACTGAGGTCAATGTTGCCTTCAGGTGGAAAAGTGTGGGATATGTATGTTGTATGGCAAAGATGTTGAGATGATAAAGCAGAGGGCTTTGTAGATCAAGCCGATATCCCTAAATTCAAAATTTCATTTTATTTGAAGTTTGTTAGGCTTGTGGATGTCTTTTTTGTTTTAACCCTTCGTACTCTCCATCGCCAAGCTTTTTGGCTGAGGATGCTTTTGAGTTTAGTAATTCAAGTAATAAATTGTTAATAGTGTCATTCAAGTAATTATTATCAGTCCAGCCTATACATAAGTATGATCCTATATTTAGTCTATGGATGCATTAAATGCAACTGCTGTGCTGTGGTGGCATAAAAGAGTAGATATTTTTGGAAACTCAGATCTATAATACATTGGCCTCTTGGTCTTGTAGAGCAATGGCCTCTCAATTAGTGCAAAAAGAAAGTCAATGAAAGATTGGCTTATCTGGGTCAACTTTAAATGTAATTTTCACACTTTTTTCCACCAATTATGGGGACATAAAATTTACTCACTTGTCTGATTGTGCTGTAATCGGACAGCTCAACATTCACTGTTTTTTTTCTCAGACCAAAAAAAAAACATTAAATGAAAATAAAAATTGTACTCGGTGCTACTAATATTGGCAATAATAAACATTGCCCCAAGCTTTTAGGATATATATATATATATATAGTCGTTGTCACAACAAAAACAACCCCTTTTTTTGTTAATAAAAGTAATTTTTTTTAAAATCCAAAGTAAATACTTAATTTTTTTCTATTTATGAGATTGGTGATTTAGAGTATAACTAGCAAAAAAGCCCGCGCGATGCTGCGGGTTTTGAAATTACACAGACAAAATAAGATTGTTTATATATACAATGAGATTTAACTTGTTGCATTATGCTTAACTAAGGAAGTATAAGTGGCAAAAAGGAAGTAATAACATATTTTACAGGCTACTTGTTATGTTAAAATAGTAGACATGTTTGTATATACATTGAGATGTTAATAGTGGGAAGCAGCTATTAACATAGCAAAACTTGGATAGTTCTGAACAGCATGCTGTTTAATTGGGCGGGTTTTGTTTTGCACTTTCTTCATGACTTTTCTTCTCTTTGATGGAGGTCTTGACCCTGTTATAAAAAAGTGGGAAAATAGCAAGTGTTAATGTTGATGAATGGGGAAAATCGAGTTAGGACAATAATCATAAACATCTAATTATGTATAAATAGGAATAATATAATTTAACAATTTAATAAGAAAGTTATAAATAGTTTTCCAATCGAAGAAACACAAAGTAACGAAATTAAATAAGAACTCAATGTTATTCTTTTCTTTTAAGATATGAATAATTGAATATTATGTATGTAATATGTATTTTAATGAGATGGTTTTTCAATTGAAGTAACACAAAGTAAGCACATTTTAAATTCTGTGTTCATCTAAAGGAAAAGTTCAAAAGAAGTAAAATAATTATGGTTGGATGTATTGAATAAAAATTGAAGAAAAGGATGTAGATATAATGTTTAAGCTTTTAATTCTTTTATGTGTTAAGTATATATGACTAAAATGTTTTTTGCCCTTATTTCAAGTTAAAATTACTTAAGGGTTTGACATTTTTGCCGAAAAACGGACAGAGTTTCCCCTGAAAAACGGATATTTCCTAAAAAATTAACCTGTAAATATGATAATTTAATAGTATTCCCAAACATTCAGCATGCAAAAATTTCATTTATACGTAATTTAATAGTGGTTTAAATGGTTTTTAGACCTATATAATAAGTAGAGATAATCTTGTAATACTTTAATTGAAAGGAACCCAATAGTAAAACAAAGCATCAATCAGAATATCACAAAAATGATGATTTTGTCAAATTCAACAAAATTTGTTACAATTTAATATATAATGATTGAGTGAAGAATGAAGGTATGAATAATTGAATATTATGCATGTAATATGTGTTTAAATGAGATAAGTGAATTGTGAAAGAGAGAATACAAACTCTAATCTCTGGGAGGAGAAAACTGGTTGTCAAACTTCTTCGCTTGTTTTCTTCTTTAAACCAATGATTGGTAAATCGGAATCTGATACAATTTCCTCCATGCTTTTTGTAGCAACAATTCCTTCAGATTTGTTTTTGGTTCGAATATGACTTAGAGAAATGCTAAATGGAAGAGAAAAAAATATATTGGTAAATGTTAGAAAATGCGTAAATATTGATATAAAGGAGTTAATTGTTATATAAATTCTAACCTTTTTGGTTTTTTTGATGGGCGAAAGGTAAAGAGAGCTCTTTTGACAGCGTCTCTAAATCTTTTTTTTTTGAAATTGGGGTGGCCTCTGTTATAGAAGTATCAGCTGAGCTTGTGGGAGATGCATTTGGAATTTGCTTTGAAAGAAGCGGGGTAATGGGGGGAACCATCTGGGTAGCAATGTTTTCTTTGTCATGTGTAGCCAAACTTTTGTCAAATGATTGTGATGTTGGTTCAAGAAATGGCCTTGTGTCATCGAAGATTGCTTGAATGAGTAGATCATTCCTGTTGGAATCACTTCTCATGCTCCCAAATCGAAGTTGAAATTTTTTAACTTGCCCTCTTGTTTGCAGAATTGCATCTGGCAATTGTTGTTGGTCGGTAAAACCTCTTTGAATAACCAATTCCTTGCAAGAAATTCTAAACAACTGTTCTCCTGGTCTTCCAATTATCATTGCATTGGTTTCGTCAGTTGAATCTTCAAGCACTAAGCTCACTTTGAACCTGTATGTAAAATTTATGTAATGTTTTAATAATTTAAAACAATTATGTTTAAACTTTATGGAAAAATAAAATGAAACTAATTGTTGAGATTTGTATTACCAAGGGAGAGGAATTTGATTATTGTGTTTTGGGCACAAAAGTTCATCATGATGGGCAGCAGTTCTAAGTTGTTTAAAGCAAGATGGGCATGCTTTATACCACCAACCATTATGTGTGTCAAAACGTGTAATAGCTGCTTTGCATAAAATGGGAGTGTCCTAAAACATATTTAAAAAAATTTGTTAATATAGCATAAATAATTATAAAATATATAGTGATAAGAGAAGAATAAAGTGGAATTTAGTTAAAAAATTTGTAAAATTGTATGTTAAAATACAAATAATAAGGAGATTAAAGAAAGAAGTTAGTGTATTTACCTTATGTGTATCTGGATCAAGAACATTTAACTCTTGGACAGATAGCTTTGTAACAGCTTCTAAACGTTGAGGTGTCATTAGTTGAGTGGCGGAAGAAGGCATCATTTTAATGGCATGTGTAGAGTCATTAAAGCTGTGGTTATTGTTATTTTTATATAATAAAAAAGAGGTGTTAATTTATGACAATGGGGAAACAAAGGTATATGTTAAAACAAAAATGATAAAAATTCATACCTCATTTTGTAGGCCGCTAATTCTGGTATATCTGGATTGATAAAAATTAATGTGGAGACACTACTGTTGAGAACAATTTTCCCTGCATGTTGATAAATCATAAATTAGATTTGTTTTTATTTGACATGAAGTGTAAATAATAGGAAAAAGTGAAAATAAATTGGATACCTTGAAATTGTTTAACTTTCAGGCTTGTAAAAGCTGCAAATATTGGCGTTGTCAATTGTTGTAAAGCCTGAGAATCAAAAGTCTTTGCAGTATCTCCCCATAGAGTTATTCTAACATCTTCTTTCCTAAATGATTAGATGTGGAGAAAAAAATATTTTAGAAAGAGACATAATAGTTTAAAATTTTAATGATAAACATTTTCTAAATATTTGTACCTGATATTTTCAATGCAGACTTCACATATATTCTCAAGCCTCTCATTGCCGACCATTTTTTGTTCCAATGGCTGTATTCTAGTAATGTGTCCAAAAACATCTTGCAATTTGATAAAAAAATATCATAAGGATATTAAAATGTGTAAACTTTTTGGATAAATACTTATTATATATAGGTGTATAGTTTTTAATAATATATAGAGTATTACCTGTTAGGATGTCCGTCTTGTCTATGCGAGTGGACAATTGAGTATAATCAACCAGATAAAATCGATGCCTTGGCATGTGTGGGTGAATGGTTGGCAGTTCTTTGAAAGCTGTTCTCGCATTGAAGAACAATTACGCAACATGTGGTACAACTTTGTGTGATGGTTTGTTGCGACCAGTATGGAAATGTGTTATTTCATAAATGCTCCCAGCTTTTATTTTTGGAGCTACGAAATCATAATCGATCTCTTTGACGCTAGCTTGTATTGCATCTGTCTACATTATTGAAAAAAGATTAGGAAAAGAAAAATTAATAAGGGGGAAATTATATTTAAAAGCAAGGAAATACAAATATATGATAATAGATAATAGAAAATGTGTTAGATAAATTTAACTATGTTGAGTTTAATTTTCTTTAAGTGATGTTATTATAATCAAATTGAAATAACATAAAAAGAGCTTTTCTTACCATTTGATCAACCAGGATACACTGAAGGCCGCTGAATTGGTCATTAGATCCAATAAGTTTTGGTCGCCACATTCTCCAGAATACGTACTTTGAGTTTCTTGTTAAATTGGAATGGTTGCAAATCACGGATATAAGTAAAACTCATTGTGCTTTAAATCTGCAAATAAAATATATATTTTGTTAGCATAAAAATGTATGTATATATTTATTAAAAGTAATGAGAAAAAATATAAAAATGTTTAATTATGGATACATCAAAATTGGAACCTCATTATAAATTTTGTAGAACATCTTTATACATCATGTTTTTAGTGTAATTATTTGGCGCTTCTTTATTATTTTCTATTATGATTTTAAGACCTTACCTTGATGTAACCCTGGATAATGCAACATAAAGTTGTGCATGAGTAAATATAGGTTGAGAAAGATATAGTCCAACTTGTTTTAATGATTGGCCTTGACATTTATTTATTGTCATTGCATAACACGGTCTAATTGGGAATTGACTCCTTTTAAAAATGAAAGACCATTTGTTTTCAGTTGCTGTGAGGCTTATTCGAGGTATGAAAACTTTGTGACCAATGTTACTACCATCAAGTATTTTTGCTTCGATAATTTTATCACACCATTGTGTGATAACTAATCGTGTTCCATTACACAAACCTGAAGATTGATTTAAGTTTCTCAATAGCATGATGGGCATTCCTATTTTTAAAGCTAAATAATATGGAGATAAACCATTGAATTCAAGTTTGTTTAACAATTGTTTAAAAAGGATTAAAAGGGAAAAAAAATTCTTCAAAAAATGGTTATCAAGAATTAGTCATTTGCCCATAAAGATTTCCAAAAAGTAAATTTATTTTATATTTTTTGTAAATGAATAAATTGTTTCAAATTGTATCAAAGGTTTTCAAACTTATATTTATGTTGTGGTCTTCTCTTTCTCTCTTTTATACACAATAGTCTCTTTGTCTTTTATACATAGTAGAAAAATGGGTCTACAAAGTATGTAAAATAAGAATACAAATTTCGTTTTGTCTGTTAATAGAAAAGTTTAGTCAAAAGCAATTGTTAAGGTTTAGGGTCTAGGTCTTTAAGAAGAAATTTCTAATTATTAGTAAAAAGAATTTAAACCGATATGTATAATTGAGACATTTAACTCAAAATTTATAATCAACCAAGCTCACCAGATTAATGATTTAAATAAAATGTTCAATAAGAACATCAAGGGGAAAATATTTAGCATCAAAGCATATTCAACTTGTATCAATCAACAGAATAAAGATTACTTCTAAATAACTTGTATGCAAGCACAATCGATGAAAATAAAATATAAAATCTTACGAAATGATTAAAATCAAGTGACTAAGATGATTAATAATGGTTAATTTTAAAAAACAATGAATTGGAGGAGATTTTATACCTCGAAAATGACAGCAGAATCCAAATGTCTAGTCCCTAGCTTTTTAGTGTATCCAAGCTGTGAAATAAAGAAATGATTCAATTATATTTGGATCGAATGTCCAGTTTATTGTCCAGTTCAACGAAAACTTAACAATTGTAAAACACTTTAGTCTTATCCTTCTAAAATACTATGGTTGGCTAATTTGTTTTAGTTGATATAATTATTAAACTTGACTGGCACCTCTAAGGTATTAGTTTACATTCATTTTCTTTGTTTTCTATACAACTGGGCAATTATTAAAGTTTAGAGTTTAGGTCTTCAAGACGGAATTTTTAATTATTAGCAAAAGGAACTCAAACTGAAATTAAAAGTTGTAAAAAATTAATTCACTCACTTAACACATATACATATATATATCTTAATTGAAATAAAATTCTTTAATACTATTTTCAATATGATCGAATCCATGAAAACAATCTAATTCATAGATAATTTATTAAAATACGACTATAAAAACTTGAAAATATATTATTCAAAACGAAACAATTTTCGTTAATAGTTTTCAATCCAAACAATCAGATTGATAAAGCAAAAGTATTTAACTTTATACATCAATTAAAATCTATAGATAAAATTTAAGTAATTCGAAACATTACGAATTTAGTGAATTGTATATAAATTGAATAGGTCTACTTGTATACATCAACCCATGTGGGTTTGGTCTAGTGGTTGGGGCTAGGTCCACCATGTTTGGCCGAATGTTAGCAGGCTCCTCAGTGAGGTCCTGCGTTCGATGCTCCGCATGTGTAAAGAACCTCATGGGGAGAGCTTTAACCTTAACCCCTCCCCGGCTCGGAGTGGTTGCACACTTTGCCACCATTTTTTTCATCAAAAAGAACTTGTATACATCAATTGAATAGTAAATTGTATATAAATTGAAGAAGTAATTCAAAATCTTAACAATTTAGTAATTACAATAATAAGTTGTTCTTAAAGATGTATCATTTAAAGCTATCATTAAAGTAACAAACAAATCAATTTGGGCAAGAAATTTCATCATCAGTTTAACCATCATCTCCTTCTCCATCTTTCTTCTCCTTCTTTTCCTTCTTCTCCTTCTTGCCTTAGACTCAAAACTTGTAGGATTTAACCATGTGGAAAACAATCAAAATACTCAAATTCTAATCAATTTCTTCAAAAAAAAAAAAAACAAATAATTGAATAGGTAAAGAACTTGTATATAAATTGGTATAATGAGGAGAAACAAAAACATAAAATAATACATACATATGTATATGTGTGTGTATCTACATACATGCATACATATTATAAAGAAAGTACACACTTAGAAATTATTTTATATCACTGTATCATGATTACAAAGCAACAATACTAATTTTTATTTGATCAAAATATATTTGTTGAAAGACAGTTGTAGAAGAATAAAAGTTAAAATATAATATAACAATTACAGATATCTATAATTTTATCGGATAACCAACTTCGATTCATAATGATTAAACAGTATATATATACTAATATAAAGTCTTGTTAGATCGATATGTATAATTGAGACATCTAACTCAAAATTTATAATTAACCAAGCTCATCAGATTAATGATTTAGATAAAATATTCAATGAGAACGTCAAGGGGAAAATATTTAAAAGAGGGGAAAAAATTGAGCATCAAAGCATATTCAATTTGTATCAATCAACAGAATAAAGATTACTTCTAAATAATTTGTATGCAAGTACAATCGACGAAAATAAAATATAAAATCTTACAAAATGATTAAAATCAATTGACTAACATGACTAATAATGCTTAATTTTAAAAAAAATAATGAATTGGAGGAGTTTTTATACCTCGAAAATAACAGCAGAATCCAAATGTCTAGTCCCTTGCTTTTTGGTGTATCCAAGCTGCGAAAATAAAGAAACGATTGAATTATATTTGGATCGAATGTCCAGTTTATTATCCAGTTTAACGAAAACTTAACAATTGTAAAAGACTTTGGTCTTATCTTTCTAAAACACAACGATTGGCTAATCTGTTTTAATTTATATAATTATGAAACTTTACTGGCACCTCTAAAGTATTAGTTTTCATTCTTTTTCTTTGTTTTCTATACAACTGGGAGGTTTCTAACCAGAAACTACTACATTATAATCAATTCCTTTTGGAACTTGATTTAATCTCTACTTTATAGTGGTTTCCTACCTTTACTTTCTCACTCTCTCTCTCTGTCCCAATAAGTATATAAGTTTTTCAGAAAATGTCAAGAGGTGCAATTTAAAATAGCAAAAGATACAAAATTAAGACTAAGAACACATTGATTGCAAGCAGCATTAAGAAGAGAAAAGACAGAATATTTTTACTCTACACACAATTATATTTGCATTTTTTCACGTCGAAATGAACAAAAGCTAGCATATTTTTACTCTACACACAATTCTCAGAACACGCAATTTTCTAATCTAGTTACATCTCTTGCCAATCACTCTGACTACAGCTCTTAGAATTATAACCACAAAAGGATATAAATAGAAGCATCATTCTGGCTACAGCTCTTGCCAATCATTCTAGCTTAGCATATTTTTAATCACAACCTACATTCCTACAAAAGGATTTATAAATAGAAACATCATTATTCCTTAAGGTAAAATATGACGAAAATCCACACAGGTAGGCCAGCAGAAGAAATGAAACCTCTAATATGAGCCTGAAGCAATAGATGGGGCGTAAGGCAAGAATCTGCCATTTAGACAATATATGAAAACTCTAACATCAAAAACAGATTCAAGAGATGCCAAAAATACAAAAAACAGTTCAACAGATGCCACACCAGACAGATCCAAGAGATGCATAAATACCAAAACAGATTCAACAGATGCCACACTTAGCAAAACAGATTCAACACATGCCACTCATACATTACAATTCTTTTTCGGTTAAACACATATATAGGGGCAGACCTGTTTGATTGTGTAGAATATAGGGGCGAAGACCAATTTGTTGATGAAAATCACGGTGTTTTAATTGTCTGTAATCACTAATGCTGAAAATCATCAAACTTTCCATAAACAACAATCTAAACAATGACTTCCAAAAAGGTATTGCTCTCATGAGCTATAATTCCTGCAAGAGCAGCCTTGGCAGTCACTCTGTATATTGCATGCCCCAATTGAGTTTACCTACCTCTGAAGTATTAGTTTTCATTCTTTTTCTATACAACTGGGAGGTTTCTAACCAGAAACTACTACAAACTTGATTTAATCTCTACTTTATAGTGGTTTCCTACCTTTACTTTCTCTCTCTCTCTCTCTCTCTCTCTCTTGATATCCCTGCTTACAAATCTCTAATTCAAAATTTCCAATTATTGAATTGGTGGTGTTTTGCTGTAGAAACGATGAAACGTTTGCAACAGAAGAGTACGAATGGCTGGGCAAATAGGGAAAAGAAGAATCTGAACCCCCTGCCGCAGACCACATCAGCTTCTCATCAGTAAATACCAAGTAATTCAACCAAGAAGATATCAATTTCATACTATAGATGCCTATAGTAATACTGTAATGCTATCAGAAGTCAGAACCTAAAAATCAATTCCATATCTAACACTATAACTAACAATCACATTGTGCAAAGAGATCAGACAAAACAAAAAAACTGACAAATTCAATCCATTGCTCTAGCCTAAAAAACTGATTCCAAATTTCAATCCACTACTCTAGCCTAAAATTAACCTCAACAAAACACCCAAAAGATTTAACAACATACTCAGATATTAGAGGGTTTAGGGTTAGACAACTCTTCTTTTTAAAAATAAAAAAAAATTATCAAACAACATAATTGATAAACCCAAATACCATGATTATTAACTCATAAATTGACAAAAACTACAACAATAAAAAAGAAAAAACACAATGAATGAAAACCAAATTCAATAGAAGTTAAGATTGAAGAACTAACCACAGAACAGGGGCACGGATGAAAGAACAGAGGCTAAGGCCAGGCGAGTAGCAGACGGGGATAACGAATGGAAACCGAAACTGATGGAGAAGAAGAAGGCAAGGAAGTCGGTGAACACTGAAGCTGATGGAGAAGAAGGCAAGGAAGTCGGTGATTGATGAAGAAAACAATGACGCTCTATAAAAATATCGAAGCCTCCAGATGCAGACATCGAAAAACCAACCCATCTCTTCCATCTCTGCCCTTGAATCTGACGAACCAGCTGGTTGAGATTGAACCAGGCGCCTCTGAGGAAGAAACAGAAGCATAGTTCGATCTGAAGGAGAGGGGGGCAAAACGGGAAAGGTTGAAACTAATTAATCAGGGGCACAACCGTGATTTCAATGTGCTGGTGGAAAAAATAAGTTAAAACGGAGGGCTTTTATGGCAGTTCACTGTTCAAGGAACAATGCCTTATGAATAGTGGCTAGTTGCATTGGGCTTTAGTATATATATAATTTTTTGGAACGATAAAGAAATAAGGCATGGGCATTTTATCCTTTACCAAAATTAAAAGCATCTCACCTTACATTTGTATCCCCTTTCCTCCTTGTTTTCTTATCTTCCCCATGGATGCCGACAACACCATGGCTAATGGTCAACGGCAAAGTGATGATGGCCCTTGTTCAATTCAATTTTCCTAAATAATTTAAAAAATGATAAAAGAAAAATACAAGGGATCAAAGAGTGTTAACTTCTTAGTTTGAAGTATTTTTCAGCATTTATAAGTTCATTAACAATCTGATCAGAGAACTAGGACATTCCGAGCTCACATTAACTAGTTCAGCAAAAAAAAGACTGAAAATTCAAAACAATCTGATCATCAATCTGAAGCCATTTGTAGGTTTCAATTCTATATTGTACAAATTAGAGGAGGAAAGAACAATGAACTGTCTGATGGTAGTAAACTCACCTCTTGGGTTGTCCATGTGCGAGGGGCAGCAAATGTGAGAAGCATCCCGTTGACTTTCTCATTTCTTAAATCTAGAAAGGTCAGGCCAGCTACATCCTCATACAAAATGAACGTATTCAGACACCACGAGGAGAGGTAATATAAAATGCATGCAAAGTCAACCTGGGTGTCCATGGGGGTTGGAGGAGTATCATATAAGAGTAAGTAATAAGAAGATATTGGTTATGGGACGGAACTGTGTATAGGCTCGGGTGGGCTCTAGCCCAGTGCAAAAATTGTAAAATATTAAACTGAGTGCAGATTTTATACGGTTATTTTCACTCCCAAAAATATTAGTCCATCATCCCTAGCTAATGTCAGCCGACATGGCTGTCTCCTTGTCTTGTGCTTTTTCTTTTGTTTAATATTAGTTTGACATAAACAACAAATAAAGCTCATCACATTCCATGTTGTCTCTAATATATTAAGCTAATAAAAAACAACATATTGGTATATCTCTTCTCCCATCGCACATACATTCTTCTCTTTTCCCTATTAACCTTCAGCTCTCTTCTTTGGCTTAACATCAATCAATTCAAGCCTCCGTTTTCGTTTCTCTTGCCATCGAAAATCTGTCATTAAATCTCTTTGAACTTGATAATGAATGAGCCAATACTGATTTCCTCTCAAGAGGTAAACTTCATCATTGTAGTTTTCATTTCAAAATTCAATCTCTGTGTTTATGGCGCATTTGGTAAATGATAAAATATCATTTTAAATTAATATTTGGGTTTATATGTATTTCTACAGGTATTGAGAAAATAAGGAAATTTGAAATTGGAATTCTACCAAAGGCTGCAAGCCCAATACACTCTTCAGGTACAATAATCTTATTGATTTTTTTATATTGAAATTTTGGCGTATGTTACCTATAGTTCTTGATGGTATGGCAGTAGATGCAATTTGCAAATGCAATGCAATATAGTTGCTGCGTCAAAAGATGTGGCTTCTATTTGGTTGTTCTTTTCAACATTGAATTCAATTATCAATCTCATAACTGCTTCTCCCAAGCGCCATGGTCAGTTACAATCTACTCAAAAAATGGATATTGCAAATATGTTGGGTAGTGGTGAACGTGCGACAGGTAAAGGGGCTAATCAGATTGGTACTTTGCATCGGCCTGGAGCTACTCGTTGGGGATCTCATTATGATTCTTGTTCAGACTTGATAGATATGTATAATGCATCTTGTCCAGTTGTTGAGACCTTGATTAAGGATGGAGCCACTAACTCTATACGTGGGGAAGCTACTGGTACTTTCCAAGCAATGACATCTTACAAGTTCATATTTGTCTTGCATTTGTTAGAAAAAATTATGGGACTTCCTGATAGCCTTTGTCGAGCATTACAAAATAAATCTCAAGATATCTTGACTGCTATGAATTTAGTTCGTAGTACAAAAGATATTCTGAAGAAATTTAGATTGGATGGATGGGATATTTTCTTTGAAAATGTGGAATCATTTTGCAAAAAGCATGACATCGATATGCCAGATATGAATGCTCGTTATAAAGTTGGTACTCGTCGTTCTTGTCAACAACATGATGATATTACAAATGAGCATCATTACCGGGTTGATTTATTCAATGATACAATAGATTATCAATTGGAAGAATTAAACAGTAGATTCAATGAAGGAACAATGGAACTTCTTATTCTTAGTTCTGCTTTGGACCCTAGCAATGATTTTAAAGCATTTAAGATTGATGATATTTGCAAGCTTGCAGAGAAATTTTATCCCGATGATTTCAGTGTTAAAGACTTGCGTTTGTTGAGATGTCAGCTAGAACTTTTTAAGTTTGACCAACATCATGGTATCTTTCAAAACATGTCTACTCTTTCTGAACTATGTCAAGGATTCATCAAAACGAACAGAGCAAAGACTTATTATTTGATTGATAGGTTGATTCGTTTAGTGTTAACTCTTCCAGTATCTCCAGCAACTCCAGAACGAGCATTTTCAGCTATGAAGCATGTTAAGACTTTACTTCGCAACAAGATGGAGGATGAGTATCTTGCAGATTCCCTTATTGTCTATATCGAGAAAGAAATTTATGTGAACATTGATTCAGATTCAATAATCGATGACTTTGATGCACTCAAGGAGCGTAGGGTTCCACTTCATTAGGTAAGCTCTTTTATTTTTTTTAGCGATGTATTATTTGTTTGAGGTTTGACAATGTGTGTTTAATTTGGTGTTTATGTATATATTACTTTATGACAAACAAGCTTATGTTAGATATCTTATTCAAAAAAAAAATTAGCCCACCCCTACAAAAATTCCTGGTTCCGTCCTTGGTTATGGTGGTATCAAGATCATAAAAGACGAAGTCCAAAGTTCATTTTGGGTGACGCTTGTTGATGTGAGTCTCCTAATTAATCAAGGATTTATTTCCTTGATTAATTAAGGGATTTACTTTCCCATTCTATTTAGTTGACAAATCTTTGTATAATTAGGAGATATTTTCCTAATTACTTATTACTTACTGTATAGTTTTCCTTGTAAAGCACTCTGTAAACTCATATATATACCTCCTTATGGAGAAGAATAAAGTTAACCTAAGATATTGAAACTCATATTCATATTTTAGCATAGTATTAGAGCAATCGATCATCGGTTGTCTTTAACTCCTCGTATCGAATTTTCTTGAAACACAAACCCTAAATCGAATTCCTCATATCGTATTTCTCATATTTCCAGATCTAAATCCTCGTATCAAATTTTTTCTTGAAACACAAACCCTAAATCGAATTCCTCGTCTAAATCGTATTCCTCTTATCCTGAAACCCTAAACACATCTTTTTCCCTTATTTTTCAACCCTTCCTTTGCCATGGATATCGTTTCCCAAACCACTGAATCCACTTCCTCATCCCTCCAAATTGTTACTATTCAGAGTGACAACGCTCCGTTTCCTACCGGCCTCATCTTGAGAGAGACCAATTATGCCTTATGGTCTCAGGTCATGGAGTTACGTATTGCTAGCGGCGAAAATTGGGATACCTCCGGGCGACACTCGCGACCCTCTAAGCTCTCCTCCACTTACAACAAATGGTGTACGGAGAACTTTCGGGTCAAGGGGTGGCTCATCGACTTCATGTCTCCGGACTTGATGGGTCGGTTCATCCGTTTTAGTACCGCCAAAGAAATTTGGGATGCCGTGAAGAAAACCTACTTTGATGGTAGGGATGAAACTTTCCTGTTTGATCTCAACAACGGGCGTTCACCATTAAACAGAATGGTGCTCCTGTCCACAAATACTACAGCTAACTGCAATCCATCTTTCAGGAGATTGATCATCGAACTCCGAAATGGAATGCACTGTGACGCCGACGTCACTGAGCGCCGACTGAACTGGTTAGTCTTCGTGTTCATCTTTTTCTTACTAGGCTCGATCCTCAGTTTGATCAAGTCGGGGGGGAGATTCTGCGCAAGGATCCCAAATTAGACCTTGACCAAACCTTTGCATATGTACGTCGCGAAGCTCAACAACGACTGACCATGGCCAGCACTTCAACACACCCGGTTCTGGCCACTCAACGTCCGCGGGGCCCTTCGCCTTCCACCGGTGGCGCCTCTCGAGACTCAGACCACAAGCTCTCGTCCGGAGCACAAATGCACTCATTGTGGTGGAAGCAAACATACTCGTGCTCGCTGTTACGAACTCATTGGATACCCGGATTGGTGGGACCACTCCAAAGCTCCTCGCAAGAATAGGAGCAACTCACTCCATACATCTTCCGTAGCGGATCCTGAAGTCCTGCCTGCTCCAACTGCACCGGCCCCTGCCTCTGCCTCTGCCTCTGGAGCCACAACAGGTACCCAAGGTTATGTTTTGCATAGTTCCTCAAAGAAACACACATGGGTCATTGACAACGGAGCCACTGATCACATGACCTTTGATCTGGGACAAATTATCTCTCATACACCGTCTTCTCAATCGGTGGTGTCTAATGCCAATGGTACCCTCTCTCCAGGTAATTGGGGAGGGTTCCCTCTCTCTCTGACTCCCTCACCTTGGATTCTGTGTTGATTGTTCCATCCTTACATCATAATCTCTTGTCCGTTGCCCAAATTACTACGGTTTTGAATTGCACTGTAACCTTTTGGCCTACTTATTGTGTTTTTCAGGACATTCTCAGCAACAAGATGATTGGTTGTGGTACTAGGAGGGGCAAACTCTATTATTTGGACCTGGCATCTGAACTTGAAGCCAGTCTCAGCCAAGTGTACAAAATTGGGGGTACGAGTGTTGAGAAGCAAACTTCCGAAGTATGGTTATGGCATCGCCGTCTTGGACATGCTTCATTTGGATATTTACAGAAGCTCTTTCCTTCCTTATTTTCCAATTTAGATAGTTCAGTTTTTAAGTGTGACATTTGTGAATTGGCCAAGAGCCATAGTATAAAAAAGAAATATACAAAAGCATAACTTTGTACGGAAAACATGTAACGTGTTGTCACTCCCATTAGAAGTGAACTCAAAAGCAAAAGTCTGTGCTGCCACTCCCATTCTAGATCTCATCCTAGAACTCAAAAGCGCGTTATGCTTTTAGTACGATTGCCAAAACATGATATAGCTATAAGCTCTACGACTTCTTTCTAGATGTCATCCCGAGGTCTTCATAATCATACTATTATTTCTTTCTTAATATTTGCTGATAAGGTGATTAATATCTCTGCAGCTTCTTTCTTGATTCTGGAGGTACCTGTCCGTCTCTAACTTAATTGTTAGCTCTCTTATACTTATTTGTGGAGATTTTTTGGACCTACCGTTATTTGCATATATGCATGTTTTGACAGGTTTGCGGGTTTTGCATAGGGATATGGATTCTTCTTCTTCTTCTTCTCTTCCTTTTCCTGCTCCCCTTCAAGAAAAGTACGATGTGTTTCTTAGTTTCAAGAAACAGACTTGAGAAAGGGGACGACATTGGACCTACCCTTCTAGAAGCAATCGAGAAATCGAAACTTGCACTAGTCATTTTCTCAAAAGACTATGCTTATTCCACATGGTGTTTGAAAGATCTTGTGCATTTACTTGGATGCAAGAAAAGCTATGGACAGATTGTTATACCCATTTTTTATTGCATAGATCCATCACATGTACGAAAACAAAAGGGAACTTATGCAAGTCAACTTTCTTTTATGTTTTATTTTTTTCAAGCCCTTTTATCCGTGGCATTGGTGCAACCATGGAACAAATCCGATTTCCTTGTGCTCCATAAATCTCGAAACCTGAGCTCCCTCCATTCTCCTAAATTCTACACAAATCAACATGAGAATGAGTTGTGATACGACGTTGTTTTGGATTAAGACTCTCCTCTTTTACAAAGAGAAAAGGGGACAATGGATCCCCCAATGATGTCACGTGCTTCTCCAAAGTGGATTAGGTTTTTCCCTAAAAATATTTGGACCCAACCCGACCCATAAACAAAGTTCCTGTGAATCCAACTTGGAATAATTCCACTATTGGGCTGGCCCGACTTCCGAGCAAAGCCAATGAGCCTTCAGTTCTCCCAGGTACCAAAAAAATTAGAAAGTGTTATAAAACTAAAGGAATTGAGGAGAGAAATTAGAGAAATTGAGTTGTAATAGAAAAGCTCTCATATTTTCATTAATTCTTTTTCTCTTTTCTATATCTTCCAATGAAAGGGCGGAAGCCCACTTATATACAAAGTCTGTTGGCTTCCCGTGGGTGTGCAGTAGATTTCCAAAATCTTCCTCCAACATCATCTTTATATTCTACATTATTTCCAAATGCGTGGGCTCCACTCAAGACTTTTACAACACTCCCCCTTGGAGACCACCATGTATGAAATATGCCTCGTTAAAAACCTTGCCAGGTAAAACCCAGTGGGATAAAAACTGGTCGAAGGGAAAAAGAGTACATAACCATGTGTAACATAAAAATCTGTGTATATTGATGCGCGTGCGACACGCCCTCGTTAAAACCTTGCCAGGAAAAACCCAGTGGGATAAAAACCTGGACGAAGGAAAAAGAGTCCAGTGTATGAAGGTCTTTATTGACAGCACGCTCCCCCCCTGATGCTTGACAAAATATCTTTAAGTTATACCTGTTTATCATCTGTTGGCATTGCTTCTCTGAGTCAATCTTGTAACATAATTGGATGCTCCCCTGAAGAATATCTCCCCTGATATCTTCATGATTATCTTTCTAGAGAAAATATCTTTCGGATTGAGTGAATAATATAGCCACCAACAATTCATATAGTTGAGTAAGTAAATATATTTCCAGTGAGCTATCTCTATGTAAATCATAGAAATTTCCAAAGTCCGCTTATCTAACAAAACCTGGGCTATTTGTAAGTTCACTTGAAAAGAATATGCCCGTATATGGTGTTATGCGGAGATAGCATCAAATATGCCTCACATCATCCCAAAGTGGTGGTGATGGAGCTAAGCTCAATCCTGGAAAATACAATGTCCGGTCCAGGATATTTCTGGAAAATCATGTAAGTGCCCAACGGATAATCCACATAAAATGCTTCAATACTTTCTTAGTATAAGCAATAATCTCATTGGCATAATGCTCGATCTTCAAGCCGAGACAACTGTTTCTTGAACTTTTCAAGAGTTTTAACCAAGTATTAACTCTTCATGAGTTTTGATCAATTATCAACTCTTCAAGAGCTGTAATGTGTTGCAACCATATCATAATTAGTGTACTCACTGAGGCAATTTATACATATTAGTATTGAGTACAAAATCTGTGCTTCATGCACACGTCCTTCAAGGACTTGCTTCATGCAATTTCAATCCTTCATGGATTTAAGGGATTATATTTCCTGACACATTATATAGCTTTATATCCAGCTATTTGTTTTGCTTAAACATCTTTAGGGAATCACTTCTGGCGATATGCTCCGTGCATTTAATAACCCTTAAAGATAATATGTTGGTCTCCGTAAATGTGCAATAAGAAGGCACAATTGCATCTGTAAATATGGAGAAACCCAACATTCCTTGTTTCTGCCAGAAACATTGTGTCATACAAAATGGGTATATTCCCATTTATTCTGAACACCCAAGTATATCTTTCAGTATAACATCTTTTGGGGTTCGTACCATGGGTTTGTTCTTTCACGTTCATTCTCATCTGTAATGGAATTGCCTCTTTCCATTTTGGCCAATGATATTGTCGACATTTAATAATAGAACGTAGTTCCAATCAACACAGCCCATTGATGATTTGAGTAGCTACTCCAAAACCAAAATTTTCATTCATCAATTCATGATCCCACCATTCTCATGTGCATGCGCATGCATTAATTATAAGCATTTCTTTGCTTTTGGGTACCCAAGCCACTTCAGGGGGCTTTTATTGTCTCTTTCAGACAGACATGTCTTATAGAATGAATTATGTGAGAATGTGGATCATAACCTCCAGTGGAGCGTTATTTTACAGGAGGGCGTGGATAATCTCCATTTAAGGAGTTGGAACATTTAGAACCCATATATCCGTCATGCTCCAGGCATGCCAGATTAATACATACATGTCAATTAATTGTCCTTCTGGAACTTGAAACCATATAATTTGTGTTGCATTGTTAAGAGGACACAAATTAATGTGCAAACAACCAATTAAAAATACCCGCAAGTGCACGAGTCTATTGAGGTATAGATTATACAAGTACGGGGTCGATCCACGAAGAACTTGTCGGCTTCCTATAAGTTCTAATTTGAGTACGTAAAGAACACTAATTTTACACAACACACAGACACAATACAAATTGGGAACTAAAAATAAATAAAGGAAGGTAAAAGAAAAGAAACAAAACAAGAAAACTAAAGAAAAACACAAACAGCATTGTCTATCACCATTTTATCACCTATTTATCACCTATTGGGCAGATTCGTTTCTCTGTTTTTTCAGTTTCGACCTCTGTCCAATGTTTTGCCTATAAATTTCCAACCGTTTATCCAAATTTCAAGTTCTTTATACGGTTGGATTCAGCACAGAAAATGCAAGAACACAGCGCGGACCAAACGTCCAAAACAATTACAGAAACAAATACAATTCAGTAACAAAGACACATAACGTGTCGAACACACAACTCACACACACATTGGGGGGGGGGGGGTTGATTTGGTTCAAGTGACCTATTTCTATTGCATGAAAGTAAATGGACTTTGAATTTAAATGTGAATGGAAGAGATGAAATATCAAATTGTGAAATTAAAATGTAACAAACACTAGGGTTTCGGAATCCACCCTAAACAATTCTACCAATGTTCATGGATACTCAAGTGATGAACTCTAAACGTGTTGTTGAAGATGTTCGCAATCAAGACCAGTACGAGTGGCTCAAGACGCATTGATTCTCTCTAATGTACGTAAAGTGCAGTATGAGTGCTACAATACTTGTGCCTTCCCTATAATCAAATCTAGGTGTGCTTAGTACTTTGATTCAATTACAAGAAAAACCCATTGAGTTCAAAGAGAATATGAACATCACAAGAACCCTAATAGCATGGTGTTTACATTAGGTATTCAAGAAACCAATTCACATGGATGATTCTTACTTCATCCATTTATTGCTTAGGATAACATGAGGATACACATAATCCCAACAATCTCAAGAAGCATGCTTTCAAAGGTGATCAATCAAAGAAGAACATACATCAAGGATAGATTAATTTGGTGAATTGGAATTCATCAACAATATCTAGAAATTCATACACTCAAGCATCAAAACAATAAGGTAATCATGTTTAGGGCTTCAACCTAAGCCCTAGCTATGGAGTTTAGTTACACATACTTACTTCAAATACAAATTCAAATTAAAACTAGAAAGAAGTTACAGCTTTTGTGAAGGTGGAAGCTCAAGGTCTTCAATGGTGGAAATCTCTTCCACTTCTTGCTTGGATGACTTTGTCTTCCTCCTCTAGCTCTCTAGCTCCCAGCTTTCAGAAAGTCTCTGCAAATTGGAATAAAAACTGAATGAATGATACGTTGCTTAGCTGCTGCCCTTCCAATCTGCCCAAAGTCAATTGATTCCTCTCTATGCTCCTCTCTCTCTCCTCCTTTCATCATGGCACACTTTTGCCTTTGTTTTCTTGTCTCCTCTCATGATGAAGTTTTGTCCTCACAAATATACTCTCAGAAAATTCCACTTAACTAAAGTAAATTATTGTTACCAAATGGCATGGTAACAAGTAGAAGTAAGATCACACTAAGTGGAGGTGAAAACTGGCCAAATCGGATTTCCAGAGCTGTGGTAACATGCTGGATTGGTTGGATAGGCAATACTTATCCAATGGAGCTCAAATTTGGATATGTTGTAGTCAACATCCATTGGAACAAGTTTCATGAAGATCTTCACCTCATCCGAGCACCGGAGCATGCTGATCCGAGGCCAAGAAGTTGACCTACGAAAATGAACAAAAACAGAATTTATCACTAATAATGCACTTTTAGCTCATTTTCATTATAACCAAGGTAAAACCTATTAAAACACAAAAAAGAAGTAAAAAGCTATAAAATGTCAAGAACTAACTCAAAATAAGAGGTGAATAACATGAAAAATCATGTGTAAAAATGAACCGAACAATTTGCTACGCATCAAGCGTGCACTGTATCACTATTGACATGTTCCAGGATTGTCCTTCAGGGAATTCAATCCATATCACTTGCTACGCAACAGGCGTGCATCATATTGATCACTGCTATACCCATATTCTATTCTTATGGGACTTTAATCTGTGCAGTGTATTATCAATGTATCCAATTTGCAATCTGTGAAATTTGCATTAATAATTCATGGATACATATTAGAACGATACAAGCCATTCCTTTAGAATGGTCATAATATAAGTCGTTCTTCCTGGAACTGCCTTATCTCCTCATTTGGTTACGTTTAAGGATGCAGTACAAAATATCAAAATAATAGTACAAGCATGAAATAACAAAAGTATTTCTTACATCATTAGGTGGGAGAAACTTTTCTCAAGTATCATTCAAGCTCTTATGAGCTCTACAAATATAACGTGACGCTTGATGATCTAGTTATATCCTGCAAGAGCAAAAATCACAATTCTTCCCCTCTGTTCAAAACAAATAACCCTCAGAGTTAGGATTCTTTCTTCGGATGTTCATTCTAAACAAAATAAAATCCTTTATAAACAGAGAGTTATAAAAAGAGAAAAAATGCAAAAATTATGATATTAATTGCAAGATAAGGTAAGCAATCAGGTGAGGAAGCTGATGAGCGCAGACAATAAACTCTCATTTCTCCTGGTCTAAAAGAACTTCAGGAGATTGGAGCATGTGGTCGCCTTCAGTTCCCTAATGTCGCCGAAATATGATCAGAGATAGTCTCGCTTCTCAAGCACATCGAGTGCTCACTGATAGGAAAAACAATTGGATATTGCATCATTGGATATAGAGAGAAATGAGAACTGGGTGTATTCTGCAAAGAAAATTTCGTTAGTAACATATTTATACACAAATAAGAGGAATAAGTAAATCCGGTGAATTTCAAATTAACCGTAGAGATTTGCAAGATTCTCGGGAGCTTTTGAAAAATAACTCCGTGAAATCCGCAAAGCAAGATTGGCTTTGACAGAAACAATCCTGAAAACGCCGAAAGTGCCGAAAGACATTCCTGGAGACCACGTGAAGTTTTGGAACCTGGGAAAAAGAAAAAGAATATGGGGATCCGGGGGAAATATTGGGATCCTGGATACGGTGCCACATTTCCACCTATAGATATTGCATCTGTAACATCTGATTGGAGTAACTGCGTTTCAACTCAATTCCCTTTTATTCTCTGAAAGTTTAGTTTTTCTAAGGCTTTCCTCAAAACCTTCTAAAAATGGCTTCCTCTTCTTCCCGCCCAAATCATCTTGATTTAAATGATGCTCCCACAACAACCCGTGACGCCAAAGTCGCGGCCATCCTTTGTATCCCAAAACCGTCATCTCACGGTTGATGATTCTATGATGATGAATGATGCAACTGCTGTCACAGGAGCTAAGAATTTTCTTACTCCTATGGATGGCATGTTGTTAACATGGAGGTCTGAACAAGAGGCCATTGATGACTCACTGGCTTTTAGCATTCAGAGTGCTGCTTCTGTTTCTAACATGGCTAATCGTTTGCGTGCTAGAGCAAATGAGATTCAGGAGTTGAACACTGAAAATTCTTCTCTTCTAGAGAAAGCTTCAGGAGTCTCAACAGGAGGTTGAGAAACTTAAAGAGGAGAATAATGCCTTGTTGAAACAAGTGAGTTCATACTCCACTGATACGCAGACAAGGCTTAACATGCTGCAGATTTCCAATGAAAAGATTCTGGAAGAACATGAGTGGCTCATGGCTAAGCTTAAGAGGCGTCGTCCTCTTCCTGGAGAGGCTTCCAGAACATAATGGAATTTTATAGATTTTAACAGAGCCTGCTCCTGCCCTTGGAGGTGAAGAAAATCTATCTGTTGTATGCTCCTTTTCTGTTATAATAATTGGGCAAATTCTTAAACTTGCACCTTGTGGTTTTTGCGTCTTTTCAAAATGACGGTTTGGAACCTTGTGCCTTATAGGTTCAAATAACCACAACACATCTCTCAACTTACATATTTCAATGCATGTGAGTTCAGGAACTTCTGCCCAGGGCTAAACACGACTTCAAAATTTATTTGCCCTTTTCAAATGGGCATGAAATATGAATTGAGTAAAAGCCATGATAATATTGCAATATAGTAGTGAGGAGCATTAACTACTATATACCCAAAACTTCAAGTTCGGGATCTCTCATATATTTGGATCCATGGGTTTCCAACAGATCATATAATATACCAAAATATGTGGGGAGCCTCAATTCATCCTTTGAGGTTTATCCTGATATTATCCATTTCACGGTGTATTCTTAACAACCGGAATTCACAAAATATATTTCTTTCTTGAGGTGTCGATTGTAACAGAATTCGAACTTTATCAAATTCATCATTTTCTTATGCCCAAAGAAATATGTGGTGTTCCACAATTCGCAATAATACCTCAAGGGTTGTCCATTTAATTGTTGGAACTTTAGGTTCTCAATATTGCCAGATTTGAACTTCAGGCCAAAATCACATATTCTCATGGTATGGACATTTTTATAAATTCCTGTACATATTTCAGGACTTTAGTCTTTGACATAATTGTCCATGAGGATCTTCTGGCATCTCATTTAATTACTCATCCATGAGTTTAAGGAATTGCAGGTTCCCTTTTGTATATAGTGACGGTTTACCCAAAATGGTTAATATTTATGCATACGTCACTATTCATGTATATGGTACTATTCATCAGGTCATGAATACGTATCTATTCATGCGTATAGTACATTTGCCAGTATAATTACTATTCATGTGTACGACACTATTAACCAATACGGTCCTGTTACATTATCAAGGAACTCCAAGTCCTTATTTACATGTCAAGGATCAAGGATCTTTCAAGTCCGATCTCTTGCTTACAAAATCCAATCCAGGAGAAAGACCTGCCAGCTCTCATATCATTATCATCATCAAGGATCTTTCAAGTCCTAATGTAGTTGTATGATGAGGATCAATGAACTTCTTGGTCCTAATCTCTGTATTCTGTAAAAACTCATCATACCACACAATTAATTCATAAAATAAATAGCTTGTAAATAAATTCCTGGTAAATAAATGCTGATATGGACGATAAACCCGCACCATACTTTAAATATATGTAAATGTGCGGTAAAGTAAATTCATAAATTAAATTGTCTTATGTATGGACGTTAATCCCGCACCATACCTTAAATAATAAAGTAAATGTGCGGTAAAGTAAATGTGCTTGTATGGGCACTAATTCTACTCCATACTTTTAAATAAAAGTAAAGGCAGTTGTGTGGACGATAAACCCGCGCCACACTTTTAAATGAATACTGTTGTATGGGTAATAAACCTACACCATACAGTAAATATATTGTATGGGTAATGAACCTACACCATACAGTAAATAAAGTAAATGTGGGGATGAAA
Organism: Prunus fruticosa; assembly: GCA_018703695.1. NCBI lineage: Eukaryota > Viridiplantae > Streptophyta > Magnoliopsida > Rosales > Rosaceae > Prunus > Prunus fruticosa. Next base: position 37,273,875 of record CM031924.1, on the reverse strand, counting down.
ACCACCATTAAAAATATAGGAGGTGAAAATCATCCATAATATTATATAGTATACATATGATATAATAGTATATTGCCATTATGTATATAATATGTTATATCAAGACCAAAAAGTTGATGATGCTTTAATATAATATATAAAGCAACCATATATCAAAATGAATCATGGCCGACAATGATATTGAAGTGATCATTGTGCATATGTGCATGTTTTCAACTTTGTTGCTTTCACACCTGCCATTAGCACTCAAACGGTTTGTATAGTCAGCATATATAGAAAGTGATAATGTAAAGTATCAATAAAAGAAAAGATGAAAAGACAGTGAGCTTATCACGTTTTGGTGGGTTTGGTCTGACCAATTTTTCAAATCACAAGCAAAGTCTAAGCAAAGCCACCCTGCATCTTCTTTTTCCCATCAGTACTTGTTGTCATCCATGAACTTTGCAGAGACCAAGGTGCTGGTAATGGTGAAGCAAGAGGGGCTGCATCTAGTGGTGGAATCGGCGCCGTGCTTGCTGATCGTCAGCTACAGAAGGACCAGGGGTTGAAGCCTCGAGGCTCGTTGCTCCAGGAGCCTTAGCCGGAGGTGCAGGTGGGCTGTCCAAATCTGGAGTGGGAGCAGCTGCCGGAGACTTGTGCTTAGTGGGAGTTACAGCAGCTGGTGAAGTAGTGGGTGTTTGTTTCCTCAAATGGGCTGGCTTCAATTTTGGTTGGTTGAGGCTTTCTTGGTTAATTCAGTTTGAAAATTTGAATTAATACAAGAAGAAGACGAAGTAGTAGTGGTAGTATGAGAAGCTTGAATTATGCTCAGGGCCCACTGGGAGATGGAGAAGAACTGAAGACCCATGAGAAGTTTTGCGAACCAAGTCTGGTTCTTGAATTTGTGAAGTGGGTTAGCAAAAGAAAATCCCACCAAGCCTCTGCTTGAGTTTTTGCAAGGTGGTCTGTTCTGGTGTTGATTAGGAGAATTCAGCTGGTATTTTTTGAGAGCGAATTCGTGCTGATAACGTGTTATAAAACTAAAGGAATTGAGGAGAAAAATTAGAGAAATTGAGCTGTAATAGAAAAGCTCTCATATTTTCATTAATTCTTTTTCTCTTTTCTATATCTTCCAATGAAAGGGCGGAAGCCCACTTATATACAAAGTCTGTTGGCTTCCCGTGGGTGTGCAGTAGATTTCCAAAATCTTCCTCCAACATCATCTTTATATTCTACATTATTTCCAAATGCGTGGGCTCCACTCAAGACTTTTACAACAGAAAGAAATTTGTTTGTTTTTTCTATTAATGCAAATAAATTTGTTTTTTGTTTTTTTTTTATCAGGCAAATAAATTTGTTGATTCCCATTCGACATTTGATTATAATCTGGATATTCAATATGGATTTCTTTTTCTTTTTTGCTTTCATTGGGCACACTTGACGCGGGAAGAATAGAATCCTCCAGGAGGAAAAAGAATAAAATCCTCCACTAGGAAACTCTACTTGTTTGCGCTAAGAAAGTCACTTTTTTACTTCACTAGGAAATTTCCCAGAAGAAGAAGTCCATCACCATCACTAGGAAAAGTGCTTGCATTAGGATGCTTTATTTCTTGGTTTTGAATGCACGAAAGTTCTTGGTTTTCCTGAATCGTTTGTGCTTTTTTATCTTCAAAAGCAAAAGTTTGTACGTAAAGCGTGTAAGGGGGGTCCCATGTGAGTTGCCTAATTATTTCACTCGTCTTTTTCTTCCACTCCCATGTGCCTTTCCTTTCTTCAGTGTATGAATGCTTGAATTTTTGTCCACCGACAGTGCTTGCCTAATTATTTCACTTGTCTTTTTCCTGGATCGTTTTGTAGCAATTGTTTTGTAAAGCAACTGCTTTCTATTCTCTTTCTTTCTGAACTGCTTAATTAAACCCATCCATCATCTACAATATCAGTGATTAATAAGACAGAATCTAAAATAAAAAAAAGAAGCCCAACAAGAAATTGGTGCCGTATGCATGTTCTTCTACATGGACCCAACAGGAAAATACAAAAGCAAAACTTTGTACGTGTAAATTAGGGGGCCTATTGTGCTGCCACTCCCATGTGCCCTTTTCTTTCCTCAGTGTGTGAATAATGCTTTGAATTTTTGGCCACCGACACTTCTTGGCTAATTATTTCACTTCTCGTTTTTCCATGTCTGATTATTTTTCTGAATCGTTTTGTAGCTTTGTGCATGTCAAGTCAAGTCAGCTAGTACAATTGCTAAACTAAAACCTGATCTAGCTTAATTAGTCTCTGCAACCGACTGCTTTCTACAACAAAGGTCACGAATCAATATATACATCCAATTTGGAGCTAGCCCAGAAACGTTTATATGCATGTTTTGACTTGTGTGTTTTGCAGGTTGTGGATAGGAACATGAATTCTTCTTCTTCTCCTCCTCCTTTGGCTGCTCCCCTTCAACCAAGGCCCGATGTGTTTCTTAGTTTCAGAAGTGAAGGCACACGCGATACTTTGCCCAGCAATCTTCACGCGGCTTTAGGTCGGAGGAACATTGAGACCTACGTAGATACCAGACCTGGGAAAGGAGACGGCATTGGACCTGCCCATATGGAAGCAATCGAGAAATCAAAAATTTCAGTAGTCATTTTCTCAAAAAACTATGCTTCTTCCGCATGGTGTTTGAAAGAACTTGTGCATATAGTTGAATGCAAGAAAAGAGATGGACAAATTGTTATACCCATTTTTTATGGCATAGATCCATCATATGTACAAGAAAAAAAGGGAGCTTATGGGCTTGCAAGTCGTCGACTTAAGAAACGTTTGAAGGGCAATATGGATGAGGTGCCCTACTGGAGGGATGCTTTGGAGGAGGCAGCCAATATGTCTGGGTTTTATTATTCAAGCAAATCAGGGTAACTAGCTCTCTAACTTGTATCAATTTCTAGTTGTTATCATTTGACTCATATATGCTCCTATTGTTTGTCTTTCATAATGATATTTGCCAGGAGGTCAGAGGCCGATTTTGTTGAGACAGTTGTCCGAGAAGTTTTGGCCAAATTGAACCGCGAATTGTCCAGTGATTTAAGAGGCCCTTTTGAAATTGAAAGCAAAATTGAGAAAATTCAAGCGAAGCACGATGTGTTTCTTAGTTTCAGAGGTGAGGACACACGCGATACTTTTACCAGCCATCTTCTCAAGGCTTTACGTGGGAAGAACATTGAGACCTTCATAGATAACAGGCTCGAGAGAGGAGATGAAATCGCTCCTGCCCTTCTAGAAGCAATCGAGAAATCGAAAATTGCACTAGTCATTTTCTCAAAAGACTATGCTTCTTCCACTTGGTGTTTGAAAGAACTTGTGCATATACTTGGATGCAAGAAAAGCTATGGACAGATTGTTATACCCATTTTTTATCTTATAGATCCATCAGATCTACGAAAGGAAAAGGGAACTTATGCACTTGCAATTAATGAACTTCAAAAAAGTTTCAAGGGCAGTACGGATGAGGTGGTTAACTGGAGGAAGGCTTTGAAAGAAGCAGCCAATATGTCTGGGTTTCCTTATTCAAGCAAAACAGGGTATACTAAATCTCGAACTTGTATCAATTTCTTTTTGTGATAATTTGATTCATATACTTACTATTGTTTGTCTTTCATAATGATACTTGCCAGGAGGACAGAGGCCGATTTTGTTGAGGAAGTTGTTCAACATGTTTTGACCAAATTGAATCGCGAATCGTCAAGTGATTTAAAGGGCCTGGTTGGAATTGAAAGAAAAATTGAGCAAATTGAGTCTTTATTATGCTTGGATTCGCCAGGTGTTTGCTGTGTAGGTATTTGGGGCATGGGTGGTATTGGCAAGACCACCCTTGCTGATGCTGTATTTCACAGGCAGTCCTCTAAATTTGAAGCTGCTTGTTTTCTTGCAAATGTTAGGGAGAACTCAGAACAAACGAATGGACTAAATGACTTGCGAACTACACTTGTTCGTGAATTATTGAAGGATAAAGATGTAAATATCACAACTCCGTCTATGCCACCTCATATTCAAGATAGGCTCAGGCGTACAAAGGCGCTCATTGTTCTTGATGATGTGAATGCTCGAAAACAACTAGAAGTTCTTGTTGGTGATCATGATTGGTTTTGCCAAGGAAGTCGAATCATTATAACTGCTAGAGATAACGGCCTACTTGAGCAAAAAGTTGACCGTGAAAAGATATACGATGTTGAGGGATTAGGTTATGATGACGCTCTTAGGCTCTTTCATTCGCATGCTTTTGGAAATAAGTCTCCAACAACAGATTACACTGAGTTGTCAAGAGAGGTGGTGGATTATATTAAGGGCATTCCATTAGCTCTTAAAGTTATGGGGTCCTCATTCCGACGTTGCAATAGCAAACAAGAGTGGAAAGTTCAATGGAAAAAAGTGAAACAATTTCCAAACGAAGAAATCGATCAAGTGTTGAGAATAAGTTACGATGGATTAGGAAAAAATGAGAAGGAGATATTTCTTGATATAGCATGTTTTCATAAAGGCTATACGAGGAATTATGTAAAAGAATGTTTAGATAGTTGTGATTTCCACGGTGAAGCGGGAATCAATGATCTTATTGATAGGTCTCTCATATCAATTTCATATTCCTGCGAATGGGGGAAAGATAAGTTAGAAGCACGGATAGAGATGCATGATTTGGTGCAAGAAATGGGTAGGGCAATTGCTCGAGAACAACGCAATAGGTTGTTCAATGATAAGGATGTCTATCAAGTATTGACAAATAACGAGGTACCTAGTAATATTCACATTTACAATAAACAAGTCAGATTATTCCTACAAATGTAATTTTGTATTTTATACTTACATTTATATTTTGCTCTTGATTGTCAGGGAGATGGACATGTTCAAGCAATATCCTTTGACTTGGATAAGATTCAACAGCTACACTTGAAGTTGGAACATGCAAACTTCGAAAAGATGTATCAACTGAGATTCCTACGTTTAAGTTCTATTCTTGCAATTGCATCAATTGTTTCTATTGATCTTCCCAATTCTCTTAGATTTCTTAACTGGAATTTTTATCCTTTGAAATCTTTGCCATCAAAATTTTCTGCTCAAAACCTTGTTGTCCTTGATATGAAATTCAACAAAGTTGGGGCGCAACTTTGGTATGAAGACCAGGTATATTATATTATGCTTCTTTTAGTTCTTGTATAACATGTGGCCTAGAAAGTAATATTATGCAAGCTAAGTTATTAATTCTTGTTTAATTTATTACAGAGTCCTGCGAACTTAAAACGGATCAATATTTGTTTCTCTAAACATCTATCCGAAGTCCCAAATCTCTCTCATAGTCTAAATATTAAGCATATAAATCTGGAAGGCTGTGAAAGTTTGGTTGAAATTCCTTCGTATTTTCAACATCTTAGCAAGCTTACTTATCTTGGCCTTGCGTTGTGCTACAAGCTCAAAAATCTTCCCGAGATGCCATGCAATCTTGAATTCTTAGATTTGTCTTCGACGGCAATAGAGGAATTGCCTTCATCAGTTTGGTCTCACGAAAAAATATCTCACTTGGATATTAGATATTGTAAACACCTTAAGAGTCTTCCAAGCAACAGTTGTAAGCTGAAACTCTCGAGTTCTTTTAGTCTATATGGCTGCGAATCTCTTTGCGAGTTTTGGGAGCTTCCCAGGGATACAACAGTGCTAGAGTTTACTAGTACAACAATAAAAGAATTGAGGAATACATCAATAGAGTCTGTTGTTGGTCTCACTGCAATTAAACTGATCAATTGCAAAAGCCTTGTGAGTCTCCCAACGAACATTTGGAAGTTGAAATCTCTGGAGAGCCTTGATCTCAGTGGTTGCTCTAACTTTCAACACTTCCCAGAAATCTCGGAGGCTATGGAACATCTGGTGTTTCTAAATTTATCAGGTACAATGGTTAAAGAGGTACCCGCATCAATTGGAAATCTAGTTGCGCTTCAAAAATTACGCCTGGCTGAGTGCAGTATACAAGAAATCCCTGATGACCTCTTTTGCTTAACCTCATTACAAGAGTTAAATACGAGTTTGACCAAAATTAAGAGCATACCTGTAAGTGTCAAACAAGCTGCTCAACTGTCTCGCCTGTGCCTCAACGGTTGCAAGAGCCTTGAATCTTTACCGGAGTTCCACCCATTGCTGCAATGTCTTGAAGCAGATGGTTGCACGTCACTGAAGACTGTGTCAAGTTCAAGCACTGCAATCACACAAGCTTGGGAAAAATATATATTTTCTCAAGGGCTTCATGAAAAACACATATTTTCTAATTGCCCAAAGTTGGATGAGAATGCACGAACCAACATAATGGGTGATGCACAGCTCAGAATTATGCGAATGGCAACTGCGTGGTCAAAGTTTAAAGAAGACAAATTAAAGAAGGTCTCTCTCTCTCTCTCTCTCTCTCTCTCTCTTTTGTTGAAGAAGTTGCTCTTTGTTTTTCACGAGTTTAATAACTATGGTGTCCATATCCATGGTACAGGAATTTTTTAAGATCTCTTCAGTTGTCATTAGATGTTGGGGATATGAAATTCCAAAATGGTTCAGCCATCAAAGTGAGGGATCTTCAATAAAGATTGAGCTTCCTCGTGATTGGTTTAGCACAGATTTCTTGGGTTTCGCTCTATCTCTTGTTGTTGGCAAGGATCAATGGTATATGCACATTGTATGCGAGTACAACTTCAAAACAAGTAATGGTGAAAGCCATAAAGTCAACCATCCTTTGTATAATATGTTCACCACTGATGATGTCTTTCGAAGTGAGGAAGATTCACATGTGGTGTTTGTGTGGTGGTATAATAATGCCTTTGAAAAAGTTGTAAAGGGAGCTCAATGGTTCACTGCATTTTACAAACTTGTTACTGAGGTCAATGTTGACTTCACCGTACTGACTGGTTTTCGTAAACCCGTTCCGGTGGAAAAGTGTGGGATGTGTATGTTATATGGCAAAGATGTTGAGATGATAAAGCAGAGGGCTTTGTAGATCAAGCCGATATCCCTAAATTCAAAATATCATTTTATTTGAGTTGTTTGCAAGACTTGTGGCTGAGGATGCTTTTGAGTTTGTTAGGCTTAGGGCTGTCTTTCTTGTTTTAACCCTTCCTCCTCCCCATCGCCAAGCTTTTTGGCTGAGGATATGCTTTTGAGTTTAGTAATTTTCTTCATTCAATTCAAGTATTAAATTGTTAATAGTGTCATTTAAGTAATTATTATCAATCCTAGCCTATACATAAGTATGATCCAATCCAACTCCTATGTATTTAGTGCTATCAAGGTTTGATGGGTAAAGAATATCAAGATTTGAGATAAAAAATAACAAGTTTTCCTTTTTATGAAATCATGTCCCTGGCTAGATTCCCTTCAAAACACATGCACAATTCTCCATGTCTATGCATATACCTTTTCTGGGGTGTGTGTGCTTGTATGCATGCCTGTGTCTGTCAAGTAATTGAATGATATTTCAGGATGCTTGTCACATTGTATAAGAGAAAATTTGCCTGTGTCTGTCAAGTAATCGTTTAAGAACGAATAAAATAGATTTCATAATCGCCAACAAACTTCAAATGGAGTATGTATACAAAAATCTCTCAACAACTTTCTAGATTCAGTTTAGACCTTTGTTCTAAAATTTTCAGTTTCTTGGTTGGACAAGAACTAAAATAAGCACAAAACTTATTGCTGAAAAGAAAGAAAACAGAAGCAAGTCCATATGACAATGTCACAACACTAAAGCAAGTAGGAAAGGAACAGTAGACAATTGAACGAATTGCTCATCCTATGATATCAATGGTAGCTTCAATTTTAAGTCTCCTCCCATCCCATCCCATGTACCAAAAATAATTGTTAAAAAAAACTCAATTCCATTTGAAATTCGATACCTGTGCATATATCTGCTTACTCCCACATACTCAGACCAATTTCAAGAGTCCAACGATGCCCTGTGAGAAGTGAAAAATTAAAAACAAGGGCAAACATCTATAAGAACACAACTTATTGCTGAAAAGAAAGAAAGCAGAACCAAAAGCAAGTCCATATGGCAATGTAATTTTGTAAAGCAAGTAGGAAAGGAGCAGTAGACAATCATATCAATTGATCCAATTTAATGAACTAATTAATTGCTCATCCTATGATCAGTGGTAGCTTCAAAAGATGATCTACAGTTGGAAATTAATTTCTAGGCTGATTAACCTGTTTCTTTTCATTAAAGTCATTCAAATAGGGTGTATTTAGTTACTTTTATATTTTGATTTAAATATTAGGGTGTATTTAGATAAAAGAGTATATTTAGTTAATTTTAGAATTCATTTAACACCACCTTTTCAAAAAATCTAAATTAAATACCTCGATTTTTTAATTTCATTCAAATTCATCAAAAGTATGCACTGAATACACCCCTAGTCATTTTCTCAAAAGACTATGCTTCTTCCACATGGTGTTTGAAAGAACTTGTGCATATACTTGGATGCAAGAAAAGCCATAGACAGATTGTTATACCCATTTTTTATCGCATAGATATTAAAATTTTATTTTACATGACTTTGATTTCAGCCTCAAGTCGAAATGGCTTTGATTCCAAAACCTTTAAAGGAAAAACCCAATTCCAAAACGATTTCTGGTCCAGCTTGGGAACAACAAGAGTAGCATTTGAGATATACGCTGCAACAACAGCATCAGTTATCTGTAACAGAATCAGGAAAGCAAGTATCAGATGCTAAATCAGCAGCAGAAACAAGCATGATTACAAGCCAGTCTACTCATGAAATGAAAAAGTTACAAAATCCTATCAACTATACAAGAGCTACTTATAACCACATGCCTAACCAAAATAACAATCCACAATTAGACTATAAAGAAGCAAACCACAATGTTCTTTAAACTAAATTTCTTTTAAACCTTTAAAGGAAAAACCCAATTCAAGTGTAATACCTGTGCATGAGTGTTATTAGTATCACCAGACTCGTTGATGATACATACATGGTTCATTTACAATTATACAATGCTCCTTTTTCAAAAGTAAATGTCAGATTGCTTTGATTGTGCTTTGAGATCTTTCAACTTCTTCAAAATGTTGGTGAAGTAGTCCTGCAAATATTTCTCGAGTGTAACTATGTCTTTTCCGCAGACACCGAGAAGATTGTATGTCTCGTTCATTGGAGTAGAGAAAACAGCATCACTTGAAAGAACCTACAAATTCCAAAACGCACGACAATTAGAAAACTGCAGTGCAATAGCCATCAAGAATAAAGCAACTTGCTTTCACGTAATCGAGTGTCAAAAGGCAGAACATAAGAAATTACCAATCTATCAGCAACATCATTTGTCCACTCAAAAAGCCTAGTCAGCTGATGGGTTATGTTAGTTAAAGTCTTGTGATTGCATTAAATGCTGCTGTCTCTAGGAAGCTAGGAAGCTGACTCTAGGAGGAGGCTGCAAAGCTTCAGGAATTGAGAAGCCAAGATAGGATTAATTGCACCAGCTGCACGAGTTGGTGAGAGATCAGAATAGTCGAGGTTCGAGACGTAAAGGGTCGATTTTGATGGAGCTAGGGTCCGGAGCCCGACCCGCTCTGTTTGGTTGCGGGTTTTCTGGTGTCCGGGGCTGAGGCGTATCGGTAGTAGAAGGTTTCGTCTTCGTCTTCGTCTTCGTTGCTGCTGTTCTTCTTCTTCTTCTTCTTCTTCGTTTCCACCATTGTCGATATCTCTCTCGTAAAGCTCTCGACTTTGAGGGCCTTCTTTTTCTTTTTGTCTATTTTTGTTCAGAGCACGTGGAGGTCACGTGAGATTTGCAAAACCAGAAAAATAAATAAAAGGAAAATGAAAAAAAACGTTGTCTTTAGTTGAGCTGGAGAGACATCAGACTAGAGAATCGGTCATGAGTGTGGAGTGGAGAGATGATTCAAAATCGGTAGCTGAGAAGAAAGAGGTAGCTGAGAAGAAGGCTTCAGATGATTCAAAATCAGAGATTATTCTGCAATAAGACACCAGTCCAGTTTTAGCGTAAGCTAATATCCATAACTCCTTCTGTCAAGGTACCAATTTTTTCCTTATATTTCTCTGATATTTTCTTGTTTTTCAGCTACCTTATCAAGTAAATCGATGAAAAATCTTATCTTGAGAATTGGGTATCGGATGTTTTGTAAATTTGAAATCCACATAGTTTTAAACTTTAAGCCCTGTTCCTTGCTGCACAATAATTTGAAAGATAATAGACAAGTAATTTGATTCAAGCTAAAGGCTGCAAGAAATATTGAAACTAACATACGAGCCTCCAAAATTTTGATGAGCTTACATTTACTATTATGACAAGAAAATAATCATGTCACTTGCAATGCAGGCAGTTGAGATATAATTTTTTTTATTACAGTTGAGCTGATTCAGCGCATGATAAACAGCATTCTGATATGTAAGTGTAGATTTCACTTATTCTTTTCAGTTGGTAATTTACAAAATCTCTTGAGTGCCACTAGTTGTTTAATTTCCTTTATCATTTAGTGAATATGCACAAAGCTAATTTTTGGACCTAGCGTTATTTGCATATTTTATGAATATATATATATATATATATATGCATGTTTTGACTTGTAAGTTTGCAGGTTTTGGAAACAGATATGAATTCTTCTTCTTCTTCTTCTCTTCCTTTTCCTGCTCCCCTTGAAGAAAAGTACGATGTGTTTGTTAGTTTCAGAGGTGAGGACACACGCGATACTTTTACCAGCCATCTTCACGCAGCTTTACTTCGGAAACAAATTGAGACCTACATAGATAACAGACTTGAGAAAGGAGACGACATTGGACCTTCCCTTAAACAAGCAATCAAGAAATCGAAAATTGCACTAGTCATTTTCTCAACAAACTATGCTTCTTCCACATGGTGTTTGAAAGAACTTGCGCATATACTAGAATGCAAGAAAAGCTATGGACAAATTGTTATACCCATTTTTTATGGCATAGATCCATCACATGTACGAAAACAGCAGGGAACTTATGTACTTGAAGATCGTCCACTTAAGCGCAATACGGATGAGGTGGCCAACTGGAGAGCTGCTTTGGAGGAAGCAGCCAATATGTCTGGGTTTCCTTATTCAAGCAAAAAAGGGTAGCCAACTTGCTAACTTGTATCAATTTCTACTTTGTTATCATTTCATTCATGCTTACTGTTGACATTTGCAGGACGGAGGCCGATTTTGTTGAGGAAGTTCTCCAACATGTTTTGACCAAATTGAATCGCGAATCGTCAAGTGATTTAAGGGGCCTGGTTGGAATTGAAAGAAAAATTGAGGAAATGGAGTCGTTATTATGGTTGGATTCAACAGAAGTTTGCTGTGTAGGTATTTGGGGCATGGGTGGTATTGGCAAGACCACCCTTGCTGATGCTGTATTTCACAGGCAGTCCTCTAAATTTGATGCTGCTTGTTTTCTTGCAAATGTTAGGGAGATATCAGAACAAACGGATGGACTAAAACAATTGCGAAATACACTTCTTGGTGAAATATTAAAGGACTCCTTTAATATCAACACTCCATCTATACCACTTCATATTCAAGATAGGCTCAGGCGTACAAAGGCGCTCATTGTTCTTGATGATGTGAATGCTCGAAAACAGCTAGAAGATCTTGTTGGTGATCATGATCGGTTTTGCCAAGGAAGTCGAATCATTATAACTGCTAGAGATAAAGGCCTACTTGAGCAAAAAGTTCACCATGAAAAGATATACAATGTTGAGGGATTAGGTTCTGATGAAGCTCTTCAGCTCTTTCATTCCCATGCTTTCAGAAATAAGTCTTCAACAACAGATTATGCTGGGTTGTCAAAAAAGGTGATAGATTATAGTAAGGGCAATCCGTTAGCTCTTAAAGTTATGGGGTCCTTATTCCATCGTTGCAGGAGCAAACAAGAGTGGGAAGACCAATGGAACAATTTGAAACATTTTTCAAACGAAGAAATCGAGGAAGTGTTGAGAATAAGTTATGATGGATTAGGAAAAAATGAGAAGGAGATATTTCTTGATATAGCATGTTTTTATAAAGGCTATGAGAGGAATTATGTAAAAAAATTATTAGATGGTTGTGGTTTCCGTGGGGAAAAGGGAATCAATGATCTTATTGATAGGTCTCTCATATCAATTTCAAATGGACGATGGATAGATTTGCAGTCAAAAGAATTTATAAAGATGCATGATTTGGTGCAGGAAATGGGTAGGGCAATTGCTCGAGAACAACGCAGTAGGTTGTTCAATGCAGAGGATGTCTATCAAGTATTGACAAATAACCAGGTACGTAGTAATATTCACATTTACAAATAACAAGTCAGATTATTCCTACACATGTAGTTTTGAGTAAACTTTTTTTTTTTGTATATTATATTTACATTTATATTTTGCTTTTGATTGTCAGAGAGATGGACATGTTCAAGCCATATCCTTTGACTTGTGTGAGATTGAAAAGCTACTCTTGGAGTTGGAACATGCAAACTTCGAAAAGATGTATCAACTGAAATGCCTACGTGTCAGTTATGGTCTTCTCAAGTACCAATTAATTGTTTCTCTTGATCTTCCCCATTCTCTTAGATATCTTGAATGGAAAAAATATCCTTTGAAATCGTTGCCATCAAAATTTTCTACTCAAAATCTTGTTGTCCTTGAAATGCCGTTCAGCGAAGTTGGGTCACAACTTTGGACTGAAGACCAGGTATATTATATATGCTTATTTTAGTTCTTGTATATCATGTGCCCTAGAAAGTAATAATCTGCAAGCTAAGTTATTAATTGTTGTTTAATTTGTTACAGAGTCCTGTGAACTTAAAATGGATCTGTCTTAGTGAATGCAAACATCTAACTGAAGTCCCAAATCTCTCTCGGAGTCTAAAAATTGAGCATATAGATCTGTGGGGTTGTGACAGTTTGGTTGAAATTCCTTTGTATTTTCAACATCTTGGCAAGCTTACTTATCTTGACCTTGGGAGCTGCACAAATCTCAAAAATCTTCCCCAGATGCCATGCAATCTTGAAGTCTTACTTTTATCTGACACAGCAATAGAGGAATTGCCTTCATCAGTTTGGTCTCACAAAAAAATATCTCGCTTAGATATTACATATTGTAGAGACCTTAAGAGTCTTCCAAGCAACAGTTGTAAGCTGAAACTCTCGGGTTCTCTTAGTCTAAACGGCTGCAAATCTCTTTGCAAGTTTTGGGAGCTTCCCACGAATACAAGAGTGCTAGATTTGAGTGAGACATTATTCTTATCTTCCAGAAACCTTATGAGTCTCCCAACGAACATTTGGAAGTTGAAATCTCTGGAGAGCCTTGATCTCAGTTGCTGCTCCAAATTTCAAAACTTCCCTGAAATCTCGGAGGCTATGGAACATCTGGAGTTTCTAAATTTATCAGGTACAGCAGTTAAAGAGCTACCCCCATCAATTGGAAATCTAGTTGCGCTTCGAAAATTAGCTCTCGGTGATTGCAATAACCTTGAGGTTGTACCTGATGACCTCTTTTGCTTAACCTCATTACAAGAGTTAGATCTGAGTAGCACCAAAATTAAGAGCATACCTGCAAGCATCAAACAAGCTGCTCAGCTGTCTCGCCTGTGCCTAAGGGATTGCAGGAGCCTTGAATCTTTACCAGAGCTCCCCCCATTGTTGCAATGTCTTGAAGCAGAAGGTTGCACGTCACTGAAGACAGTGTCAAGTTCAAGCACTGCAATCACACAAGGTTGGGAAGAATATATATTTTCTCGAGGGCTTCGTGAGGAGCATATATTTTCTGATTGCCTAAAGTTGGATGAGAATGCTCGAAGCAACATAATGGCTGATGCACAACTCAGAATTTTGCAAATGGCAACTTCGTCGTCAAAGTTTAAAGAAGACAAAATTGAACAAGCATCATATGATTCAGATTATTTCCATGATGAATCAGAGAAGGTCTCTCTGTCTATCTTTCTTTCTTTCTCTTGCTCTCTCTCTCTACTGCACGCACACACTCTGTCTGCCTTACTCATTCTGTCTATTTTTTTCACGAGTTTAATAACTATGATGTCCGTATCCATGGTACAGGAATTTTTTGGCAAGAGATCTTCGGTTGCCATTAGATGTTGGGGATATGAAATTCCAAAATGGTTCAGCCATCAAAGTGAGGGATCTTCAATAAAGATTGAGCTTCCTCGTGATTGGTTTAGCACAGATTTCTTTGGTTTTGCTCTATCTTTTGTTGTTGGCTATGCTGCACAGAAGATTGGATGCAAGTACAACTTCAAAACTAGTAATGGTGAAAGCCATGAAGTCAACCATCCTTTGTTTTATGATTCACAAATAAATGAACTAACCTTTGTTTATGAAGATTCACATGAGGTGTTTGTGTGGTGGTATAATAATGTCTTTGAAGAAGTCGTAGAGGAAGCTCGAAGCCCCACTGTGTTTTACAACCATTTTACTGAGGTCAATGTTGACTTCAACCTACTGAATTATCACCGCGAACCCTTTCCGGTGGGGGACAAGGTGGGGGTGGAAAAGTGTGGGATATGTCTGCTGTATGGCAAAGATGCTGAGATGATAAAGCAGAGGGCTTTGTATGCCCAAGATGCCGAAGTTCAAATTTTCTTTTGATTTGAGCTGTTTGCTTTGTAAGCCTTGTGGCTGAGGATGCTTTTGATTTTTATTTTTATTTTGGTAAAAAAAATGGTGGGCCAAAGTGGTCAACCACTTCGGGGAAGTAGAGCGACATGGGTTTGTTCCCCTCCCCAAGGGGTGTTTTTCACAAGCTGGGAATCGAACCAGGGACCTCCCTGCGTATGCCCCACTTGCAGCCTAGCACGCTTCCACTAGACCAACCCTCTTGGGTGGATGCTTTTGATTTTGAGTTTGTTAGGATTAGGTATGTCTTTCTTGTTTTAACGCCCCATGTAATTTTCTTCATTGATTTCAAGTTTTCCATTGTTAAAAGTCAATAGATTAATGTCATCCACCTTAGGATTAAAAAACCAAAAAAGCAAAGCAACACAAACGATTTGCCCAAAACTTGCTTTAAACGTGGCTTGTCTTAATTGGCCTTTAATTGGACCCTAATGCATGCCACCCGACCAAAAATACTTAGATTTTCACAATCCAAAAAAAAAACGTTTTAACATGGCATTTAATTGGTGCCTGGGTCTTGGAAAACGAAACAACTCTTTCCCATGTAGACTCTATTCATTAGAGAAGAAACAAGATGAAAGGAATCAACCATTTCTCTCGAGTCCTTCTTTTTGCAATACCACCACCACCACCACCACTGCTGGTTTGCCCCAAAGTCTCTATTTGTGTTTCTTTTACTCACCTAATAGATCTAATTTGTTGATTGTTATATATGTTTACTGCAGATCTATAAATGACAAACGAAGTGGATTTCAACCCTCAAGTTAGCAATCAGGTCCCTGAGCAGGCTACCATCAAAAGAAGCAAAAAAAAAAACCAAAGAAGTCTGGCTTTATTTTAAAAAACTAAGAGGGGGCCATTGTGCTGCCACTCCATGTGCCCTTTTCTTTCTTTAGTGTGTGTGAAATGCTTGAATTTTTGTCCACCGACGCTGCTCGGGTAATTATTTCAATTCACTTTTTTCATTTCGGATTATTTTATGGGCTTTGTCATGTCAGTGCTTTTCTTAGTCAAGATCAAGAAAGAGTTGGATGGCTTGAAAGTTTGAATGCTTGGACAATTCCTCTGCACTTCCGTTTTTCTTTTCATAATTTCCATTGTTTTTCCGTTCTGCTTCTAGTACGATTAATATCTCTGCAGCTTCTTTCTTGATCTGGAGGTACTGTCTCTAACTTAATTATTAGCTCTCTTATACTTATTTGTGGAGATTTTTTGGACCTACCGTTATTTGCATATATTTTATGAATATTTACTGGTAGATTTGCAGGTTTTGGATATGGATTCTTCTTCTTCTTCTTCTTCTCTTCCTTTTGCTGCTCCCCTTCAAACAAAGTACGATGTGTTTCTTAGTTTCAGAGGAGAAGACACACGCGATACTTTTACCAGCCATCTTCACGCGGCTTACATTGACACCTACATAGATAACAGGCTCGAGAGAGGAGATGAAATTGCTCCTGCCCTTCTAGAAGCAATCGAGAAATCTAAAATTGCACTAGTCATTTTCTCAAAAGACTATGCTTCTTCGACATGGTGTTTGAAAGAACTTGTGCATATACTTGGATGCAAGAAAAGCCATGGACAGATTGTTATACCCATTTTTTATCGCATAGATCCATCACATGTACGAAAACAGCAGGGAACTTATGCACTTGAAGATCGTCCACTTAAGCGCAGTAGGGATGAGGTGGCCAACTGGAGGGCTGCTTTTGGGGAAGCAGCCAATATGTCTGGGTTTCATTATTCAAGCAAAACAGGGTATACTAAATCTCTAGCTTGTATCAATTTCTACTTGTTTATCATTTGATTCATACTTACTCATACTATTGTTTGTCTTTCGTAACGATATTTGCCAGGAGGACAGAGGCCGATTTTGTTGAGGATGTTGTTCAAGATGTTTTGACAAAATTGAATCGCGAATCGTCGAGTGATTTAAAGGGTGTGGTTGGAATTGAAAAGAAAATTGAGCAAATTGAGTCGTTATTATGCTTGGATTCACCAGGTGTTTGCTGTGTAGGTATTTGGGGCATGGGTGGTATTGGCAAGACCACCCTTTCTGATGCTGTATTTCACAGGCTGTCCTCTAAATTTGAAGCTTCTTGTTTTCTTGCAAATGTCAGGGAGAACTCAGAAAAGACGGATGGACTACATCAGTTGCGAAATAAACTTGTTGGTGAGATATTAAATCACAAAGGTGTAAAAATCAACACTCCGTCTATACCAGCTAATATTCTAATTAGGCTTAGGCGTACAAAGGCGCTCATTGTTCTTGATGATGTGAATGCTCGAAAACAACTAGAATATCTTGTTGGTGATGATGATCGGTTTTGCCAAGGAAGTCGAATCATTATAACTGCTAGAGATAAAGGCCTACTTGGGCAAAAAATTGACCAGGCGAAGATATATAATGTTGAGGGATTAGGTTCTGATGAAGCTCTTGAGCTCTTTCATTCACATGCTTTTGGAAATAAGGCTCCAACAACAGATCATCCTGAGTTGTCAAGAGAGGTGGTGGATTATATTAAGGGCATTCCATTAGCTCTTAAAGTTATGGGGTCCTCATTCCGTCGTTGCAAGAGCAAACAAGAGTGGGAAGTTCAATGGAAAAAAGTGAAACGAGTTCCAATCGGAGAAATCCAGGAAGTGTTGAGAGTAAGTTACGATGGATTAGATGACAATGAGAAGGAGATATTTCTTGATATAGCATGTTTTCATAAAGGCTATATGAGGAATGATGTAGAAAGAATTTTAGATAGTTGTGATTTCTTTGGGGAAACAGGAATCAATGATCTTATTGATAGGTCTCTCATATCAATTTCAAAAGAAGGATGGTCAAAAGGACAAATAGAGATGCATGATTTGGTGCAAGAAATGGGTAGGGCAATTGCTCGAGAACAGTGGAGTAGGTTGTTCAATGATGAGGATGTCTATCAAGTATTGACAAATAATGAGGTACAGAGTAATATTCACATTTACAATAAACAAGTCAAATTATTCCTACAAATGTAATTTTGCTCTTGATTGTCAGAGAGATGGACATGTTCAAGCCATATCCTTTGACGAGTTTGAGATTGAAAAGCTACCCTTGGAGTTGGAACATTTAAACTTCGAAAAGATGTATCAACTGAGATTCCTACGTGTCAGTTATTATCTTCCATCAATTGTTTCTCTTGATCTTTCCAATTCTCTTAAATATCTTAGCTGGGACGCATATCCTTTGAAATCTTTGCCATCAAAATTTTCTGCTAAAAATGTTGTTTACCTTCGTATGCTTCACAGCGAAGTTGGGGGGCAACTTTGGAATGAAGACCAGGTATATTATATATGCTTATTTTAGTTTTTGTATAACATGTGGCCTAGAAAGTAATAATCTGCAAGCTAAATTATTAATTATTGTTTAATTTGTTACAGAGACCTGTGAACTTAAAATGGATCGATCTTCGTAAATGCGAACATCTAACTGAAGTCCCAAATCTCTCTCGGAGTCGGAAAATTGAGCATATAGATCTGCATGGCTGTCAGAGTTTGGTTGAAATTCCTTCGTATTTTCAACATCTTAGCAAGCTTACTTATCTTGACCTTGGGTCATGCACAAACCTCAAAAATCTTCCCGAGATGCCATGCAATCTTGAATTCTTAGATTTGTATGGGACAGCAATAGAGGAATTGCCTTCATCAGTTTGGTCTCACGAAAAAATATCTCACTTAGATATTACATATTGTAAACACCTTAAGAGTCTTCCAAGCAACACTTGTAAGCTGAAACTCTCGGGTTCTCTTAGTCTAATCGGCTGCAAATCTCTTTGCGAGTTTCGGGAGCTTCCCACGAATACAAGAGTGCTAGATTTGAGGTTCCAATCAAACTTTGTAAGTCTCCCAACGAACATTTGGAAGTTGAAATCTCTGGAGAGACTTGAGCTCAGCTGGTGCCCCAAATTTCAATACTTCCCAGAAATATCGGAGGTTGTGGAAACTCTGGAGTTTCTAAATTTATTTGGTACAGCGGTTAGAGAGGTACCCCCATCAATTGGAAATCTAGTTGCGCTTCGAAATTTAGATCTCGGTCATTGCAACAACCTTGAGGTTGTCCCTGATGACCTCTTTTGCATAACCTCATTACAAGAGTTAAATCTGAGTGGCACCAAAATTAAGAGCTTACCAGCAAGCATCAAACAAGCTGCTCAGCTGTCTCGCCTGCGCCTAAGATATTGCAAGAGCCTTGAATCTTTACCAGAGCTTCCCCCATTGCTGCAACGTCTTGAAGTAGATGGTTGCACGTCACTGAAGACAGTGTCAAGTTCAAGCACTGCAATCACACAAGGTTGGGAAGAATATATATTTTCTCGAGGGCTTCATGAGAAACGTATATTTTCTCATTGCCCAAAGTTGGATGTGAATGCACGAAGCAACATAATGGGTGATGCACAGCTCAGAATTATCCGAATGGCAACTGCATCGTCAAAGTTTAAAGAAGACAAAATTCAACAACCATCATATGATTCAGATAATAGCTACGATGACTATGAGGTCTCTCTCTCTCTCTCTCTCTCTCTCTCTCTCTCTCTCTCTCTCTCTCTCTCTCTCTCTCCTGTTGAAGAAGTTGCTGTTTGTTTTTCACGACTTTAATAACTATGATGTCCATATCCATGGTACAGGCGAGAGATCTTTTGTTGCCATTAGTTGTCCTGGGAATGAAATTCCAAATTGGTTCAGCCATAAGAGTGAGGGATGTTCAATAAAGATTGAGCTTCCTCGTGATTGGTTTAGCACAGATTTCTTGGGTTTCGCTCTATCTCTTGTTGTTGCATACAAAAGCTGTGATCCACGGAAAATGAAGATTGGATGCAAGTACAACTTCAAAACTAGTAATGGTGAAAGCCATGAAGTCAACCATCCTTTGTATAATCTGTTCGAAACTACTAATGTCTTTGAAAACGGAGATTCACATGAGGTGTATGCGTGGTGGTATAATAATGTCTTTGAAGAAGTTCTAGAGGGAGCTCGAAGCCCCACTGCGTTTTACAACCTTTTTACTCAGGTCAATGTTGACTTCAACGTACTGACGTATTATGACAAACGCTTGCGGATGGAGGCCGCCAGCTTAAAGGTCAGGTTTGGTGGGCTGCGTAAGGCCTCTCCGGCAGTGGAGGAGGTGGAAAAGTGTGGGATATGTCTGTTGTATGGCAAAGATGCTGAGATGATAAAGCAGAGGGCTTTGTAGATCAAGCCGATATCCCCAAATTCAAATTTTCTTTTTATTTGAGCTGTTTGCTTTGCAAGATTTGTGGCTGAGGATGGCTTTGAGTTTGTTAGGCTTAGGGATGTCTTTCTTGTTTTAAATCTTCGCCCTCTCCATCGCCAAGCTTTTTGGCTGAGGATGCTTTTGAGTTTAGTAATTTTCTTCATTCAATTCTGCTTCAAGTTGGAAATTGGCACCTTCTTCAGTTTGCATTTCTTAAATGATATACGTTTTGGCATTTCTTAAAAAAATTTACTCAGTTGTCGGATTGTGCTGTAATCAGACAGCTCAACATTCACTGTTTTTTATTTCAGACCCAAAAAAAAAATTTCATTTAAAAAAAAAAATCCAAAGTATTACTTAATTGCCATTTATACTGTCTGATGGTAGTAAACTCACCTCTTGGGTTGTCCATGTGCGAGGGGCAGCAAATGCGAGAAGCATCCCGTTGACACTCTTATTTGTTAAATCTAGAAAGGTCAGGCTCAAAATGAATGTATTCAGACACCACGAGGAAACAATCTGATTTCTCTTCTTATATAGGTACCGCATACTACTGCCCAATGATTCCCTGAGAAGTGAAAAAGAAATGATAAACTTTTTCACTTAGTACTAACGTCAAGATAGATATTCACAACCAAACACAAGAAACCATAACTAGGGAAGGATAATACATAATTATGATTATTTTATGAAATCATCATGTCCCTGGCTAGATTCCCTTCAAAGCACATGCACAATTCTCCATGTCTATGCATATACCTTTTCTGGGTGCGTGTGCTTGTATGCATGCCTGTGTCTGTCAAGTAACTGAATGATATTTCAGAATGCTTGTCCCATTGTATAAGAGCAAATTTCCCTTCCCAATCTACCTAAACATAAAAATACTGGATACATTACCAACTCTGGTAATCGTTTCTGCAACGAATAAAATAGATTTCATTTGGTTGTGTCTGTGCCTTCACTGTCTACTTGTTTAAACACGTAGACTATCTTGATCTTTGCAATGTAAACATTAATTATTGCAACTGGATGGTAATGTCTATACTGGCGGAATTAAAGAAATTTAAACACGTAGACTATCTTGATCTTTGCAATGTAAAAAATGTATGGTCGGTAATGGAATCCAGAGCAAGACGACATAAGAGTCACACAACACTCAGACCAAAAAAAAAAAAAAAACGTCACACAACACATCTTTTTCACAGGTTTTATTTATTTATTCATTTTTGTTAATAGCAAGTTGCTTTTAAAATAAGGACAAATTACAAAACACCCTCAAGTTATCAAGTTCATATATATTTTTGGGGATATTTATAATTACATACACAATCATGGAAAACCTACGGCTTACTCCATCCGTTACATAATTCGTATCCATTTTTTTTTAATGACATGGACTTCCACTTGGACAAAAATAGTTTTTATTTTATTTTAATTGTTTTACTTGTTTTTTCGTTTTAATATTACAATCCAAAAACACAAAAGTTTTAACATGGCATTTAATTGGTGCCTGGGTCTTGGAAAACGAAACAACTCTTTCCCATTTAGACTCTATTCATTAGAGAAGAAACAAGATGAAACGAAGCAACCATTTCTCTCGAGTTCTTCTTTTTGCAATACCACCACCACCACTGCTGGTTCGCCGCAAAGTCTTTTAATCCAAAGCCCAACAAGTCCTCCTTTTGATATGGGCCTTTGTCAAATGTCCTAGCGCGCGAGATTTGGGGCCGAACAAGAATATTCCCCCCTCCCCCCAAAAAAAAAAATAATAATAATACACCTTACAAAAACCCAACACAATGTCTCGCCCTTTCAAACTAAAAATCAAAGAATAAAAATCAAAGAATTCAGAAGCAGACGAGACGACAATGTACCGTTCAATCTAATCCTCCATATCCAACATGACCGATTAATTAGCATTGGATAAAATTAATGAGTTTGATCCAATAGTTAAGAGGTAGGATCTGGGAAGATGCTACAATAAGGAGTTTAAAGTGTGGAAATTATTTCAGGAAGTCAATCCCACTATCAAAACATTTAAAATATTTAAGTCTCATGATTTCTTTACATTTAAAACTTGGGAAATATACAGATATAATCACTTTTTACAAATTGTATTCAAAAATGATCACGTTACAAATTCTATTCAGATATAATCACTTGGGGACGTGAAATTACCTAAATGACCTCCATATAAAAACATATCTATTGTGGAGTTATTGATTGGCGACCTAACACTTCTGACTTCTCTCTCTGTCTCAGCTCTCTCTCACGGTTCGCTCTTCCTCTGTCGTCGCTTTCTCTATCCATCGACCACCACCACTCTGTTTCTCCCTCTGTCGCGAAAACCTAAGCCGAACTCTCTCGTTCTGTCTCTGGAGTCAATGTTAGGGTTTGTTGAGGGGGTTCTTGAAGGTGAAAGAGAGGGTTTGTTCGTTAAATGCTCTCTCCCTTGAACAATCTCTCAGTTCCCTCTCTTTTCATGTCTTCAATCGACGTCTTTCTCTTCTCCTCCGCTCCTTGAGGGCCTCAAAAAACCCTAATTCTTGGTTTCGATTCCGACTTATTTCACATACTTTCTCCTCATTCTCAATCTCTGACAGACAAAATTCGTGCTTTTCTTTACGTGTTTCTGGGATTTCCAATTCGGTTCTGTGCGCAAAAGGAGTGATACTAAGGTGGGTTTTGTATTTCTTATTGACTAGTTTGTGTTTTTGTATGGTTTTCATTTGAGAAGTATGATTTCACTAACGTGTGACTGATTCCAAGCAATAACTCTTTGCAATGCAGTATTCACTTGCAAAATCAAGGGAGGAAAGGAGAAATCTCTTTTTGGTGCTTTTTGACCATGCCTTGCATCAAATAAATGAAATATGCATAGCCACCGGAGTCACTGAGTATAGCGATGATGAGATTCAGCCTCTTGTTGCCCTGCTCAATCTGGCTGATGCGCCCGAAGCTTTTTATATATCTGTTAAGCTTGGGTTGGTAGGCATCGGGGAAATTTTGAGGAGTTCTATTTCTGATGCATTGTCTAGATATCCGAACAGTGAACGGCTAAATATGGTAATGTCTCAAAAGTTAGTGTGTTGGGTTGGTGTGAGTCAGTGTGCATTTATGTTCTGTTTGTTCGTTCTCAAGATTGTGTTAGTGCATGCGGTGTGTGGGCATGCTATGCTTCTTCTTTTTTTCTCTCATGGTTACTCTTTCAAGAGTTCAAACTATACTGTATGCAAATTCAATGCAGCATTTTGTTAATCTAACCTTCACTTTGGTTCTCGTTTTCTGAAAATGTGCCTTGAGGTTCGTTCTCATCTTAAGAAAAGGTGACTTTGAGATTGGTTCCATTTTTTTTCTCTATTTTTTATCGGGTTGACTTTATCTTTTTTCTAGAATAGATAAGTCTGTTTGTAATATATGTGGCCATGAGTCTGATCTGGGCATTGGACAACCTTACTGTTAAGTGCAGTCGTTGTGCATGGCCTTGCTATAGCAAAAGCCTATCAGATATCTTAGTCTCTCCCTCTCAGAAAGACTCCAGAACTTCATGTTGAGTCTAATCTGGGCATTAGGCAACCTTACTGTTAAATGCAGTCGTTGTGCATGGCCTTGCTATTGCAAAAGCCTATCAGATATCTTAGTCTCTTCCTCTCAGAAAGACTCCAGAACTTCATGTCATGCATTAACAATTCTATCCTTTTTGCATGTGGTGTGTACCCTGTATAAATTTCTGATATGATTTATACAAATTAGGTTTCTGCGAAGTTCTTGACTATTATCAAATTGTACGAAACAGTACCTGTGTCCAGAGTCAATTGTTTATAGTTATATACTTATAAAGTGATTGTGAAATCAATTTGATATAGGCTTTAGTAGGACTTGATCTTTCAAATCCAAATCTCTGTAGCCTGTAGGTGTATTTGTTCTCATTATTTCCAGAGCTGGAAAAGGCTCCCTTCCCTTGGTACTGCAAGTGGGTGGACTGGTTGTTTGATTTGGACTTTCTATGGTGCAGTCTCCTGCATTCAGAGTGGGCCCCGTGTAGGTACATGGACTTAGCCATTCAAGTCTAACCAGCGCTCTCTATTTTATTTGGAAAGAGAGGAGCTGGAGCCTTCAAAGCTACTCACTTGAATACTTGAAAAGTAAGATTACCAATTAATAAGTTGATTAGGTTGAACTACAACCCAGCTCCTCTGCTTTGGGTTTTTTTAATTCCTATTTGCTATCCTACTGTTGGCATGGATAGTGGTGGGCTGGCTGATGAGCTGTTGTGGAGTATCACATGTTGTGTTTTATTTGCACTTCGATGCTTTACTGAGATATTTCACCAGTTTCATAAATTGTTGGACAGTTATTTTTTGTTATATATTTTCATTTCTTATTGGACAAGTCAATTAGTTACAACAATTTATCAAAGTTGCTGCTATCTAAAATTTACTTTTACTTTACAGCTGTTGGACAGTGTGATGGACAAACTTGGTGCAACAATAAGTTCATTTACTCATTTGGACACGGAGTTCTCACATATGATGCAGATAACCAAATCTTACAAGTCTCTGGATAGCATTGAAGGGGCTGTTCTGAGATATGGTCTTGGCATGAAAGCAAAGCTCTCATGGGCCATTTTACATTCCCTTCTTCATTCAGAAAGAACTACTTACCATCGGAATGGGTGTGTCTGGTTAAGTGACCTGCTTATTGCAGAAATTAGTGAGGAAAGGAATACAAGCATATGGTCAAATATCAAAAGCATGCAGCAGAAAATTGCCCATGCTGGTGTTCATGATTCTGCAGTTGCTTCCGATGTTCCTTTGCCCATTTGGCTTATGTGTGGGCTTTTGAAGTCAAAGCACAACTCAATCAGATGGGGCTTTTTGTATGTTCTTGAAAGGCTTCTCATGTGGTGTAAAATTTTGTTAAATGAAAATAAAATCCAGCAATCACTTGGAAGTGATATTGGCAATATACGCAAAGATAGCCGTCTTGAGAAAGCTAATGCAGTGATAGACATCATGAGTAGTGCCTTGTCCTTGGTTTTTCAGATAAACGAAACAGATCGCATCAATATATTGAAGGTAATTATTTAAGAACTAGAAAATGTCTTCACTAGATGTTACAGATGGTCTTCAGGTCCTAGAGATGCATATAATGCAAAAGCAGGAAGAGGCAACCGATCTAAATGCATATGCTTTGATTAAATTGTTTTTAACCTTTTGTCTATGAATGCTACCTTTGAATTTGAATGTTTGGGAACACATAAGGTGTACCACTTCTCGAATATTTTAACAGATGGCATTGTGGGGACTGTGAAGTACTTCTCTAATTATCTTGCTGCTGGGTCAAATGAGAATGTAAAATGTTTGTTTGTGCATAATCGTAAATGTTATATGTTGAATGTTTCTTGCCCTTAATGCTAGACCTTATTAGTATAATGTTGATAAGGCTTGGCATCATGACAAAGTATATTCTTATAAAAAAGATTTACTGGCTTGGAATTCTGACTGATATGCTTTAATGTAAGAGAAAAGAGATGAAAAATCAAATTTAGTTCATCTAGAGCAAATCTGTTTTCCGCAACAATATTGGAGAATTTGCTTTGGGCTGATGCAGAGTCCATTTTTATTTTCCCCTAAGGCATCGTGTATGTTTCATGATGTAATGAAATTCCCTTGTGCAACTTTTGATTAGCATAGAGTAGTCTGTCTCCCTTATCTCCTATTTTTGCTGGTTTTTTTAAACAGATGTGTGACATCCTATTCTCTCAATTGTGCTTGAGAGTTCCTCTAGCAAATGCAACAAAGTTCGGAGATGATTCACAGCTTGGTAGGGTTCTTAGTTCCATGGAGGGAAATAAAAAAGTTGATGAGAAAGAAAATTCTGACCAGGATGTCCGTATGGAAGAAGCCAGTGGCAGACCTGTCCACACTAATAACAATCGTCTTGATCATGAGACAGAATCAATGGCAGCACTGCTTCTTCGTGGACATGCCATAGTTCCCATGCAATTGGTTACACGTGTTCCAGCTGCTTTGTTCTATTGGCCATTGATTCAACTTGCTGGTGCAGCAACGGACAACATTGCGTTGGGTATAGCTGTTGGAAGCGAAGGAAGAGGGAACCTTCCTGTTACATCTGACATACGAGCTACCCTTTTTTCAAGAAATTAACAATTCAAGCTTGCCATGGTTGCTGACAGAAACAAATGCTAAGCCTGGAGGGATCAGGGATCGAACTTCATTGGCCATCTACAAATGCTAAGCTTGGTGGGTTTTCTCAGTTTTTCTTACTTTACAAGCTTGATAAATTTCATTTTTAGGTGTTTGATATTATGAGGAAAATTTATGATTTTTGGTTATAAAACATAGGATTTTGACATTCTGATCAAGTGGAGCTGTTTTTTCTTTAGATTATAGAGCCCCAATCCCAGAAGATAGAAGTTGTTCTTTATTGTGGACAAGCATGGGTTGTAGCTGTCACTTTTTAAGACATAGTTCTTTCTTTTTCTTAGTTTCCCAGCTGTAGTGGCTGGTCTTATATTGTACAAGCCAAACTTTGATTATGATTTTATGTTAATCAAAATATCTAGATGGTATTCCTCCATGCCATTTCATATTATCTTAGTAGTTTAGCTACATTTTTCCAGGGCACCCTGAAAAGTGGAAAGCCAGTTGCTGTGAAGACACTTTCTGCTCGGTCGAAGCAGGGGAGTCTCTGAATTCTTAAATGAGATTATTGCTATATCAAATGTCAGGCATCCAAACCTTGTTGAGTTGATTGGGTGTTGTGTTCAAGGAGCTAATTCTGGCCTTAAATTTTGTATCAGACAGACCATGTAATTATTTAGTCCTCGTTGAATGAAATTGAGCACAATTATTTAGTTCCCCATTGTTGAGGAAAAATTACTATAAAATCTTTATTTTTTGGTGTAGGGGTGTAAATGCGATTCCAGAGCGTCTTGTTCTTTTTTAAAGAGATCACGTTATATACATTCTGTATTGCTTGTATATTGCCCTGGTATTGCATGTATATTATTTCTTCTATATAGCCCTCGGGCCCCTCGTATTGCTTGTTTAGTGCCGTTTTAAGAGAATTTGCAGATATTGAAAACAAGAGAGAAAAGGAAGCCAATCAATATATTGTGTCTATATTGCTGATGTATTGCCCTCGTATCACTTTGTTTTTCAAGTCTTTTGAAAGAAATTATATAGGTGGGAGTATTTAGTTTGAGTGCTGCTATTTCCACCCCATTGTCCTATTTCCCCACCCACCTTATCTTCAAACATTTAGAGACAAATTTATCCCTTTGTAAAATGACTTCTAAGGACTTCTATATATAACAACATTAACTTTTGATATATATATATATATATATAAAATAAACTAATTATTTCAAAAACAAAAACAAAAACCCAACAACCATCAAAACTCCCTCACCCACCAACTTGTTAGCCATCCCACCCAGCCGTCAGCGACCCCCTCCCCCCTTGACATCGACAAATCCTCCTTTCCTGTCTATCTCTCTCTCTCTCTCTCTCTCTCTCTCTCTCTCTCTCTCTCTCTCTCTCTCTCTCTCTCTCTCTCTCTCTCTCTCTCTATTTATATATATATATATATATATATATATGTTATGTGCCGATCTAAACAACTCCCACTTGGTGGCGCTGATTAAATCCTGAGGAAGAAAAGATGCACCTTTTTTTGTTTTTTGGGTCAAGAGAAAAGATGCATCTTCTCTCATAAACTTGGGTAAGACCATAAAAGGAAGAGAGGAAAAAGAATTTGAATTGTTTGTTGATACTAATGCAGACCTACCTTCCTACAGAGGCAAAATTCTAAGCCCAATTTGTTATGACATGTTTTCCTTTTTTGATATTTCTAGAGATTCTAGACTTTGAAGAGGATTTGTAGCCGTGATTTTTATCTAGTTTGTCTTGTGGGAGTGGGAAAAGAAATAGAGAGAAAAGGAGGTGTTTCTGGCGAGTAGAGGGGTGGCTGACCAGGTTGGGTGGGTGGGGGAGCTTTAGTTGAATTAATTTAATACTAATTTAATAAAGATGAGAATTTGCTGGAATTAATAATTAAAGGGTATTTTAGGAATAATGGTGGGTGGAAAGATAGGATTGTGTTTTTTTAAATTTACATGATGGGTGGAAAGATAAGGTTGGTGGAAAAAATGGGCAGGGTGGGTGGAAATAGCAGCACTCTTTAGTTTTTGTGCCCTCTTATTACCTACGTATTACCCTTTTATTGCCTACGTATTACCCCTATATTGTGGTTGTATTGCAGGCTCGACAGTAGTACAATGGCAATTCAACTCCTTATTCCCAACTTCCCAAGACTTTAATTTTATTTTGAATATAGACTTGAAAAAAAATGGTGTTAGAGAAGCAATACGTGGGCAATACATTGGCAATACATGGCAATATATGGGTAATACACGGGCAATATATTGGCAATACACGGGCAATATATTGGCAATATCTTGGCAATACATGAGCAATATACATGGGCAATACATGGGCAATACATTGGGCTATAGACATGGGCAATAATACATTGGGCAATACATGGTTTGAAACTGATAAAGTACAATGAAACCAGAGCATGTTTATTAACAAACTATACTGTGAAAAACATCTCCAAAGCAGTTGAATTTGCAGCATCTCCCCGCAACCATTCCTCGATTATCAGAACCATTGCCGCTCAAGGAATTCATAGCTTCTTCACGGGCTTTCAAAACCAAAAGAAAACCTACAAAATAGAAATGGAAAGTACATAAAGTTCCAAGAGATCAATTACTATCAACTATGATGTGTATATTCTATCGAGGGCACAACCAACTAGACTTTTATGTTAGAGTTTGGATTATATGAAAATGAACCAAGCTTGACAACACGTTAGTGTAATGCCCATATATCAACTTTGTATTAAAAAAATGTTCACCATTCACCCATCTCTATTCTGTGTCATCGACATAACCCGACCATTTTGAAGTGATGAAATATAGTAGCATTACTTACAGTAATTTCTTGGTTTTTGATCAGAGAAATGTACTTCATAGAAACATGACCATGAATGCAAACAATTAAATTCTTCAACACCCTTACTAGTGCACTCTCAATGAAACCGATACAGAACTGGTGAACTTGTACCAATAATAAATACTCAATAAAAAAGCAATAATGGAATCACATTCTTACACCAATAACTGAACACAAATCAATCATATTGAAGAGATACATATACGGTCCTTGTTGTACCTTATTTGTATGATAATGAATAATGATCTGGCATTTTCCTTTACAATATAAAATTACACGATCAAATGTTTTCTTTTACAAAATATCCTTACAAGTTCCTTCACAAGATAAACTTGAAAAAACAGGTGATAAGAAACAAATATAAGTGCAATAACCAGGCAATACCACAACACTAAAATGGCAATATGATGACAATACAAATACAATAGGGGAGCAATACAATGGCAATACAAAAACTCCACATTCCCACTAAATATTCATAATCTACAACATATTACAAAAAGGACACGATGTCCTTAATGGAATCACGTTTTACACTCCTACATCATCAAAATACCTTCGAGCAAGGAATGGGCAGAGAGGCTTCTGTAAAAGTTGAGGATGTAAAAGATGTTCTTGACTTGAAGGTGGATTAGTTACTGGCCAAAGGATTCTTAGGAAATTATTTTCCTTTCGCAACTCTCCAAGAGCTAATCAAGCCTAAGGGAAAAAACAGAGTTAGAGATACGTAGGCATAACCAGTGACACTTGAGTACATTATGAACGCCAGAGAACTCAGATAAATCACCAACATAATTGTCCTTCATAGATTAGGCCTAACTCTATCTCAAAACCTTAAAAGAAATTAAGATGACCATCCTATTTTCTACTTACGAAAACAGCTTTTTTAATCAGGTAAGTCTGATATGAATACCGATTTTTACCAACATCGCATAAAACCTTTTACTTTCTTATACAATTCACAAGCAGCCTGTCCTTTGTACTACGAACCCTGTTCGGTAACGTTTTTAGAGAATGTTTTCGAGAATATTTTTAGAGAATGAAAACAAGAAAACGAATTTGCATTTTCAGGGATTCAAGAATGCGTCTGGTAGATTAATTAGAAAACATATTCAGAAAATAAAAACAGTGAAAAACGTGTTGGTAGTACAATTTGAGAATAATAATATGTTATAAGCTATTTTTCAAGTATATTTTTGCTAATGTATGTTCTAAAAAAAATAAAAAATTTCTAATGTTATAAAAACCTAGAATTATCTTTAAGAATAAGTGAAAATGATAAATAAAAAGGTGGAATTTTCTTCTAGGAAAAGGTAGAACTACAAAAATAAAAGAAAAAAAAAACAAATAAGGGAGAACACGTAAAAAAAACAATTTCCATATGTTTCTTGGTCAACCAAGAAAATCATGAATTGTTTCCTATTGGTTTATTGAAATATATATTCTATATTCATTAATTAAAAATTTTTGGCTAGATAAAAACTCCTTCCCAGCCCCGTTTCTTTCTTTCTTCCTCTCCTTTCTCTTTTCTTCTTCCTTCCCTTTTTTTTCACTATCTCTTCATGCCGCAGCACCCACTCCTTCCTTCCATGGCATGAATCCCATCAACCCACCTCTCTCTCTCTCTCTCCGCCCTGTCCTCTCTGTCTCTCTCTCTCCCCCCTCCTGATCAGGTGGTGATGGCGGTAATGGTGCTTTGATTGGGCATGAGTGGTGGAGGTGCTGGGGTCGATTGCTTTTTACTAGGTGGCGATGATGTGTATTGGGTTCGATTGGGTGTTTGGTGGTGATTCCATTGCGATGGTGGTGGTGTTGGTGTCGACTGGGTTTGATAGGTGGTGGTGATGTGGGGACTGGGTCTGTGAGGTTTGGTAGCAGTGGCCGTGGTGGGTTTGATTATGGGTTTGATTTTCGTTTCTGTTTTGCTGGGTAGAAAATGAAAACATAAATTGAAAACAATACTTTGGCGTTTTCAATTTTTGTACATGAGTTTGAATCTGTTTTCTGAAAGTTGTTTTTCATGTTTTCAAACTCTTGCCACCGAACGCATATTTCGAATTTTCAAGAGAATGAAAAAGAGAATATGCTGAAAACGCTCTATCCAACGGGCCCTAACAAATTTGAAACTCATTATCTACGAGAGAAAAAATGAAGTGCCTGACCCTTGTGGCATCAAAATACTAATCAAGTGTAAACTTGTTAAATGGGGGACATGAATGCATACTCTACCTCCTATTGCAGAATGCATACCTGAGAGTGACAGTCCATTGCTGATCTAAAATATTTGTCACGAAATGCTAAGTCCCCACGCTTTCGCGCCTCCAACATATCCTTCATTTGCTGATTCCATTCTTGGAAAGACAACTAACACAAAGACAAACAGTTTCAGAAAGGCATCAGAGAACCATCTGAACCTACGTGTGCACAATCCAATTACCTCATTGGTTCCTTCATCATCTTTGTAGTGTGTCATTAACAAAATTTGATGGATGGCTGTGAGGTCCATCTTTGTAGTGCTATGATTTTGTTATATAGATGTGTTTGTTTGGTTTTTGGAAATTTTGAGTTGGCTGCCTTGATGTAGTTTGATTGTGTTGGTTTTGTTTTGGTATGCAAGCATACTTGAAAATCTGTAACCTTTTTAGAAGCCTCCAACTCAGTCTCTTGCAGCATAAACCCATAAATAAGCATATATCTTGTAGATGACTACAAAGTCAGAGCCTTTTCTTATTTTTGTGGCATCAGATCAGCCTATGAATGTTTTAGCACTAGAATATCAGATAATTCAATTCAATTGGAAGATTCGATCAGCCTTAAACATTAGTCTTGTGTTTATTTTTGTATTTTAATATAATTGAAAATCTGGAATTTGTGAGAATTGTTTTTTTTTTTGCTTGCTAAAACCCCTTACTGTGGTTAAGGCTATCAAGTAGGCTATGTGTTGGGTCATTTAGGCTGAGTGTGTGGCTATAGTTGCATGAAATTTGGGATGTGTAGAAACTGTCTTTTACATGAAATCTGGGATCAGGGATCAGGGATCGAACTTCATTGGCCATCTGGGACCAGCACCTTCATTCAGGGGGGAGACCATGCCCACCCTCCAAAAGCCTACATAAAGGAGTAACAGAAGGAATAGAAAAGGACGCATCAACAACAACAACCCGCCATACCCATTGCCACCAGGTGCTCTCTTCTGATCCTTTGTCACTTTGTTTTTGTAATTTTGAGTTCTAAGCTATTTTTCCCATTCTTCAATACCCAGGAATTATTTTGCTCAAAATAACACAAAAAATAAAAATCAAATCTTGATTTTCTCTAGCATAGAAATAGGTTAGTTATGTCAGTTTTTGCTTCAATTTTGATTTTTAGGGGTTTGGCTTCTAATCCTGTTTGTTTGAAAGGAAAGGAAATAAGTTTTTGGAAAAAATTTCACGAGCAAATAATTTGCAATATGAGAGTAAAAGGACAATTTTTTTATGTAGTTCATTATGTTTTGAATTTTGAAATAGGTTTTGTAGCTCACTTTATACACCATACAAGTTCACCAGTTTTGTATCGGTTTCATTCCAAGAGTGCACTAGTAAGGGTGTTGAAGAATTTAATTGTTTGCATTCATGGTCATGTTTCTATGAAGTACATTTCTCTGATCAAAAACCAAGAAATTACTGTAAGTAATGCTACTATATTTCATCACTTCAAAAATGGTCGGGTTATGTCGATGACACAGAATAGAGATGGGTGAATGGTGAACATTTTTTTAATACAAAGTTGATATATGGGCATTACACTAACGTGTTGTCAAGCTTGGTTCATTTTCATATAATCCAAACTCTAACATAAAAGTCTAGTTGGTTGTGCCCTCGATAGAATATACACATCATAGTTGATAGTAATTGATCTCTTGGAACTTTATGTACTTTCCATTTCTATTTTGTAGGTTTTCTTTTGGTTTTGAAAGCCCGTAAAGAAGCTATGAATTCCTTGATCGGCAATGGTTCTGAAAATCGAGGAATGGTTGCAACAGGAGATGCTGCAAATTCAACTGCTTTGGAGATGTTTTTTACAGTATAGTTTGTTAATAAACATGCTCTGGTTTCATTGTACTTTATCAGTTTCAAACCATGTATTGCCCAATGTATTATTGCCCATGTATATAGGCCAATGTATTGCCCATGTATATTGCCCATGTATTGCCAAGATATTGCCAATATATTGCCCGTGTATTGCCAATATATTGCCCGTGTATTGCCAATATATTGCCCGTGTATTGCCAAGATATTGGCCCGTGTATTACCCATATATTGCCATGTATTGCCAATGTATTGCCATGTATTGCCCACGTATTGCTTCTCTAACACCATTTTTTTTGAAGTCTATATTCAAAATAAAATTAAAGTCTTGGGAAGTTGGGAATAAGGAGTTGAATTGCCATTGTACTGCTGTTCAGCCTGCAATACAACCACAATATAGGGGTAATACGTAGGCAATAAGAGGGTAATATGTAGGTAATAGGAGGGCACAAAAACTAAATACTCCCACCTATATAATTTCTTTCGAAAAGACTTAAAAAACAAAGTGATACGAGGGCAATACATCAGCAATATAGACGCAATATATTGATTGGCTTCCTTTTCTCTCTTGTTTTCAATATCTGCAAATTCTCTTAAAATGGCACTAAACAAGCAATACGAGGGCTATATAGAAGAAATAATATACATGCAATACCAGGGCAATATACAAGCAATACAGAATGTATATAACGTGATCTCTTTAAAAAAGAACAAGACGCTCTGGAATCGCATTTACACCCCTACACCAAAAAATAAAGATTTTATAGTAATTTTTCCTCAACAATGGGGAACTAAATAATTGTGCTCAATTTCATTCAACGAGGACTAAATAATTACATGGTCTGTCCTGATACAAAATATAAGGCCAGAATTAGCTCCTTGAACACAACACCCAATCAACTCAACAAGGTTTGGATGCCTGACATTTGATATAGCAATAATCTCATTTAAGAATTCAGAGACTCCCCTGCTTCAACCGAGCAGAAAGTGTCTTCACAGCAACTGGCTTTCCACTTTTCAGGGTGCCCTGGGAAAATGTAGCTAAACTACTAAGATAATATGAAATGGCATGGAGGAATACCATCTAGATATTCTGATTAACGTAAAATCATAATCAAAGTTTGGCTTGTACAATATAAGACCAACCACTACAGCTGGGAAACTAAGAAAAAGAAAGAACTATGTCTTAAAAAGTGACAGCTACAACCCATGCTTGTCCACAATAAAGAACAACTTCTATCTTCTGGGACTGGGGCTCTATAATCTAAAGAAAAAACAGCTCCTTGGACACTTGACATGTGATGGTCCCGGAGAGATGCACACACTCTCAATTCAAAAATCTATAGCTCGAACCAGAAGAAAATTGTAATACATTGACATGTGTGTTTGAAAAAAATAAAATAAAATTGAAGGCCACATACAAGAGAAAGGTACTTTGACTTCATAAAGAAAGCAGACTTACTCCATTCAAATTAAGGAAATCTAATGTAATTCTTTCATTCATATATAAACCAAACCCGTCACAGAATGAGAAGAGTAAAATGTTAGGAACAGGAGAAATTATTGTAAAATGCTGATGGTGCAGCACCAATAGCACATACACTAACCATTTTGACTTATACAAGCTTTCTTAAATAAGAATTTGACAAGCACCACAAACAGGGATTTGTCACATGAATTTTAGATGAAACGTAGCAGAATGTAAGTCAGATCCTGGATCTCAAGGGAATTAAATGTACAAGTTGGATTAAACATCAACATGCACAATCATAAGCCAATTTTTTTTTTTTTTTCTGTTATTTGTAAGTTTTTCTATCTTTTCTTTCCACTTGACAATTGTGGTGAATGCAATGGCATTCTCTAAGCTTTCCATGTACGTAAAAGAAACAAAGGCAACTGAGCAATTATAAGGATTAAAGCAGCATTTACGACAAGCATTTAATTGTAACCTTTGCAAGGCCCCCGAGTAGAATCAGAGACTTTTGTCTCTTTAGACCCATTAGTCCTGCGTATGTTGCTTCAACATTTGTTGCCTTACTGTCATCAACCCAAGTTACTCCATGGATATCCTTGCATACTGCATAACAACACTGAACTAGTGAACAAGGAATGCAAAACTCGGCTTGGATCAAGGACGGGCTCTTGGTCACAAAAGGGAATCTACTCTTTTTCTTCCAAGTCTGATCCCCAGGCCAAAAAAAAAAAAGGTATGCTCGAAATAATTGATTTTATAATTTCCAATCAAAAGAGAATGACAAAAGAACAAGGCACTAAGCTGAAAATGCTTACAGAAAACAAAAAGTTCACTACTTATAGAGATGCATCTGTTTCAGCTTACCAATTTGCATACGATGAGGTGGTGCCCTTAATTTTTCAATACTTGGACCAATGTCTTCAATATCAAGTCCAACATTCAGTCCAACAACAGACAGAGCAGCCACTGCAGCATTGTGATAGTTGTGTATCCCAATTGTGTTCATTGCACCCAATTGCAGTTGTGAATTGACTCCCAATGCAGGCACTTCAAAGCTTGCAATTTTTGCCTCCATATCAATCTTTCCATATATATTACCACAATTAACATCAGAGATGATACTAAATAGACTTTTCCAAGAAAATTTCATAGTTTTTTATAAATAAAATGGCAATACTAAGTAATTCTTACTTTTACACCTGGAGTGGCTCTTATCCAAGCAAGATTAAGTTCAGCCAGCAACACCATCAAGGATTAAATTTGCAATAAGAAGGCTCAACATAGAAATACAAAATACAAAAAGACAAAACCTAGAACAGAAAATTATTGACCCAGATCAGATACAAACCTTGGCCTGCCCGAGATGCTAGTTGGTACATCTGGAGTAAAATTTTTAAGAACACCTTCGAACATGGCAGTGCTAAAAGGCTTACCAGTCTCAAGAACACTTGCATCTTTGTTCTTTGAACTTGAACCACTAGGCATGTCAAATTCAGAGACGAACTCTGCAAATGCACCCAATGTTGGATAGCCAACCTAATAAAATCAAATTCAAATGGACAACATATTAGTTAAGTGATTAGCCAGAAAAAGAACAAGCATTAGGCAAGGTAGCTTCCTATTTTATGAGATCAGCAGTCTATATAAATTTTGTTATTTGCAAATAGCAATTCTAGATGACAAATGGAACTGAAAAACACGCATCACAAACGAACCAATCCTAGATGACAAATAGCAAATTGAGGCCCTTCGTCGTCCATAGAGCAAAATCAATCAGACCAATAGAAGTTTCATCCAAGCATGAAGTAATTCACAGTTAAAATACAGAAATTTCCAATCTCCCTAATTACAAAACTTCAGTGAAATCATCATTCTCAAATGAAAACCATACAAAAAGACAAACTAGTCAATAAGAAATACAAAACCCACCTTAGAATCACTCCTTTTGCGCATAGAACCGAATTGGAAATCCCAAAAACACCTAAAGAAAAGCACGAATTTTGGCTGTGAGAGATTGAGAATAAAGAGGAAGTATGTGAAATAAGTGGAACCGAAACCAAGAATTAGGGTTTTTTGAGGCCCTGAAGGAGCGGAGGAGAAGAGAAAGACGTCGATTGAAGACATGAAAAGAGAGGGAACTGACAGATTGTTCAAGGGAGAGAGCATTTAACAAAGAAACCCTCTCTTTCACCTTCAAGAACCCCCTCAACAAACCCTAACATCGATTACAGAGAGAGAAAGAGAGAGGGCTTCTTAGGTTTTCGTGACACAGAGAGAAAGAGAGTGGTGGTGGTCGATGGAGAGAGAAAGCGGGGAAGAGAGAATTGTGAAAGAGAGCAGAGAGGGAGCTACGGAGAGAGAGAGAGAGAGAGAGAGAGAGATAAGAGGAGTTGGGAGAAGTTGGCTTTCAGAAAAGAGGTGGAAAATGGTCAATAGATATGTTTTTATATGGAGGGCACTTAGGTAATTTCACGTCCCCAAGTGATTATATCTGAATAGAATTTGTAACGTGATCATTTTTGAATACAATTTGTAAAAAGTGATTATATCTGTATATTTCCCAGGATAATTGACTCCTCAAATAGTATACTCACTTTAAACTTCTCATTATAGCCTCCTCAAACTCAAAAGTGTGTAAGAGGGAGGGGTGGCCTATTGTCACTTAGCTAGAAATTTTGAATGCTTGGACAATTAGTCGCTACTTTTTCTTTTTCCTATTTTGTTTTTTTCTGTTTGTCAAAACATGATATAGCTAAATCTCTACCGCTCCTTTCTTTTCCACATTCTGTTCTTTTCTGTTTGTAAGTTCCATTGGTTTTTCCGTTCTGCTTTTTATTTCTAATTTTAATTTGCAAGTTTTTATTATTATTTATCCTGGATCGTTTACTTATATATGCATACAGTCAACCACAATTGCCAAAACATGATATAGCTATAATCTCTACCGCTCCTTTCTTTTTCCTATTTTGTTTTTTTCTGTTTGTAATTTCCATTGGTTTTTCCGTTCTGCTTTTTATTTCTAATTTTAATTTGCAAGTTTTTATTATTATTTATCCTGGATCGTTTACTTATATATGCATACAGTCAACCACAATTGCCAAAACATGATATAGCTATAATCTCTACCGCTCCTTTCTTTTTCCTATTTTGTTTTTTTCTGTTTGTAATTTCCATTGGTTTTTCCGCTCTATTTTTTATTTCTAATTTTAATTTGCAAGTTTTTATTATTATTTATCTTGGATCGTTTACTTATATATGCATGTATATGCATACAGTCAACTACAATTGCCAAAACATAATATAGCTATAATCTCTACCACTCCTTTCTAGATCTCATCCTTGAATCGATCCTGACGTGCAACATCTTCATAATCATACTATCATTTCTTTCTTAATATTTGCTGATAAGGCGATTAATACTCTGCAGCTTCTTTCTTGATCTGGAGGAGGTACTGTCTCTAACTTACTAGCTCTCTTATATACTTACATATATGTATTGAAAAGATATATATCATATGCATGTTTTGACTTGTAAGTTTGCAGGTTTTGGATACGGATATGAATTCATCTTCTTCTTCTTCTTCTCTTCCTTTTGCTGCTCCCCTTCAAACAAAGTACGATGTGTTTCTTAGTTTCAGAGGTGAAGACACACGCGGTACTTTTACCAGCCATCTTCACGCGGCTTTACTTCGATACAAAATTGAGACCTACATAGATTACAAACTTGAGAAAGGAGACGACATTGGACCTGCCCTTCTGGAAGCAATCGAGAAATCGAAAATTGCACTAGTCATTTTCTCAAAAGACTATGCTTCTTCCACATGGTGTTTGAAAGAACTTGTGCATATACTAGGATGCAAGAAAAGAAATAATCAAATTGTTATACCCATTTTTTATCGCATAGATCCATCACATGTACGAAATCAGCAGGGAACTTATGCACTTGCATTTGCTAAACTTGAAGAACGTTTCAAGGACAGTATGGATGATCCGGTTCGCAAGTGGAGGGAAGCTTTGATGGAAGCAGCCAATATGTCAGGGTTTCATGATTCAAGCAAAACAGGGTAATTAACTCTGTAACTTGTGTCAATTTCTACTTGTAACCATTTGATTCATACTTACTATTGTCTTTGATAATGATATTTGCCAGGACGGAGGCCAATTTCGTTGAGGAAGTTGCTCAAGATGTTTTGACCAAATTGAATCGTGAATCGTCAAGTGATTTAAAGGGTCTAGTTGGAATTAAAAAGAAAATTAAGAAAATTGAGTCGTTATTATGCTTGGATTCACCAAATGTTTGCTGTGTAGGTATTTGGGGCATGGGTGGTGTTGGCAAGACTACCCTTGCTGATGCTGTATTTCACAGGCACTCCTCTAAATTCGAAGCTGCTTGTTTTCTTGAAAATGTCAGGGAGAACTCAGAACAAACGAATGGACTACATCAGTTGCGTAATAAACTTGTTGGTGACATATTAAAGCAAAAAGATGTAAACATCGACACTCCGTCTATACCACCTCATATTCAAGATAGGCTCAGGAGTACAAAGGCGCTCATTGTTCTTGATGATGTGAATGCTCGAAAACAACTAGAAGTTCTTGTTGGTGATGATGATCGGTTTTGCCAAGGAAGTCGAATCATTATAACTGCTAGAGATAAAGGCCTACTTGAGCAAAAAGTTGACCCTGAAAAGATATACGATGTTGAGGGATTGAGTTCTGATGACGCTCTTAGGTTCTTTCATTCACATGCTTTTGGAAATAAGTCTCCAACAACAGATTACACTGAGTTGTCAAGAGAGGTGGTGGATTATGTTAAGGCCAATCCATTAGCTCTTAAAGTTATGGGGTCCTCATTCCGACGTTGCAAGAGCAAACAAGAGTGGGAAGTTCAATGGAAAAAAGTGAAACAATTTCCAAATGAAGAAATCGATCAAGTGTTGAGAATAAGTTACGATGGATTAGGAAAAAATGAGAAGGAGATATTTCTTGATACAGCATGTTTTCATAAAGGCTATGGGAGATATTATGTACAAAAATTATTAGATATTCGTGATTTCCATGGGGAAGTCGGAATCAATGATCTTATTGATAGCTCTCTCATATCAATTTCAAAAGAAGAACGGATAGAGATGCATGATTTGGTGCAAGAAATGGGTAGGGCAATTGTTTGCGAACAACGTATTGAAGAACGCAGTAGGTTGTTCAATGCAAAGGATGTCTATCAAGTATTGACAAATAAGCAGGTACGTAGTAATATTCACATTTACAATAAACAAGTCAGACTATTCCTACAAATGTAATTTTGTATATTATATTTACATTTATATTTTGCTCTTGATTGTCAGAGAAATGGACATGTTCAAGCCATATCCTTTGACTGGAATGAGCTCGAAAAGCTACCCTTGAAACGTGCAAACTTCAAAAAGATGCATAAACTGAGAGGCATGCATGTCAATTATGAACTGGATGATAACTCTAGATTTTTGGAGTACTCATCAAGGGATTCTCTTGATTTTCCCAATTCTCTTAGATATCTTGACTGGGACAATTATCCTTGGACTTATTTGCCATCAAAATTTTCTGCCCAAAATCTTCTTGTCCTTAAAATGTCGAACAGCGACATTGTCGTTGAAGGACTTTGGAATGGAGACCAGGTATATTATATGTGCTTATTTTACTTCTTGTATAACATGTGGAATGTGGCCTAGAAAGTAATAATCTGCAAGCTAAGTTATTAATTCTTGTTTAATTTGTTGCAGAGTCCTAAGAACTTAAAATGGATCGATCTTAGTGAATTGGAACATCTAACTGAACCCCCAAATCTCTCTCAAAGTCAAGAAATTGAGCATATAGATTTGTTTCGCTGTAAAAATTTGTTTGAAATTCCTTCGTATTTTCAACATCTTGGCAAGCTTACTTTTCTTGGCCTTGGGTGGTGCAAACGTCTCAAAAAAATTCCTGAGATGCCATGCAATCTTGAACTCTTAGATTTATCTTTCACATCAATAACAGAATTACCTTCATCAGTTTGGTCTCACGAAAAAATATTTCACTTAGATATTAGATATTGTAAATACCTTCGGACACTTCCAAGCAACACTTGTAAGCTGAAGCTCTCGGGTTCTCTTAGTCTAGAAGGCTGCACCTCTCTTTGTGATTTTTGGGAGCTTCCCAGGGTTAGAACAGTGCTACAGTTAAGTAGTACAACGAACATTTGGAAGTCGAAACCTCTGGAGAGCCTTGATCTCAGTTCTAGCAAAGAATTTCGACACTTCCCAGAAATCTCGGAGGCTATGGAACATCTGGAGTTTCTAAATTTATCATGTACACCGGTTAAAGAGGTACCCCCATCAATTGGAAATCTAGTTGCGCTTCGAAAATTACACCTGGAACAGTGCAGTATACAAGAAATCCCTGATGACCTCTTTTGCTTAACCTCATTACAAGAGTTAGATCTGAGTTCGACCGAAATTAAGAGCATACCTGTAAGCGTCAAACAAGCTGCTCAATTGTCTTGCCTATACCTCAACGATTGCAAGAGCCTTGAATCTTTACCAGAGTTCCCCCCATTGCTGCAACATCTTTATGCAAATTGTTGCACGTCATTGAAAACAGTGTCAAGTTCAAGCACTGCAATCACATTTTATCGAGGGCTTCATGAAATCCATATGTTTTCTAATTGCCCAAAGTTGGATGAGAATGCACGAAGCAACATAATGGCTGATGCACAGCTCAGAATTATGAGAATGGCAATGGCGTCTTCAAAGTTTAAAGAAGACAAATTTAAGAAGTTGGATAAGAATGCACGAAGCAAAATAATTTATGCACAAGGAAGCAAAATAATTTTTGGTCCATATTTCAGAATTATGGGAAAATTTGAGGTGCCTCTCTCTCTCTCTCTCTCTCTCTCTCTCTCTCTCTCTCTCTCTCTCTCTCTCTCTCTCTCTCTCGCACGCACACACCATCTGTCTAACTCACTTATGTTGAAGAAGTTGCTCTTTGTTTTTCACGAGTTTCATAACTATGATGTCCATATCCATGGTACAGGAATCTGTGGTAGGCACTATATGTTATGGGAATGAAATTCCAAAATGGTTCAGCCATAAAAGTGAGGGATGTTCAATAAAGATTGAGCTTCCTTGTGATTGGTTTAGCACAGATTTCTTGGGTTTCGCTCTATCGCTTGTTGCTGTTGGAATTGAACTACGGGATAGGAAGATTGTATGGAAGTACAACTTCAAAACTAGTAATGGTGAAAGCCATGAAGTCAACCATCTTTTGTGTTATTCGTTCAGTAAGTACGATTTATTCAGAGAATCAGATGAGGTGTTTGTGTGGTGGCATAATAATGTCTTTGAAGAAGATGTAGAGGGAGTTCAAAGCCGCACTGCGTTTTACAAACTTGTTACTGAGGTCAATGTTGACTTCGCCATAGGTGCTTATCTTGATAAATCAGAGGTGGAAAAGTGTGGGACATCTCTGTTGTATGGCAAAGATGGTGAGATGATAAAGCAGAGGGCTTATCTTGATAAAGCAGATGACTTCGCCATATGTGCTTATCTTGGTAAAGCAGAGGTGGATAAGTGTGGGATATCTCTGTTGTATGGCAAAGATGGTGAGATGATAAAGCAGAGGGCTTTGTAGATCAAGCCGATATCCCTAAATTCAAATTTTCTTTTATTTGAGCTGTTTGCTTTGCAAGATTTGTGGCTGAGGATGGCCTTGAGTTTGTTAGGCTTAGGGATGTCTTTCTTGTTTTAAATCTTCGCCCTCTCCATCGCCAAGCTTTTTGGCTGAGGATGCTTTTGAGTTTAGTAATTTTCTTCATTGAATTCTGCTTCAAGTTGGAAATTGGCACCTTCTTCAGTTTGGATTTCTTAAATGATATACGTCTTTGGAAACTCAGATCTATAATAAGGTTAGATATACACTGGCCTCTTCGTCAACATCATTTTTTATTTTGTTTTACTTTTTTGTAGAGCAATGGCCAACTTTAAATGTAATTTTCACACTTTTTTGCCGATCAACCACTACAATTATACATATACAATCATAAATAACAGAGAGAAGAGACAGAGAGAATGGTTTTGGGATGGCTTATACATACAGCTATAGAATGGTTTTGGGATGGCTTATACATATATAAATAACAGAGAGAAGAGACAGAGTACCTGCGCAAGGACCTGTTTGGGGAGACCAGAGCACATGCACAATTCTCCATGTCTATGCATATACCTTTGTGAGATTCACTATTATACCCAATATATGAGCCCAAATTATAAAAATACCCTATATGAAATAGACTTTAGAAAACACCCAAAGCCCATTTACAACATAACA
This sequence comes from Prunus fruticosa, assembly GCA_018703695.1. Classification (NCBI taxonomy): domain Eukaryota; kingdom Viridiplantae; phylum Streptophyta; class Magnoliopsida; order Rosales; family Rosaceae; genus Prunus; species Prunus fruticosa. The sequence continues at coordinate 37,231,074 of CM031924.1, read as the reverse complement.
AAAAGACTTTTAATTTTTTTTAAATTACAAAACTGCTATTGATTTCTCAAAACAAACTCAACCCCAAAACATATAAAAAAGCCTAAAATACTCAATAGGACATCAAAGTTATTTAATAATCAAAATTAAATTCAATAGTGCCAATTGTCATTTTTTGGGTTTTTTTTTGGATTTGTTTATAGAAATTAAATTATGTAGAGTTTATTTATAGTTTTAGTGTTAAGAATGGGTATTTCACTAAATATCTCTATACCTTTTCTGGGTGTATGTGCTTGTATGCATGCCTGTGTCTGTCAAGTAATTGAATGATATTTAGACATGCTGCTTATTATCACTGTCTTATTTAATTGTTCTTTGCTTTCTGATATTAAAAAAAAAAATTAAAAAATTAAAAAAAGTGAATGGGGGTTGGAGGAGTATCATATAAGAGTACGTAAGATATTGGTTATGCCAGTAACAACATCATAAAAGACGAAGTCCAAAGTTCAGTTTGGGTGACGCTTGCTTGCATGAATCCACTTAAACGAATTATATATAACGTGATTGAGTCCAGAATCCTGGAGAAACTTTTCAGTGCAATACTTGATGATCTCCATAAGTGGAATTTCAGGATGCTTGTCCCATTGTATAAGAGCAAATTTCCCTTCCCTATCTACCTAAACATAAAAATACTGGATACATTACCAAGTCTGGTAATCGTTTCTGCAACGAATAAAATAGATTTCATTTGGTTGTGTCTGCGCCTTCACTGTCTACTTGGTTGTTTAATATATGCAATCATCATCTTATAAACATTAATTATTGCAACTGGATGGTAATGTCTATACCGGCTGAAATTAAAGAAATGTAAACACGCAGACTATCTTGATCTTTGCAATATCAAAAAGAGATATTTAGTCATATATCCATTCATAGCATTAAAACTATAAATAAATCCTACATCATTTAATTTCTATAAACAAACCCAAAAAATGATAGCTAACCCTATTGAATTTAATTGTGATTATTAAATTACTTTGATGTCATATTAAGTATTTTTGGGTTTTTTTTATGGGGTTTTGGGGTTGGGTTTGTTTTAAGGAATCAATGGTAGTTTTGTAATTTAAAAGAAGTTAAAAGTCTTTTTGTTATGTTATAAATGAGTTTTAAGTGTGTTTCTAAAGTTCATTTCATATAGGGTTTTTTTTATAAATAATTTGGGCTCCTATATTTGGTATAATAGTGAATCTCCCTTTTTTTTTTTAATGACATGGACTTCCACTTGGACAAAAAATAATAATTTTATTTTAATTGTTTTACTTTTTTTCCATTTTTTTTTCCAGTTCGACATGACACAACATAAGCGAGTTCACGTGAGACATTTGATTATCATGTCATCATTTAACAAAACATTTGACGGAATGATGACATATGTATGAAACTGGTAGAAAGTCAAACTTTGGGTCTGTTGGTGCAAAAACTAGACATGTAGTGGTATGAACAACTTACAGATGATGTGGACGATCGAGGGACCAAATCTGCCTTTAATGAACGTTTTCTCTTCGGCAGTGACGCTGAATCCGTGCCAAAGAGAAAAGAAAGCAATAGGTGAGACCTAAGGCACCGGTGTGGCACCGGCCGAAGGCCCTTCGATGCTAAAGTTAGTTGAAGGAGAGAGGAGTTAGCTTATTGACAACGCAAAGGCATGTATGTCAAGTAATAGAGCTCACTTACCCTAAACCTTGGGGCAAAGGGTTCTTTTATAAGGAGTTGTGGGTGTCTTCCTAGTGTGAGATGTCGATGTGGAATTCGTGGGAGTGCCTTCCAAGGCTGCCACGTATCCTAGCGAATATACCAGTGGGGAACCCGAGAAATTCCTGCAAGATACCTTCTGGGAGGCTGAACCAGGCAAGGCGTGTCGAATGCTCTTGTCGACCGTGGGCAGGTTAGTGAACAATCAACAGTTGGTGCTAGAGGCGCTTCCTGATTGTAGGATTGGACCTGCCAGGCATGGGCTACAGGGCCATGCTAGGCATAGAATTGGTCGTGGGTGCTGAAGGGACCTATCGATTCGTAAGGCTGGGCTTGCCAGAGTGGGCCATAAGGCCTTCCTTGGTGTCAGACCTATTCCACGTGTCATGACATGAGAGGCCGATCATGTATGGTACAAACAGGGTGCGAAGTTGATACGAAAAAAACTTTAGGTAGCAAAGTTTGAATTTTGGGAAACTTCCGGATAGTAAAGTGAAATTTATCCTAATTTTATTATATAAAGAAACTCAATTTTAAGTCTCCTCCCATTCCATCCCATGTACCAAAAATAATTGTTAAAAAAAAAAAAAAAAAACTCAATTCCATTTGAAATTCGATACCTGTGCATATATTTGCTTACTCCCACATAATCAGACCAATTTCAAGATACAAAAGGTCGAGGCTGCTCCAAGCAAAAAATTGAAAACAAAATTGATGTTAGAAAATGTTGCGTTAAAATATTTATTATTATACAAGTGACAATTTAACGTACTTATTTGGGTTCTTTGCAAGACGACACGAGAGTCGCACAACACATCTTTTTCACAGGTTTTTTTTTTCGTAACAATCCATTTTTAAAAATAGTATTTATAATCTCTCTGTAACTTCGTTCTTGATCTGGGGGCAATCCCACCGACTTATAAGTTACAACACTTGAAGAATCAATTCTCTCTATCAAAAGACCAACCTGAGTGTCCATGTACGCAATTCTTGTGGGGGCTTCTGTTCCCCAAACTGATTTCTCTTCTAATATGGGTACTACAAAAAAGTGTATAGTGGGTAATGGATTCCTGCAAGACGACACAAGAGTCCAACGATGCCCTGAGAAGTGAAAAAGAAAAAAACAAGGGCAAATATATATAAGAACATGTTGTAAAGTCTTGAAGTGGAGCCATACATTTGGAAAGAACGAAGAACATAATGATGAAAGTATTATGGAAGTGGATGATATGATTACACACATTTACGGGAGGCAATAATCTTTGCCTACAAAAATAAGGCTTCCTCCCCATTTGTAAGATTGAGAAAGAATCAATGAAAACATCATATCTCTATGTTTTCTCTATATCTCAATTCTCTCCTCAATTTCTTTAATTTTATAACACGTTATCAGCACGAATTCGCTTTCAAGATACCAGCTGAATTTTCTGATGAAACCCAGATCTTTTATTCTTTTTCTTCTTCCTCACCACCATCATCATGTGATCTCTGCTTCCAAACCCTCATACTCACATACGCGCCCTATCAGGACCTCACCGTCTTTTCTCTCCCTCTCTGCCCTTTCACTTTCTGTTTATTTCTAGGGAAACTTCAGAAAAGAAAAATGGGTGTGCAAGTACTGAATGGAAAAGGGGGATATGAATCAGAGCACGGTGGCTTTGCTTGGACTCTACCTCGATTTGAAAAATTGTCACAAAACTCCAACAAGATAAAGGCTGGTGATGATCCAAAACTCCTGTGCATCTCATGTTCCTCATATCGAGAAGCAAAACCAACCAGAAGAGAAAAGTGAGAAAATCTCCCAATAGACCCAGAGCAACATATCAGAACAAATTATTCAACCTTTGCCCCTTGGTGTTGAGAACCCACCGAAAAGGATAAGCTCTTTGCCTCCTTATCTCTTATATTATTTTATTATTATTACATACTATTTAACATCATCATTAGTGCAGATGTGTTGTGGCAGTGGAAAAGCAGGAGGCATGGAGTCAAAACTGTGGAAAAATCACTTTAATATGATGATATATATTGGAAAGCTGTTTTGGTTTAATATATTATAGTGACAAGAAAGCAATTGACTGGAGACAGGACAAAAGCAATTGAATTGGAAGCTTGGAGCATGCGTGATATTCTTTGCCACTAACCACTTTCTCTACTTTTCTGATTATATATTATTATGAGAATATATAATATAATAATATATATAATACTATGGATGGTTTTCACCTCCTATATTTTTAGTGGTGGTTTTATCCCCATATTTACTTTATTTATTGTATGGTGTAGGTTTATTACCCATACGACAGTATTTATTTAAAAGTGTGGCGCGGGTTTATCGTCTACACAATTGCCTCTACTTTTATTTAAAAGTATGGAGCAGGATTACTTTATCGCACATTTACTTTATTATTTAAGGTATGGTGCGGGATTAACGTACATACATGAGGCAATTTAATTTATGAATTTATTTTACCGCACATATACATTTATTTAAGGTATGGTGCGGGTTTATCGTCCATACCAGCAATTTACTTACCAGTAATTTATTTACAAGTTATTTATTTTATGAATTAATTGTGCTGTATGATGAGTTTTTACAGCATATAGAGATCAAGACCAGAAGCTCCTTGATCCTCATCATACAACTACATTAGGACTTGAAGATCCTTGATGATGATATTAATATGAGAGCTAGCAGTCTCTCCGGTACTAGATTTGTAAACAAGAGATTCGGACAGAAGATCCTTGATCCTTGACATGTAAATAAGGACTTGGAGTTCCTTGATAATGTAATAGTACCATATTGGTTAATAGTCCAGTACACATGAATAATAACTGTATTGGCAAATGTACTGTACACATGGATAAATATGTATTCATGACATGATAAATAATATTGTATACATGAATAGTGATGTATACATAAATATTAACCATTTTGGGTAAACCGTCACTATATGCAGAAGGGAACCTGCAATTCCTTAAACTCATGGATGAGCAATTAAATGAGATGCCAGAAGTTCCTCAAAAAGTGGACAATTATGTAAGGGCCTGAAGTTCCGAAATATATACAGGAAACTATAAAAATGTTCATACCATGAAAATATGAAATTTTTGCCTGAAGTTCAAAATCTAAGAATATTGAATGTCCACACCATGAGAATATGTGATTTTGGCTTGAAGTTCAAAATCTGGCAATATTGAGAACTGAAGTTCCAGCAGTTAAATGGACAACCCTTGAGGTATTATTGAAAATTGTGGAACACCACATATTTCTTTGGCATAAGAAAATGATGAATTTGATAAAGTTCTCTTTGCCAATCGACACCTCAAGAAAGAAATATATTTTGTGAATTCCGGTTGTTAAGAATACACCGTGAAATGGATAACATCAGGATAAACCTCAAATGATGAATTGAGGCTCCTCACATATTTTGGTATATTATATGACTGGTCCGGAAACCCATGGATCCAAATATATGAGAGATCCCGAACTTAAAGTTTTGAGTATATAGTAGTTAATGTTCTTCACTACTATATTGCAATATTATCATGACTTTTACGCAATTCATATTTCATGCCCATTTGAAAAAGGCAAATAAATTCTGAGGTCGTGTTTTAGCCCGGGCAGAAGTTTCGGACTCACATGCATTGAAATATGTAATTTGAAGGATTTGATGTGGTTATTTGAACCTATAAGGCACAAGGTTCCAAACCATCATTTTGAAAAGACGTGAAAACCACATGTGCAAGTTTAAGAATTTGCCCAATTATTATAACAGAAAGGGAGTTGAGTTGAAACGCAGTTACTCCAATCAGATCTTGCAGAGGAAATATCTATAGGTGGAAATGTGGCACCGTTTTCAGGATCCCAATATTTCCCTGGATCCCCATATTCTCTTTTTCTTTCCCAGGTTCCAAAACTTCACGCGGCCTCCATTAATGTCTGTCGGCACTTTCGGCGTTTTCATGATTATTTTCATTAAAGCCGATCTTACTTTGCGGATTTCACGGAACTACTTTTCAAAAGCTCCTCGAGAACCTCGCAATTGCTCTGGTTAATTTGAAATTCACCGGATTTACTTATTCTTCTTATTTGTGTATAAATATGTTACTAACGAAATTTTCTTTGCAGAAGACATTCAGTTTTCTCCAGCTTTCTCCATATCTAGTAATGCTATATCCACTTGTTTTTCTTATCAGTGAGCACTCAATGTGCTTGAGAAGCGAGACTATCTCTGATCATCCATTCAGGAAGTGAGATTATCCCTGATCATGTATCCAAGATCAGGGAACTGTAAGGACGGCCACATACTCTGATCTCCTGAAGTTCTCCTAAGCTAGGAGAAATGAGAGTTTGTTGTCTGCTCCCACCAGCTTCCTTCCTTGATTGCTTACCTTACCTTGCAATCAATATCACAATTCTTGTATCTTTTCTTTCTTTTTATATCTCTCTCTGTTCATAAGGGATTTTATTTCTTTAGAATGAACATTCGAAGAAAGAATCCATGTAGTGATCCTAACACTGAGGGTTATTTTTGAGAGACAGAAGAATTGTGATTTTTGCGCTTGCAGGATATAACAAGATCATCAAGCGTCACGTTATATTTGCTTAGCCGATACAAGCTTGAATGATACTTGAGAAAAGTTTCTCCCACCTAAGGATGTAAGCAATATTTGTATTATTTCATGCTTGTACTCTTGGTTTGATATTTTGTACTACATCCTTAAAAGTAACCAAATGAGGAGATAAGGTTGTTCCGGAAGAACGCCATGCAAAGGACCATTCAAGAAGAATGGCTTGTATCATTCTGATGTGTATCCATGAATTATTAATGAAAATTTCACAGATTGCAAGTTGGATACATTGATAATACACTGCACAGATTAAAGTCCCGTAAAGAATAGAACATGGGTATTGCAGTAATCAATATGATGCACGCCTGTTGCGTAGCAAATGATATGGATTGAAGTCCCGGAAGGACAATCCTTTAACATGTCAATATTAATACAGTGAATGCTTGATGCATAGCAAATTATATGGTTTCAAGTTCCAGAAGGACAATTAATTGACATGTATGTATTAATCTTGGCATGCCTGCAGCATGACAGATATATGGGTTCTAAATGTTCCAACTCCTTAAATGGAAATTATCCACACCCTGACTAAAATAACGCTCCACTGGAGGTTATGATCCACATTCTCACATAATTGATTCTATAAGATATGTGTCCCTGGAAAAAGACAATAAAAGCCCCCTGAAGTGGCTTGGGTACCCAAATGCAAAGAAAATCTTATAATTGATGCATGCGCATGCACATGAGAATGGTGGGATCATGAATTGATGAATAACAATTTTTGGTTTTTGAGTAGCTACTCAAATCATCAATGGGCTGTGTTGATTGGAACCACGTTCAATTATTAAATGTCGACAATATCATTGGCCAAAATGGAAAGAGGCAATTCCATTACAGATGAGAATGAACGTGAAAGAACAAACCCATGGTACGAACCCCAAAAGATGTTAATACTGAAAGTTATACTTGGGTGTTCGGATAAAAGGAAATATACCCATTTTGTATGACATAATGTTCCTGGAGAAAACAAGAAATGTTGGGTTTCTCCATATTTACAGAACGCAATCGTGCCTTCTTATTGCACATTTACGGAGACCAACATATTATCTTTAAGGGTTATTAAATACACGGAGCGTATCGCCAAAAGCGATTCCCTAAAGATGTACAAGCAGAACTAATAGCTGGATTTAAAGCTATGTAATATGTCATATAAGTGTAATCCCTTAAATAAAATCCTTGAAGGATTGAAATTGCATGAAGCAAGTCTCTGAAGGATTGTGCCTGAAGTACAAATTTTGTACTCAATACTAGTATGTATAAATTGCCTCAATGAGTACATTAATTACGGTATGGTTGCAACACATTACAGCTCTTGAAGAGTTGGTAATTGATCAAAACCCCTGAAGAGTTAATACTTGGTTAAAACTCTTGAAAAGTTCAAGTAACATTTGTCTCGGCCTGAAGATCGAGCATTATGCCAACGAGATTCTTGCTTATACTAAGAAAGTATTGAAGCGTTTTATGTGGATTATCCGTTGAACACTTAAATGATTTTCCAGAAATATCCTGGACCGGACATTGTATTTTCCAGGATTCGAGCTCAGCTCGTCACCATCACTTTGGGATGATGTGAGGCATATGTGATACTATCTCTGCATAACACCATATACGGGCATATTCTTTTCAAGTAAACTAACAAATAGCCCAAGTTTTGTTATACATGCGGACTTTGGAAATTTCTATGATTTACATAGAGATAGCTCACTGGAAATATATTTACTTACTCAACTACATGAATTGTTGGTGGCTACATCATTCACTCAACCCGAAAGATCTTTTCTCTAGAAAGATAGTCATGAAAATATCAGGGGAGATACTCTTCAGGGGAGCATCCAACAATATTACAAGACTGACTCACAGAAGCAGTGTCAACTATGATATTCAGAAAGATGATCAATAGTATGGCTTAAAGATATTTTGCCAAGCGTAGGGGGAGCGTGTTGTCAATAAAGACCTTCACACACTGTACTCTTTTTCCTTCGTCCAGGTTTTTATCCCACTGGGTTTTTCCTGGCAAGGTTTTAACGAGGCAGTGTGTGCACGGGTGTCAATATACACAGATTTTATGTTACACATGGTTATGTACTCTTTTTCCCTTCGACCAGCTTTTGTCCCACTCAGTTTTACTGGCAAGGTTTTTAACGAGGCATATTCCATAGTGGTATCCAAGGGGGAGTGTTGTAAAGTCTTGAAGTGGAGCCCACACATTTGGAAAGAATGAAGAACATAATGATGAAAGTATTGTGGAAGTGGATGATATGATTACACACATTCACGGGAGGCAATAACCTTTGCCTACAAAAATAAGGCTTCCTCCTCATTTGTAAGATAGAGAAAGAATCAATGAAAACATCATATTTCTATGCTTTCTCTATATCTCAATTCTCTCCTCAATTTCTTTAATTTTATAACAGAACACAACTTATTGCTGAAAAGAAAGAAAGCAGAACCAAAAGCAAGTCCATATGGCAATGTAATTTTGTAAAGCAAGTAGGAAAGGAGCAGTAGACAATGATATCCATTGATCCAATTTAATGAACTAATTGCTCATCCTATGATCAATGGTAGCTTCAAAAGATGATGTACAGTTGGAAATTAATTTGTACGCTGATTAATCTGTTTCTTTTCATTAAAGTCATTCAAATAGGGTGTATTTAGTTACTTTTATATTTTGATTTAAATGTTAGAGTGTATTTAGATAAAATAGTATACTCAATTAATTTTAGAAGTCATTTAACAACACCTTTTTAAAAAATCTAAATTAGATACCTCGACTTTTTAATTTAATTCAAAATCATCCAAAGTATGGACCGAATACACCCTTAAACTTTGGATGATTAATAACGTGTAAATTGGGGCTATATGCATGTTCTTCCTACATGGACTCAACAAGAAAGTACAAAAGCAGAACTTTGTACGTAAAACGTGTAAATTGGGGGGCCTTTTGTGTAAACTTGTTGTCATCTAGCTTAATTACTTTCGGTAACCAACTGCTTTCTATCTCTCTAGCCTTGTGCATATACATCCAATTTGGAGATTTTTTTCATCCCTCATTTCTCATTCTCATTATATCCATGTTACATAATTCAAGCAAGAGATCTTTTGTTGCCATTAAATTTCAAACTGGTTCAGCCATCAAAATGAAGGATCTTCAATAAACATCAAGCTTCCTCCTGATTGGTTTAGTACAGATTTCTTGGGTTTCGCTCTATTTCTTGTTGTTGCATATGAAGACTATAACGGTGCACGTTATTTGAAGTTGGAATGTAAGTACACCTTCAAAACCAATAACGGTGAAACCCATGAAAACATAATTTGCATCATCAAGATAGAAAACATGACTCAAGAACATATCCAATGGATTGCCTCACGATTCTGACCAGAAAGTCAATTGCAAAGGCATTAGAGCATCGCAATCATGCTCCATATTTCTTAGCTAAATTTTAGCTAAAAACACCAAAAAACTATTTTAGGAGCTCTCTAAAAAATTTCAACTCCAACCATACTCCCTAATTTAGAGAGTCATAAATGCTTTATTTCTTTTTGTCATAAATACTTTACTTCTTTTTAAATTTAATTCCTGATTTGCAATAAAATATTCATATTCAAATACTAAATATTCCCAAATAATAAACTACAAATATTTGTTATTCAATTTTGATATTCTATGATTGTTGTGTTTTGCAAAGCACCTACAGCTACGGCAAAAAGAATATTTGTTGCACTATAGTTCCACGTAATAGAAATGGCGGTCATAAAAAAAAAATTTGTTTGTGCTTTGCAAAGCACCTACAGCTACAACAAAGAATAGAAAAGATGGTGCATGTAGAAAGGTGATTAAAAATATAAAATGCAGAAAAAAGATGATAAAATTAAAGACATAATTAAATAAATGTTTAAAATAATAATGAAAAACATTTAATTATAGAGAGTCATTAGGAGCCCTTTCTCTCTCATTAGATTTAGGAGCTCCTAGAGGTTTCCCTGTTTTTAGGAGCTGAATAGGGAGCATGGTTGGATGTGGGTTTTTTCAATTCCTCCCTAAATTTTAGTTAAGGATGTGATTTAGGGAGCCAATTGCGGATGCTCTTAGTGGTTCCGGTGCATATAATTGCACATTACAAGGAAAGTCGAAACAAGTTATTGAATTGGCTAATGGATCAATTCAGCAGTCACTTTTTCCTATTGACAGTCCCACTTCACACTTCCTGGAAGATATCACTCTCCTATTTTCTTCACTTACTTTCTTTTATTTTTTTATGTGGATTTTAATTTGAGGGCATTGAAGTATATTTAAGTGAGTTTTTAGCTATTTTTGAAAGTTTTTATAAAAATTGACATTTATAAAAGTGAGGGATAAATTTTGACTATTTTTTTTTATATAAAAACTCATTTAGATAAGGCCCTCAGATGCTCTTTCTTGCTTGGGCCTCTCTTGTTGCTTGGGTTCTCATATTTTGGGCTCTCCCCCTCATTTTGTTATAAGCCTGTTAGGCCTAGTGATGTCCTAGTACAAATAAGCCTTCTGCCTGCCCGTGTAAAAGAAAATACAAAGGCATTACTTTGTACGGAGAACGCGGGGGCGCCCCTTTTGTCACTTTAGCTAGAACTGAACTGAAGAAAAATTCCAACTCAAAAGCAAAAGTTTGTGCTGCCACTCCAATTCTAGATCTCATCCTAGATCTCAGAAGCGCGTTCTGCTTTTAGTACGATTGCCAAAACATGATATAGCTATAAGCTCTGCCACTTCTTTCTAGATCTCATCCTGAGATCTTCATAATCATACTATTATTTCTTTCTTAATATTTGCTGATTAGGCAATTAATATCTCTGTAGCTTCTTTCTTGATCTGGCGGTACTGACTCTAACTTAATTATTAGCTCTCTTATACTTATTTGTGGAGATTTTTTGGACCTACTGTTATTTGCATATTTTATGAATATATACTTGTAGGTTGCAGGTTTTGGATATGGATTCTTCTTCTTCTTCTTCTCTTCCTTTTGCTCCTCCCCTTCAAACAAAGTACGATGTGTTTCTTAGTTTCAGAGGTGAAGACACACGCGATGCTTTTACCAGCCATCTTCACGCGGCTTTACTTCGGAAGAAAATTGAGACCTACATAGATTACAGACTTGAGAAAGGAGACGACATTGGATCTACCCTTCTGGAAGTAATCGAGAAATCGAAAATTGCACTAGTCATTTTCTCAAAAGACTATGCTTCTTCCACATGGTGTTTGAAAGAACTTGTGCATATACTAGGATGCAAGAAAAGAAATAATCAAATTGTTATACCCATTTTTTTATCGCATAGATCCATCACATGTACGAAATCAGCAGGGAACTTATGCACTTGCATTTGCTAAACTTGAAGAACGTTTCAAGGACAGTATGGATGATCCGGTTCTCAAGTGGAGGGAAGCTTTGGTGGAAGCAGCCAATATGTCAGGGTTTGATGATTCAAGCAAAACAGGGTAATTTCTACTTGTAACCATTTGATTCGTACTTACTATTGTCTTTGATAATGATATTTGCCAGGACGGAGGCCGATTTCGTTGAGGAAGTTGTTCAAGATGTTTTGACCAAATTGAATCGTGAATCGTCAAGTGATTTAAAGGGTCTAGTTGGAGTTAAAGAGAAAATTGAGAAAATTGAGTCGTTATTATGCTTTGATTCACCAGGTGTTTGCTGTGTAGGTATTTGGGGCATGGGTGGTATTGGCAAGACCACCCTTGCTGAAGCTGTATTTCACACGCACTCCTCTAAATTTGAAGTTTGTTGTTTTCTTGCAAATGTCAGGGAGAACTCAGAAAAGACGGATGGACTACATCAATTGCGAAAGAAACTTGTTGGTGAGATATTAAATGATAAAGATGTAAATATCGACACTCCGTCTATACCATATAATATTCTAATTAGGCTCAGGCGTACGAAGGCGCTCATTGTTCTCGATGATGTGAATGGTCGAAAACAACTAGAAGTTCTTGTTGGTGATGATGATCGGTTTTGCCAAGGAAGTCGAATCATTATAACTGCTAGAGATAAAGGCCTACTTGAGCAAAAAGTTGACCCTGAAAAGATATACGATGTTGAGGGATTGAGTTCTGATGACGCTCTTAGGTTCTTTCATTCACATGCTTTTGGAAATAAGTCTCCAACAACAGATTACACTGAGTTGTCAAGAGAGGTGGTGGATTATGTTAAGGCCAATCCATTAGCTCTTAAAGTTATGGGGTCCTCATTCCGACGTTGCAAGAGCAAACAAGAGTGGGAAGTTCAATGGAAAAAAGTGAAACAATTTCCAAATGAAGAAATCGATCAAGTGTTGAGAATAAGTTACGATGGATTAGGAAAAAATGAGAGGGAGATATTTCTTCATATAGCATGTTTTCATAAAGGCTATATAAGGAATTATGTAAAAGAATGTTTAGATAGTTGTGATTTCCATGGGGAAGCGGGAATCAATGATCTTATTGATAGGTCTCTCATATCAATTTCCAAATCGAACTGCATAGAAATGCATGATTTGGTGCAAGAAATGGGTAGGTCAATTGCTCGAGAACAACGCAACAGGTTGTTCAGTGCAGAGGATGTCTATCAAGTGTTGACAAATGACCAGGTAGTTTAATTATTCACATTTACAATAAACAAGTCAGATTATTCCTACAAATGTAATTTTGTATATTATATTTACATTTATATTTTGCTCTTGATTGTCAGAGAGATGGACATGTTCAAGCAATATCCCTTGACTTGTATAAGATTGAAAGGAGTTGGAACATGCAAACTTCAAAAAGATGTATCAACTGAGATTCCTATGTGTCAGGTATTATCACAAAGGAATTCAAGATTATGTCGCGAATTATCGTCTTGAGGGAATTCAAGGTCGTCGCAATATTGTTTCTCTTGATCTTCCCGATTCTCTTAGATGTCTTGACTGGAAATTTTATCCTTGGAAATCTTTGCCATCAAAATTTTCTACTCAAAATCTTGTTGTCCTTAATATGCGGGGCATCAAAGTTGAGGGGCAACTTTGGAATGAAGACCAGGTATATTATATATGCTTATTTTAGTTCTTGTATAACATGTGGCCTAGAGAGTAATAATCTGCCAGCTAAGTTATTAATTATTGTTTAATTTGTTACAGAGTCCTGTGAACTTAAAATGCATCAAACTTGCTGGATGCCGTCAGCTAACTGAAGTTCCAAATCTCTCTCGGAGTCTAAATATTGAGCATATAAATTTGTATGGCTGTGGAAGTTTGGTTGAAATTCCTTCGTATTTTCAACATCTTAGCAAGCTTACTTATCTTAACCTTGGGGAATGCACAAATCTCAAAAATCTTCCCGAGATGCCATGCAATCTTGAATTCTTAGATTTAAATCGGACAGCAATAGAGGAATTGCCTTCATCAGTTTGGTCTCACGAAAAAATGTCTGACTTAGATATTACATGTTGTGAACACCTTAAGAGTCTTCCAAGCAACAGTTGTAAGCTGAAACTCTCGGGTTCTTTTAGTCTACATGGCTGCAAATCTCTTTGCGAGTTTTGGGAGCTTCCCAGTGGTACAACAATGCTAGACTTGAGTAGAACATCAATAAAAGAATTGAGGAATACATCAATAAAGTCTGTTGTTGGTCTCATTGCAATTAAATTGTGGAATTGCAAAAGCCTTATGAGTCTCCCAACGAACATTTGGAAGTCGAAATATCTGGAGAGCCTTCATCTCAGTGATTGCTCTAACTTTCAACACTTACCAGAAATCTCGGAGGCTATGGAACATCTGGAGTATCTAAATTTATCAGGTACAAAGGTTAAAGAGGTACCCCCATAAATTGGAAATCTAGTTGCGCTTCGAAGATTACACCTGGTTGGGTGCAGTATACAAGAAATCCCTGATGACCTCTTTTGCTTAACCTCATTACAAGAGTTAAATATGAGTAAGACCAAAATTAAGAGCATACCTGCAAGCATCAAACAAGCTGTTCAGCTGTCTCGCCTGTGCCTAGGAAATTGCATGAGCCTTGAATCTTTACCAGAGCTCCCCTCATTGCTGCAATGTCTTGAAGCAAATGGTTGCACGTCACTGAAGACAGTGTCAAGTTCAAGCACTGCAATCACACAAGGTTGGGAAGAATATATATTTTCTAGAGTGCTTCATGAGTATCATATATTTTCTAATTGCCTAAAGTTGGATGAGAATGCACGAAGCAACATAATGGGTGATGCACAGCTCAGAATTATGCGAATGGCAACTGCGTTGTCAAAGTTGTCAAATGAGCTCTCTCTCTCTCTCTCTCTCTCTCTCTCTCTTCTGTTGAAGAAGTTGCTGTTTGTTTTTCACGACTTTAATAACTATGATGTCCATATCCATGGTACAGGAATCTTTACGCAAGAGATCTTTTGTTACCATTAGTTGTCCTGGGAATGAAATTCCAAATTGGTTCAGCCATAAGAGTGAGGGATGTTCAATAAAGATTGAGCTTCCTTGTGATTGGTTTGGCACTGATTTCTTGGGTTTCGCTCTATCTCTTGTTGTTGCTGCTACTACAAATTGTATGAAGATTGAATGCAAGTACAACTTCAAGTACAACTTCAAAACTAGTAATGGTGAAAGCCATGAAGTCAACGATCTTTTGCAACCTATTACTGGTCCGTACATTGGATATGTCATAGATTCACATAGGGTGTATGTGTGGTGGGATAATAATGTCTTTGAAGAAGTTGTAGAGGGAGCTCAAAGCCTCGCTGCATTTTACAAACTTGTTACTGAGGTCAATGTTGACTTCACCGCACTGACTGGTTTTGATGGTAAACCCGTTCCGGTGGAAAAGTGTGGGATATGTATGTTAATATGTTATATGGCAAAGATGTTGAGATGATAAAGCAGAGGGCTTTGTAGATCAAGCCGATATCCCTAAATTCAAAATTTCATTTTATTTGAGCTGTTTGCTTTGCAAGCCTTTGGCTGAGGACGCTTTTGAGTTTGTTAGGCTTAGGGGTGTCTTTCTTGTTTTAACCCTTGGCCCTCTCCATCGCCAAGCTTTTAGGCTGAGGATGCTTTTGAGTTTAGTAATTTTCTTCATTGAATTCAAGTAATAAATTGTTAATAGTGTCATTCAAGTAATTATTATCAGTCCGGCGGCCTATGCATAAGTATGATCCTATATTTAGTCTATGGATGCATTAAATGCAACTGCTGTGCTGTGGTGGCATAAAAGAGTAGATATTTTTGGAAACTCAGATCTATAATAAGCTTAAATACATTGGCCTCTTGGTCTTGTAGAGCAATGGCCTCTCAATTAGTGCAAAAACAAAGTCAATGAAAGATTGGCTTATCATGGAATTTCTGGGTCAACTTTAAATGTAATTTTCACACTTTTTTCCACCAATTATGGGGACATAAAATTTACTCACTTGTCTGATTGTGCTGTAATCGGACAGCTCAACATTCACTGTTTTTTTTCTCAGACCAAAAAAAAAACATTAAATGAAAATAAAAATTGTACTCGGTGCTACTAATATTGGCAATAATAAACATTGCCCCAAGCTTTTAGGATATATATATATATAGTCGTTGTCACAACAAAAACAACCCCTTTTTTTGTTAATAAAAGTAATTTTTTTAAAATCCAAAGTAAATACTTAATTGCCGTATATACATCTCAATGAACAACTAAACTGCAAAACTCGTCAAATACATATAATAAAATTGCGAGTATGAAATTAGTTACAAATGCATGAATATTTGAATTTATTTGATACATGTGATTTGGGGTTTTTTTCTTTGTTTTTCTATTTATTGAAATTGGTGATTTACAGTATAATTTTTTGTAACGATAAAGAAATAAGGCATGGGCATTTTATCCTTTACCAAAATTTAAAGCATCCCACCTTACATTTCTATCCCCTTTCCTCCTTGCTTTCTTATCTTCCCCATGGATGCCGACAAACACCATGCCTAATGGTCAATGGCAAAGTGATGATGGTACTTGATCATTTCAATTTTCCTAAATAATTTAAGGTAAATGATTTTTGCACTCCCCTCTTATCCACCTACATTCCT
Organism: Prunus fruticosa; assembly: GCA_018703695.1. Lineage (NCBI taxonomy): Eukaryota > Viridiplantae > Streptophyta > Magnoliopsida > Rosales > Rosaceae > Prunus > Prunus fruticosa. Next base: position 37,214,640 of record CM031924.1, on the reverse strand, counting down.
TTTTGTTTAGAAAAATGGAGTGTAAGTGAATAAAAAGGGAGTGGGAAAATTAGTCCCCTAATTTAAAACATAATAAAAGAAAAATACAAGGGATCAAGGAGTGTTAAATTCTTAGTTTGAAGTATTTTTCAGCATTTATAAGTTCATTAACAATTGCATTCAGATCGTGAATTAACAAAAAAATGTAACTAGTCGTATATTTGCTTAGTCAAGTTGGTTAGAGCGGATGTGCTCCTCACTCTACACTCAACTTCAAATCCCACTCTCCGTAGCTTAGATTAGATTAAAGTAGAATATCGCATGTAAAAAAAAATATATATAACTAATTTAATAGGTTACATTTTCGTCGACTAAATTAAGCAAAATGAGTTGTGTTAGAGATAATCTTCCACGTAACCATAATGTGAATCTTACAATAAAGTTTAGGGAAATTCACTATTATACCAAATATAGGAGCCCAAATTATAAAAATAAAAAAATAAAAAAAACTTATATGAAACGGACTTTAGAAACGCACCCAAAATGCATTTACAACGTAAAAAAAAAGGGTTTTAACTTTTTTTAAATTACAAAACTGTCATTGACTTCTTAAAACAAACTCAACCCCAAAACCTCATTAAAAAAACCCAAAACACTCAATAGGGCATCAAAGTAATTTAATAATCAAAATTAAATTCAATGGGGCAGCTGTCATTTTTTGGAGTAATTTTTGGGTGTTCCAGGTACACAATGTGGCTGGTGTATCATCCAATAGATGAAGGACATATGAAATATTTCCAATACAGCCCATCACATGTCATAAAAAGAAATGCAGGTAAGTTGAACAATAATTCCACATGTTCTATATTTATTTGATGGTACACAGCCACGTGGTGTATCCGGAACATATAAAAATTTCTCCATTTTGGGGGGGTTTTTTTGGGTTTGTTTATAAAAATTAAATGAAATATGATTTATCTATATTATTAGTGTTAAGAATGGATATATGACTAAATATCTCTAAAATTTACACAAATTTACAGGTGACATGTATGATCGATCGTGCTTAGTATTCATTTTGGAAAATATTTTGCTCACTACTTTAACTTAATGTGTATGCTCATCACCCTTCTTAATCCTTGACGTGTGCAATTCTAATTATAACAAAGTAAGTTACAGAAATCTAAATGAAATCGAATTCGAATCACCAAAGGGATCAAAATGTAATTTAGCATTTGCTTTATTATTATTTTTTTAATTCAAATAGAACCGTAAAAATAAAAATACAAAACAAAATAACAATAATCATTTCTTACCTTTACAAATTCAAAACAGAAGCACCTCTCAAAAAACCGATTCCCGGTTTTCCAGAAGAAACAGAAGATAGAGAGAGGAGAGAGAGAGACAGTGACACTCAAGCAAAAGACTAAAAATCACTCTCTCTCTCTCTCTCTCTCTCTCTCTCTTTTCTGTGCCCACACCTTGCAGCTGTCTCCAGCCCATTTCCCTCCCGATTCCCATTCCCCCACCTTTATATAATCCCTTCTCCTCCCTCCTCCTCTCTCCCATTCTTCCCCACACCAACAAAATGACCCTCCCCAAAAATCTCATCTCCCTCTTCCTCGTCCTCGTCATCGCACGTGACAGCGGACTCGCACGTGCCAATGCCAGTCCTTCAGTTCAGTCCCTGAACACTCACGATCTCATCAACCCGAAGCTGCCGCCTCGCGCCATCTCCTCCTCCAAGAAGTTCGAGGGCTCCTCCGACCTCGTCCACCTACGCTACCACATGGGCCCCGTCCTCTCCTCCTCCCCAATCAACATCTACCTCATCTGGTACGGCAAGTGGGCCCCATCCCAGAAGCTCCTCATCACCGACTTCATCCACTCCATCTCCGCCGACGCCCACTCCGCTGCCGCCCCCTCCGTCGCCGAGTGGTGGCGCACCGTCTCCCTCTACACCGATCAGACCGGCGCCAACGTCTCCCGAAACGTTGTCGTCGCCGGCCAGTACTCCGACCTCCGCTACTCCCACGGGACCCACCTCACCCGCCTCTCCGTCCAGCAGGTCATCGCCTCCGCCGTCAGATCCGCCCCCTTCCCCGTCGACCACAAGCACGGCGTCTACCTCATCCTCACCTCCGAGGACGTCACCGTTCAGGACTTTTGTCGAGCGGTTTGTGGGTTCCACTACTTCACCTTCCCCTCCATGGTGGGGCACACTCTCCCCTACGCCTGGATCGGAAACTCCGGCAAGCAGTGCCCGGAGGTCTGCGCCTACCCGTTTGCCCTCCCCGGGTACATGGGCGGAGGTGGGCCGGGATCTCTCTCTCCTCCGAACAGGGACGTGGGTGTGGACGGGATGATCAGCGTGATCGGGCACGAGCTCGCCGAGCTGGCCTCGAACCCGCTGATCAACGCCTGGTACGCCGGCGAAGACCCAACGGCGCCGACGGAGATCGGAGACTTGTGCGAAGGATTGTACGGGACTGGCGGCGGTGGCGGGTACATTGGGCAGGTGATGCGGGACAGGGAAGGCAGGACATTCAATGTGAATGGAAGCAAAGGGAGGAAGTTTTTGTTGCAGTGGATTTGGAGCCCTGTTCTCAAGGCCTGCGCTGGGCCTAATGCATTAGACTAAATTGAATTTTGAAAAGAAAAAAAAATAGAAACTTGTATTATTTTGATTTTTCTTAATTTATAGGAGGGATAGGAGGCGGAGGGAATCTGGGTTTGGGGTGGCGGTGGTGGTGGAGGAGGACGATAAATTAGGCTTTGCTTGAGCTTATTGTAAGTTTTTTAATATTATTTTTTTACAGTTAGGATATTTAGATATCAAATTTTATAGTGTATGTTTAAATGTTCATCTGGTTTTCCAGCCATTTCTTTTTTCTTCCCCATTTGAAGGAAATTTGCATTTGCAATTTTGTTCAATCATAAGTTGGTAAGAAATTCATAGCACAAGTTTAAGTAAAGAGCTGAGCTTAATCAAGTACTGTGAGCCCTTTTGCAGTTTGGATTGGCCAATTTGCTTTTGTACAAATGACACTGATAATATCTCGAGTTAATTACGCGCACTGTTATGCGATAATACACGTGACTGATTTGAAACACGGTCAAAGTAATGTCAAATTAATTATGCATAATGCGTGATTGATTAGAAATACCGTTAAAATAGCATCCCTTTGTATCCAACTTCTTGCATAGCAGAGGGAATGCTTAGCGCAACCAAAAATGTCATATCTCAGTCGTCGTCATGATCTGTCGAAGACAGTGATACAGGAAGTTGAAGTCACAATTCCAAGTGGGGTTAGCATGTCTTGACACCAAGACAAGGAAACCCATGTTAAATTAATTAATAAAGTATTTGTTGAACATAAGTCCAAAACTGTGATTAGATATTCTTGTTTGTCATTTGGTGGACGTAATCTTATATTATGCAAGTTAACAAAATAAAGCAAAAAGATAGCTTCAAATAGTAATCACCACCACCACCTAATTACAAGCATTATGGTCATGTGGGTTCTTCCTGCTCCTCTGCTTATATTCTTTAGGCTAATATATGATTTTCCGAAATTCCACTTTGATCCAATTTATGATTTTCGCTTTTTTTATAATATCTGGTTTGACATAATTTCCTTTTTCTTTTTTTATGAAACAAAGAAAATCACTATGAAGATTCTCGAAAAATCCCATTTTTTTTATATATAAAAAATTGGAAACTAAACACAAAGGTGTATATAATTATGTCCCAATAAATCATCTTAATTTAAAGATGGTGAAGGAAGGCATGGATTTTTGTAAGTTATTTTATGATGGGAGTGGCAAATTTGAGTCTTTTTCTAGTCAAATGAGTGATACTTTAGTAGAGAGAGAGACTTGAACAAGGGGCCATACTCCTCATGAGTCATGACCCAACTTTAATGGCACATTTGTGATCTACAGCTAATCTTGGGGACCGCAAAAGTAGACATAATAATATTATTAATTTATTATAAGATAAGAGAAGAGGCCTTGGGGCTTGCAATTTTTCGCAAAGTCTTTGGAGTGGCTGCTTGCAAGGAAATAAACAAGAGGTTCGTTACAATAAAAAAATGTCTAGGGTCGGTCCAAAAGGTCCCAATACCAAACTCTCTGCAGATGCCGGTGGTAATAAACAACTGTCCCTTTTCTCTTTCCCATTGACCAAAAAAAAAAGTTTTTCTCCATTGATGACATGGCAAATTGTTCTTCTGAATTCATTCTGAAATTCTGAATCCTAGAAATGTTTGTCATTTATTAGTGGGAAATTAAGATGATAATTAGGGTATTGGGATCATGAATTTCCCTTGGTGATTCAATCGAGTCGCACAAATTAGGGTTGAGTGTATTTGGGTCTCGAAGGGTGAAAAGTTTAAAGAATTACCACTAACTTGACCGTTAAAGATGTCTATAAGATACAACCATTGTTATTGACACTCTAAAATAATACTCGTATAGTCTTTTAAGAGCTACTTTATCCTTACTTTTATATATGAAAGGGATAAAAAACTGACTTTTTCGAAGTGTTAATAACAATTTCCAAAGATAATCTAGAAGAGATTCGAGGTTTTCAACTACATAACTTAACTGTACCTAAAATTGGTAGAATATGACCTACTACAGGTTTGTGCCCTTTTTTGGTATCCCCAACTTGCCTAGTCAATTTTATCAAAAACTTTGGCAAAGTGAATGATAAATTAAGAGTGCTGCTATTTTCACCCACATGTCCTATTTTCTCACCCACTTTATCATCAAAATTTTAAAGACAAATTTACCCCTTCATAAAATGACTTTTAAGGACTTATGAAAAATAATTAAAAAAACAAAACAATTGCCTCAAACTTAAAATTAAAAAAAGTTTAAAAAATCCAAAGCACAAAGATCAAACGTCAAATCCAAAGCACCGCTCAACCTCTCCCTCCTGTTTTATCTCCATCCTAAAACCCTAACCCCAAAAGTTTTGAGCCAAAAACGATGGATTCTTCATCAGAAAGTCCAATCATCATGTACTCTTCCCATTTGTAGGAGAAGGCTAGCAAATCCCAAAGATTGACATGACAAAAGTCTTCTCCTTCCACAGAGCAAATCCCTATGTAATCAGATGCTCATGTTGAAAATATGTTCTATTAGTTTTGTTTTGGTCGTCAAATCTCTCCAATTAGAGCAAATGATTGCTCTTTTCAGCCATTAGATTAAATTTAAATTACTCATAAGTTAACAAAAAAGAAAATTTGCTTGAATTAATAATTAAATGGTATTTTAAGAAGAGTGTTGCTATTTCCACCCCCAGTCCTATTTTCCCACCCACCATGTAAATTTGAAAAAACATAATCCTATTTTTACACCCACCATTATTCCTGAAATACCCTTTAATTATTAATTCAAGCAAATTCTACTTACTTTCATTCAAAGCATGCTTCAAACCTTCAACCCCTGTCACTCAAAACGCGTGGAATCCTCTGTAAAGTATTATTAAAAATTAAAAAATAAAGAAAATCGCTCTCAATGTTCATCGTCTCTCCACCGAATGAAAACAATAACGGAGAGAAATGCCAGAATTAGAAAGAAGATGAATAGCAAACTGAGCAAATGGAATAGAAAGCCTGTGCCCTTGGGTTCAGAAACTAAGGAGAAATCTTATGGAATTGGATTGGACCCAGTTGAAAATTTTGAAGCTTTATTGCAATTTTGTTTTGGGTTTGGTCGGGATGAGGGAGAGAGGGAGGGGTTGGGATTTGACAAGGATGAAGGAGAATATGTGTTTTTTTTTAATCTAAAGTCATTAAAAGTCATTTTACAAATGGATAAATTTGTTTTTAAATTTTGAAGATAAAATAGGTGGGGAAATAAGACAGGTGGGTGGAAATAGCAGCACTCTTTAAGAATAATGGTGGGTGGAAAGATAAGATTGTGTTTTTTCAAATGTACATGGTGGGTAAAAAGATAAGATAAATGAGAAAATATGACAAGTGGGTGAAAATAGCAGCACTCTAAATTAAAATCAAAGAAAGTGACCGGTATTTGCGGGCATAATTGACATAGCCACATAAAGCATTTTAAGCTTGTATTATTACACTACCTGTCAAGCACAAAAGCTTTTGCCCACTTGGCTCATCTATCAAATCAATAATTTATCACGTTTTCAAATAGGAAATTTGAGAGCTTTTTAGTGTTTTTCTTTTTCAATCTGAAAAGTGTTCATGTCTACAACCCCAAAGTAAATTAAAACATATGACAATAAGTAATTGGTTCGGGATAACATCACAAATAATATCCCCAATATAAGTAAGTTTTTCTCACTTTGCATCATGATGAAGAGAAGAAAACACAAAGCAAAGCACCTCAATTATAGATTTTACAATCATTCACATTTTTTCTTACTATTTTGTCAATGATATGATTGAAATATCTAAGCCATACCCTACTTATTATTACTTGTATGACCCACAGCATGCCCCAAAGTAAAGGTCATGGTACAGAGATAATTATTCAATCTAGCTAAGAAGTTAGTGGATCTAATTAATTTACTGCCTGCTGCTGCCATAATCAATGAATTCACATAAGAAAACATCCTTAAACAGCCCTCCATGGGTCCCCTCCCTTTGTTTCCTAGCTCAATGTTAGGTTAGGTTGCTGAAAACAAACAGAAGAAACGAATCGTTATTTCTTCTCAATCTGATAATTTTAATTGGTTTCAAGTGTCAACCTACTGAAATTTATGGCAAAGAGGAAGGAAAAAAAAAACCAGAAAAAAAAAAACCAGAACCTCTTGAAAATGGTCGTAGTTGTTGAGGAGCGTAAAATCCCAACTAAATCAACGTGATTGATTCTGAATATTGATCATTGATCTGTACAGATATTTAGTTTATTTCCTTCCTTTTATATAGATGTGTACATTAAGGAATAGTTCATTTAGGCTAGTTTTCAGCATCTTAATTGGCTATTGTATTTGTATAAAGGTTATGTACCTCATTCTGAATTAATCATCAATATACGAATTACCAATTCTATTATGGTATCAGAGCTCTAAGGTTACCAATAATCCTACACAAACTCAAACCCTAGCCTGTCCTCTTGCTAATCTCCATGGCGATCAACGACAGCGAATCACCTCAAGTCTCAGCCAAGCCTGAGCAACCCAAATATGATTTTCAAGCCTCAGCCCAGCCTAAGCAACCCAAGTATGATGATCCTAGCGGCAGCAGTGACTCTCAACGTCGTCGGGGTTTTTTATCTCCTTCGGTCCATCGTGTTGACGCCACTCAGATGGCCACCGCAGCTTCCCCATCATACAACCTCACAGCAGCACAATGCCAGAGCTTCCTTGCTCTCCTCAATCAAAACAAGCCCACAGTTTTGGCTAATCATGTTAGCACTGCTTCCAGCACCAAGTGATCTCTCAGGTCACACCTTCTGTGCTTCTGCTTTCATTGGTGGACTCAACTGGATTTTTGATCCTGGCGCCACCGATCACATGGTTTGTTCGCCTAAGTTGATGACCACATGCACTCCAGTCTCTAATCGTCAAGTGTACCTTCCTGATCATGCCCTTGCCAATGTCACCCACATCGGCACTATCCGTTTCTCGAATGATTTTATTCTTCATAATGTGCTTTGTGTTCCCTCATTTAGATTAAATTTAATCTCTCTGAGCAAGCTCACCAAAAGCTCCTCTTGTCTTGCGATGTTTACTAATGAATTTTGTATTGTTCAGGACCGCCGTTCGGGAAAGATGATTGGGACGGGAACTGAGAGGGAAGGTCTCTACTATCTTGATACTGCGAAGACAGCCGGGTGCAATTCCATTTAGCCATGGTTCCTTCTTCCTCTCGACTTTGGCATCAACGCCTTGGTCATCTTTCAAATAAAAGCCTACGTGCTCTTTCCCTTCCTGTTAAGAACATGAAATTTTGTGACATTGATGATTGTTTGGTTTGTCCTTTAGCTAAACAAACTCGTCGTCCCGTTTCCCTTGAGTTCTATAAATTCACTTGCGCCATTTGAATTAATTCATGTTGATATTTGGGGTGGTTATCACGTTCCTTCCATCACTAAGGCACAATACTTCTTGACCATTGTAGATGATTACTCCAGATGCACATGGGTTTATTTAATGCACCACAAATCAGATGCACGCCAAAAGCTCACCACTTTCATCAACCTTGTTGAAACACAATTTTCTTCCCAGGTTAAAATTGTTCGGAGTGACAACGGTCCTGAGTTTATGATGACACAATTTTTTTCTGATAAAGGGATTTTACATCACACTAGTTGTGTCTCCACTCCACAGCAAAATGGAGTAGCCGAAAGAAAACATCGACACCTTCTCAATGTTGCACGAGCTTTACTCTTCCAAGCCAAACTTCCTAAGAAATTTTGGGGGGATGCCATACTCACTGCCACATATCTTATCAACCGCACTCCTACACAGGTTCTTAAAGGAAAAACTCCCTACGAAATCCTTTTTCGCAAACCACCAGCCTATGATCACTTAAGGGTTTTTGGTTGTTTGTGCTTTGCCTCTACTCATCATCATCGCCCAACCAAATTTGATGCTAGGGCCACATCTTGCATTTTTCTTGGTTACCCATATGGTACGAAGGGTTATCGGGTTTATGATCTTAACACGGGTAAAATTTTTATTTCTCGGGATGTTATCTTTCATGAAACTACTTTCCCTTTTCCATCTTCCGCTACCGACTCTTCTCTTGTCTTCCCAACCTCTCATCCCACCAATTTTGATGATGTCCCAACCTCCCACTCCACTCCACTTGAAGAGTCTCCCACGCCTGGACTTAATTCTCCTCTTCGGGTTTCCAGCACCTGACCTTGCACTTCCAGCGCCTGACCTTGCGCTTCCAGCGCCTGACCTTGCTCTTCCAGCGCCTGACCTTGCGCTTCCAGCTGCCTGACCTTGCTCTTCCAGCGCCTGACCTTGAGTTTCCAGCACCTGGATTTGAGTCTCCAGCACCTGGACTTGGTTCTCCACATCCGGGCTCCTCCACCTACTCTTGCACCAGCATCTCCACCACCTCTACGGCGTACCACGACTCGCCCTAGTTATCTTCAGCAGTATCATGTCAACATAAAATTACCTTCCCGGTCTCTCCCATCATCTAACTCGGCGTCTCCTGAACCCCAAGGTACCAAACATCCTCTCTCTCATGTCCTTACATATGATCGCTTGTCACAACACCATCGTGTTTTTAGTGCTTCTCTTTCAGCAGTCAAAGAACCCACCTCTTTTGTTCAAGCATCTCATGACCCTCAATGGCGTCATGCCATGGCACAAGAATTGGCTGCTCTTGAAGCTAATGGTACATGGACTCTTCAACCTTTGCCCCTTGGCAAGAAACCCATTGGTTGTAAGTGGGTGTACAAGGTCAAACTTCAATCTGATGGTTCCCTTGATCGGTATAAAGCACGTTTGGTTGCAAAGGGCTATAGTCAGGTTGAGGGATTGGACTACAGGGAAACTTTTGCCCCCTCGCAAAGCTTGTCACCGTCCGCCTCCTTCTCGCCGTTGCTTCCACGCGTCGTTGGCATCTTCATCAGCTTGATGTCAATAATGCTTTCCTCAATGGTGATCTTGATGAAGATGTTTATATGACTCTACCTCCTGGATTCGGACGAAAAGGGGAGACTCGTGTATGCAAGCTTCATAAATCCTTGTATGGACTCAAGCAAGCTTCACGTCAATGGTTCATTAAACTTTCCAGAGCCATTAAGCAAGCAGGCTACCATCAATCGAAGGCAGATTATTCATTGTTCGTCTGAACCCGAGGTAGCACATTCACTGCCTTACTTGTCTATGTGGATGATATCATTTTGACAAGGAATAATTTACAAGACATTGAAGCAACCAAGTCATACTTGCTGCAACAATTCAAATTGAAAGACCTTGGTCAATTGAAATATTTTCTTGGCATCGAGATTGCTCGTTCTAGCAAAGGCATAGCCCTTTCACAACGCAAGTATGCACTTGAAATCCTAGAGGATGCAGGACAACTTGGTGCAAAACCAGCCAATTCACCCATGGAGCCAAATTTGTCCCTTAGCAAACATGAGGGCGATTACATTGATGATCCATCTTCGTATCGAAGACTTGTAGGGAGGCTGATCTACTTGACAATTACGCGGCCTGACTTGGTGTATGCCGTTCACACTCTGAGTCAGTTCATGGATAAGCCACGAACACCACACCTAGAGGCAGCTCATCGAGTTTTGCGCTATGTCAAACGTGCACCAGGGCAAGGTATTTTTCTTTCTGCCAACAGTCCAATCCAATTAAATGCCTTTTGTGATGCGGATTGGGCTCGATGTCGTGATACTCGACGTTCTACTACCGGGTATTGTGTATTTCTTGGCGATTCTTTGGTTTCTTGGAAAACCAAGAAGCAAACCACAGTATCTCGATCTCAGTGCCGAAGCTGAATATCGTTCCATGGCTGCCGCTTGTTGTGAAATTACTTGGTTACGATATGTTTTGCAAGATTTAGGCATTAAGCATTCACATGCAGTCAAGTTATATTGTGACAACCAAGCAGCGCTCCACATTGCTTCGAATCCAGTATTTCATGAACGGACTAAACACATTGAGATTGATTGCCATCTAGTGAGAGAAAATGTTCAAAGTGGAACGATCAAAACAGCCCATATTTCCACCTTACAACAACCGGCAGACATATTCACAAAGGTCGTGAGTCTTCCACAATTTGCGATTTTACTCAGCAAGTTAGGAATCATCAACATATATTCCAACTTGAAGGGGAGTGTTGAGGAGCGTAAAATCCCAACTAAATCAACGTGATTGATTCTGAATATTGATCATTGATCTGTACAGATATTTAGTTTATTTCCTTCCTTTTATATAGATGTGTACATTAAGGAATAGTTCATTTAGGCTAGTTTTCAGCATCTTAATTGGCTATTGTATTTGTATAAAAGTTCTGTACCTCATTCTGAATTAATCATCAATATACGAATTACCAATTCTATTAGTAGTTGCATATGAAAATAATTTTCGAGTAGGGCCCACAACCGAATCAACCCTAAAGAAATAAGTAATTTGAAAATTTAGATAATTATTTTAATTTTAGAGAATAATTAAAATAATTACGTCAAATGAAAAAAATTAAATTGGAGCTTCCCTTCTTTTATTATATTCCAAGATATAAAATCCAAAATACACCGAAGAAGGATCAAGAGAAAGTCAAAGTTGGAGATAGCATTTTGACTTTTTAAGTCAGGAGGATGAGATCAGCCATGGAGCCTGGAATTTTCAAGACATTAACTTTTCGTCGTCTTACGTAACAACAAAAAAATAATGTTAATATTGTTATTGATGCGTATATATATATATTGTCTACGTGGTGCAGCTACAAGAAATGCATGAAAATATATTGCCACCTCCACCACGCCTAAGAACTAGAATCACCCACGATATATTCCACTTGTTGCTCTTGTAAGAACCCTTTGTGCCATATGGCATTGGTGCATGGCCTTGGAGGCACTATAAAAGGAAGCAAGTGCAAGCAAGGCTACCTGCTAGCTCTCTCTCTCTCATCTCAATAATCTCAACCAAGAAGCAAAAATGGCGGATACAACCACAGCCGGAGGTATCAAGGCCAGCTGCAATGACAGTTGCGGCTGCCCAAATCCCTGTCCCGGTGGGGTCACTTGCAGGCAAGTAACCTATGTTCGAATACGAATCCAAATTGAATTTTGAGACGTAATTTTATATTGATTCTATACGTATTACCAGGTGTACCAACACCACCGAGGCCACGAGCGGGGGCGGGGATCACATGACGTGCTCGTGCGGGGAGCACTGTGGCTGCAACCCGTGCACTTGCGCGAAGAGCGTCGTCAGCACCAGGACCGGGAAGGCCTACTGCAAGTGCGGCACGGGTTGCGCATGTGTGTCATGCGCTGCTTAATTAAGGGGAAATAGAAAAAAGTGTAATTCGCTTGCACAGCTGAAGTTTCCATCACAACTGTAATCAAAAGTAGTTTAAGACTTTCTGGCTCTATGTAAGGACTATGGTTTGTCCTCTGTCTTGTAGAAATATATATAAGTCAATAAAACTCCTCAGTGTTATAACCATATGGATCTAAAAGTTTGATGGGCTTCAAGAATTTGCGGATTCATGCTGTGAGATCCTCATGCTTATGTTACTGATTAATAATGAAACAGATAGTTTACACACATGAACATATCTTTCTTTTGATATAAGCTAGCTTGCGATATTGGAAAGGAGGAATCGAACCTAAGATGCAGGGCAAATTAATCACTTGAGTTACGAGTCCTTTTCAGATGAACATATATCTTAGTGATAAGTTTAAGGCACCATAAACCCACATGTAAGCACAGATAGAATCTGTAAAATCTGAACTAGCCACAATAATGAAGCCTTTTGTCTGAAAAATCCCAGATGGGATGGGGTTTAAGGTTAGCAAAGGAACCATAAACTGACTATTTTTCTTCTTCTCCTCTGTCCATGTCCATGTGATAAGTTACTGTCCCTTCTTTCCACAGTTCATTTTCCAGATACCTCTCATAGTAGGTAACTTCCCCACTTGTCTTCACACAAAATGCTGATGTGCTTCTGGTGCCATAATGTCCCTATGGAAAACAGAAAGCCTTTGAGAAATTGTTTTAAAGCAGAGACAGAGACAGAGACTAGAAGGGAAGAGAGAGAGCTAGATTTACCAGCTGAGGGGCTTTTTCTACAAATATGGAGCTCAAATGGTATTCCAGTTCTGGAGGATGAACGTGAGGCAGCAAGCTTTCTTCATCATCTTTAATCGTGTTCATCATCAGTTTTTCAACCATTTCTTTCATCGGAAGATCATTGTCGCCGCCACGTTCGTGTAATAGCTCTTTGAAACTGTCGCCTAGTCGTTGAACCTGAAAAAGAAGAAGCTGATTCAAAATGAAGGCTTGAGGTTTAACTAACAGAACAAATGGCAACCATGTTAAAGCAAACAAGCCAAACCAACCAAACAATGAAGCAATTGATTATGTGATTAGTCCTGTGCTAAAAAATGAAGGCTCTCCAACTTCATTGAGGAATCTATTTTTACTATTTGAAAGCAATGCAGCCAAATCAACATGCCTTCTTAGTACCTTAGGCCAAGGACAATCTAGCTTTGCATTTGACAGTACATGAATCCCAGGTGAGACCTCGGTGACAAAACTCTTGTCCTCCTTTGGTCTGTTGGTTACATAAACCATGGCCATGGAACAAAGATCAGCCAAGATCAGATTATACCCATTGTACTGACCTGCCTCCTCCGCAACTTCCTCAGCAAACTCCATGGCACTCCTTTTGCCCTGCAATCACAGAAATCTGTGATATTTCTCATCTTGTCTCTAACTAAAGGGATCAGTTTGACAGAAAATTAATTTGAATATTTGGACTGGAAATGAACATGCTTAGAAGAAATAGAAATAGCAACAAGCTCATATTGTCCAATGGTTGTTGAATTCATCAGAGAGAATCAGAAAAGGGACAAAGAAAGCAGAACAGGACATTAATAAATTTCCTTTTAGATATTAGCTGAAGAATTGGTTAGCAATTGAATCACATGAAATGATCAAAGTTAAAACTCCCTATAGTACATTTCCACCTTTCAACTACTTACCCACTTCCTCATTTCAGTGAAGTTTTCACCTTCGCCTTAAATTTTGAATCTTTTTCACTTGAGTAAGTATTAATTTCCACAAACACATAAACAGATATATGCATATATTATGTTCCACCTATTATCTCCTTACAGATATGATTTCAGACTGCAATCCAAACGAGCCCTTACTCAATTTCTAATTTTCAATGATTTTTTCACCTACACCTTAAATCTTGAATCTTTTTCACTTGAGTGAGTATTAATTTCAGACTGCAATCCAATACATAAAAGCAGGCAAAGTCCCTAAGGAAATTCAATTCATGGGTTCCCAATTCCCATCAAAATATGCAAACCAAGCTTCTTAACAACAGCTCATAAAGAAAAAAAAAAAAAAACAGCTAGCGTGGGAGATAGAGTAGATATGAAATTAAACACAAAAATCACCTCCAAGAACCGAACCGGGAGGTCCCCTCTGCTCTTAGCTTGAGTAAGTTTCTCAACTTCTTTAACATTTGTGATAAAAGCCACCTTGCCATCTCTGGTACAAGCCAGCCATGTCCCTCCTGCTAGCCCATCTCTTCCCCCTACGATCTTCCCTCCTTCCCACCATGCCAAAGGCTTTGTTGGCCTCCAAAACCCAAAACCAAACAAACCAACTTCGTAGTTTTAGCTCATTCACCCAATTAAATCAAATCAAAATCAATCAAAAAATATAAAATTAAGAACAACCCCAGAAGCGTTAGACTCAACCAAAACAAACCCACTTTGTACTTTAGCTCATTCACCCAACAAAATCAAATCAAAATCAATCAAACAACACAAAATTAAGAACAACCCAGAAGCGCCAGACTCACCTACTTTTAAACTCGTCCCTGTTGAACAACAGAAGGAGCGGGTAAATTGGGTGGGTTTGCCATACGAACACAGCTATACACATTTGGGCTTCTTTTGGTTTTCACAATTTTTCACTTTGTTGCAGAACAGAGGGTTTGGTTCCTCAAAGCGAGGTCGGTCGGTCCGTCCAAGTCTGACCTCTCACCACGTTATGCGCTGGACCCACGGAAAGAAAGTGGGTCCCATTATAGCTTCATCTTTATCAAGCTTCACACTTTTTTTTCAGGATTTTGTGGGATTTGGTGGAAGCTTTTGTTTTGATTCTCAAAATGGGAACCTGAGATAGGTGTGCGTGAAACACAGAGTCTAAAAGAGGAAACTTTCTTTCAATCACTTTGTCCAGTTGAACCGCTGCGAATGATTTGTGTCATATCATCACATGCGACGTAGTCTTAATCACCAATGCTTCTTGTTACTAGATGCCCTTCATGGCATGAACTCACAACTAAGCAAATCTTGAGACTTAATTTTTAGCGATTCATCTATGTAAGAAATACCATTTACAACCAAGCAAATACCTTTTGTTATTCAAAACCTCATAGTTTGTTACTCATTCCATAGTCCATACGTAGTCTTTTGAGCTTAGTCTTTACTAACAAACCAATCACAAAGATAGCAAAAGGTTTCAAATAAACATCGATAGTTAAAAAAAAATACTATAAATAAATTTAATATACGAGAAGGAAGACTAGAACTTGGGTGCAAGGAAGCGAGCTCACTATTTCTTAACTAACTAGCTTAACTAATATTTGCTGAATTCTCCATTTTGATGATAAAAAGAAAAAATTGATGGATAAACGGTGTGAAATACAACCGTTTTAGGATTCTCACCTTATTTTCTTGGCACATACTTAGATAGTTTTTCATAAATTTCACCAAGTAATGAGAGCAAATTTGAACTTGTAACACCTCTTTTATGTTCTATAGTCCACTCTTAAATGTTTTGGATAATTCTTATCAAAAGTAAGCCAACTTTCTCTACCCAAAATCTAACCCAAACCAAATCTATGATTTCTAATATTTTCCACGCCCAACTGTGTCTCTATTATATAACCCAACAGCAACAAGTACATTAAAACACACTGTGAACCTCATAGTCATGTTGAACCGAAAAAAAAGAGAAGAAGAAAACCTCGTAGACAGTCGAAGATAAAAGACAAAACCCGAGTCATTGCCAGACAGTTTGGCATCCCCAGGAACGCGTGTCGACTCGCGCACGCGAAAGCCGTGTGAGAATCACGTGACTCGCATGCCCCTCCGTCCCAAAAGTTCCTGCGCACATACAAATACGAATACAAATAGAGTTTTTCTATTTAAACCCCACACTTCTCTTTGTTCACCCCAATACTTAAATCATTAAGCTGTTAAGTTTTATTATTGTGTAAAAGACAAAAGAGGTCATCCAACTTAATATTTAACCCTAATACATCTACACACACCCACGGGAACAAGTTCAAGTGCACGGCTCAATATCCCACCGCGCACCACCCCTCCTACTCCCCACGGCCTTGTCCATCAAATCCAGAGGACTAACCAGCTAATATATCGTCATGGTCCAGCTGCTTAAACAATGAGAAATTGGGATTTGAGGGTTTTGGTTGGTGAATTTATTTAAGTTTTGGGAGATTGATAAAATGGGAAATTGGGAAACACATCTGCCGGGCATGGAGCTTCCATGTCCCTTAACGGGGGTTTTGAGCTGCAACCCAATTGAAAAACTCAAGGGAAAGAACATAGTCCTGTTTAAATTTTTAGAAGTATATGTTTCACTCTGAAAGCAATTAGACCATTAGACAAGGAATTGAGCTTAGCCCAGTCAGAGTGAATTAGATGGTTGTATGCAACATTAACAAAATCAAGGTCCTGCCCTTTGGGTTCAGGAATTGTTCTTTGGGGTATAGGAGGTGGGTTCCAATTCCTTTTTCCAAATTTCCCAGAAATTGTGGGGTTTGTAAAGGTGGGTTCTTTTGCAATTGAATTGGGCAAACTACAAAACTGACGAAATAGGAACTTAATAAGTTATTAGATCAATCCTAGGGTTTAGGGGAAGCCGAAAATGACATCTCCATCGCCTGAAGCCAAACCCAGCATCTCGCCGTCCCATCCTTCTTCTTCCTCCTCCCACCCACACACCAAAGTTCTACTCTATCTCTCTCCCACGGCCTCCATCACCTCTGACGGAACTCAGCCATTTCCGATTCGGCTGCAAACTTCCCCCACGGCCTTTTTCTCTCGCCTCCTGTTCTTCACATCCCTCCGTCCTTCTTCTTCCTTATGGCCTACTGATTTAATCTTTTGCTTCAATTCTTTGCTGGTGGGGGTAGTTCTCCGACCCAACCAGGACTCTCTACGGTTTCACCCTTGGTTTTTTCTTTCCTTCCCTTTGAGTTTGGCTCGATGGACATGGACTTGGGGCTCTGCTTTGCGGTTTTGTCCCTCAGCTTTTATGGCTCGAGCTTGTTAGCTTTGCTGCCCTGAGCTTCTCTTTCTCTCTATGACCATGGAGAGTGAGTTGGAAGTTGCAGATCAGTTTACCATTCACCTTGAAAACAACCTCGGCTTGACAGAAGACAGGTGTGGCGTTACTCTTGCTGGCTTCCTCATCACTCAGAAAGAACCTAGAGATCGGTGGAGTGAAGAATGCCCTCCAACGTGAGTGGCGAAACATCGTACACTCGGACGATGTCAAGATTGCATGGGCCAGTCCCAATGTATATATTATTACTACTGCATCTATTGTGGTGGCTAAAAAGCTTATTGAGAAAGGTCCCTGGCATGTCAACGACGACATTTTCTCCATCCGAGCCATGGCCACAAAGCTCTACACTAGCAGAAATTCATCCAAATAAAGCAACCTACTGGATACAAGCTCATGGGATTCCCCTTGGTTTGATGACGGGGAGGAATGCTCGACTGATTGAGAGAGAATTGGCACTGTTATTGGAGTTGAGGATCCTGCCACCAATGGAACCAGGAGCTTTTTACGGATGAGAATCGTGATTGACTCTACCAAACCACTTCAGCTTGGTTTCTGGTTACCGAGAGCAAACGAAGGGCGAACTTGGATCAACCTGAAATATGAGGGACTGAGGCGATCCCGCTTTTGCTGTGGCAGACTTGGCCATGCAAATCTCCTGGGTAAACCTTGTGTTCGTACTCTGGGCACAGTTGTTGCTCACGAAGGGATGAAGTATGATGTGGAGCTGGCGGTGAGAGCCACTCGGGGGCCCTCTCCACTTTTCCCTGTAAGACACCTTCGCAGCACACCTTTTTCTCATTGGTAGAGAAGGAATTACCGGGGAAGCGGAGGACTGTGGAAGATGTTTGTCACCGTCCGAACCTGGTTCCATGGCAGTCAGCCATTTCTCTCGAACCTGTTGGGATTGCACGCGGCAGACTGGACAATCCTGACCACTTGAATTTGGAGGGGGGGCACGCTGGCACGGTTCCCAATGGAGTGATGGGCTTACATCCTGTCGTAAATGAACCTTTTTCAAATTCAATGGCCACTATTACGCATGCCTTTTCCCCTAGTGCTCCAGCTATAGGACGTGCAAGAGGAAACTCTAGGCGTGCCAATCGAAACAATTTCTGAAGCCCTCAATACCAACCCTTATTGGGCCCTGCAAATTCCTTGGCTTGTGTCAGAAAAGACCCTACCCATGATGGTGAGTCAGAGATTTTTCATGCGGCTGTGAAAGTTGTCGCACTCCACAAGCCAACATCCTTGATTCCTGAATCTGATCCCACAAGTGAGAAGGAGCAGCCTCCACAACAGAAACGTAGTAAGAAGAAATTTAGTCTTGAAGGTGGCAACCCCTCGTCAAAAAGGAAAAAATTTCTTCCGTCACTTAGCTCAGGCTCTCTAAAACTCACTAGAGGAACCGTGGGGGTTAGAGCTGGTGCTAAAGGGGGGCGTAAATGGGCACAAGGCTCCACTGGTGTGGCAAAGTCTGCAATCAATGACTCATCGTTGTGTGAGGTAGTGGTGAGTCCTTCCAAAGAGTTGGAGATCCTAGAACTGAGGGCTAAGAATGGTCATCCTGACGGCGGTGGTGGCTGGCCTTTGACAGCCACAAGAAGTCCATGAATCTACCATTTTGGAATTGTCATGGTCGGGGCATTTTCCTGACAATTCCTCTTAGAGTGATGCTTTTATGCTCTTTAAGCCCCCTCTACACAGTGCCTCTATCTTCTTGGAGGTGTCGGCAGCTTTGTTTTTGTACGTTTGTCATTGTTTCCTATTTTGCTTGTCCCCTCCGATTCCTTGCGGCTTTGTCTCGATGTTGGACCTTCTCCACCGTGTTACGATCTGGAGCGTCTCTCCTCAGTAATACCATTGCTGTTGAGGATGCTTTTAAAGTGCATTTGACACTTACCCCTCGGATTATGGTAGCGCTCTTTGTAGCTGTGATGACGTATCCATCACCATCTTCCTCTCGGTTCTTTGGCTTCTCTGACTTCTCTGGTGGCTTTGGTCTTGCGTTGGGTGCCTTGCCAATGGGTTATTGGTGGTGCGGCATTTCTCAGTCTCTTGTATTACAGATTTTCTTTTGTTTCTTGGTTTTTGTTGTTTTTTTAATTTGACTTGGGCAGGAAGCTTGGTTCTAGCCTTGTACTGAGGTTTAGCCTTGCTTCTACCTGGTTCGTGTATTTCTGGCTTGGTTTGCAATCTATCCCGTTTTGGTTTCTTTGAAACCAAACATTGACAAAAAAAAAAAAAACAATCCTAGGTATGGGTGAGCATTTTAACCGAAAACCCGACCGAACCGGCCGATTCGGACCGCCTAAGGTGGTTTGGTTCGGTTTTTACATTGAAAAATTGAAGAATCGGAAAAAAAACCGCCCAAACCGGCCAAGAACCGGGTTGGACCGGTTTTAATTGGCTGCGAACCGGCGAAAACCGGACCGGACCGAGTAATATAATTATATTATTAAAAAAATAGTTAATACACTTGTCAAGTGATGATTCGTTGAGGAAAATCATTTCCTACTCTCTGTTACACGGAATATAGCGAAACCCTAAAACTAAAACATTGAATCGATATTTTTTTTTCTCCATTTCGCCTCTTCTCCTCTCAGACTCTCTCGCGCTGCCTCTCTCAATCCCTCTCGACTCTACCTCTCCCTCTCGACTCTCGCCAGGCTGCCTCTCTCAATCCTCAATCACTCTCGGCTCGCCTCTTCTCCTCTCTCAATCCCTCTCGACTCTCCTCTCTCAATCCCTCTCGACTCCGCTCCTCTCTCAATCTCAGTCACTCTCTCTCTCTCTCTCCAATCTCTCAGTCACTCTCTCTCTCACCCTCAGCCAGTTCGCTCGCTCTCTCTCTCTCAGCCACTCTCGCTCTCTGTCAGCTGCTCTCTCTCTCAGTTTGAGGTATTAAAATTAATGTGTAAACCCTAATTAAAAATGTTAGGGATTTGATAATTTTTGTTAATTCTTTCTATTTATCTAATCTGTTGTTAATTCTGTTGTTAATTCTTTCTATGTTAGGGATTTGACAGTTTGAGGTAACAAAATTAATTCTGTTGTTAATTCTTTTTGGTGGACAGAATTGATTTTGGGATCATAGGAAACGATTGGCTTGCTCTAGGTAATTTCTTCTCTGATCTAACTTTGTTGTTGTTTGATTTATTTATGGTGTTGTTGTACAACTCGTACAACAATTGCTCGTACAACTCTTGATTGTATTACTTAATTCGTAACTGAATATGATTGTATGCTGATAAACCCATTAAGAGCTCAGTTTAATTTCTAATTTCATCAATTCTCAAATTTAATACTTTCCCTTCATTGGCAGTTCAGAAGTCATCCTGCTTTTTCTGAATTGTTAGCTCAATACTCACAGCATGGTTACAGGTAATATGTGTGTTATTGTTAATTTCTGTTGGAATTTCTATGTTTAACTGTGCACTTCTTGTGCGAAGCATTTGTATGTTGGAAACTGATATTATACCCTCCCCTGAAGATTCTGGATTTTTACGAGTGCTCCTTCCAGTAAATGCATTCTTATAGTGAGAAAAAAGTTCTTCCTGTGATATGATTGATATGTGAAACATAAGTTTCAAGTCCTGGAAGTTACCAGAGTATAAAGTAAGGATTTAAATACAGAACCTTGGAAGAGGCATCTGATGCTTTGGTCAAGCAGTACTCTATTGTCTCTTGCCTGTGTTCATATTTCCTGTATGTCGGTTGACTACTGATTACCAGTCCATTTTCTGGTTTCAAGAGTCATGTTTGGCTCTTTTTGTGTGTGTGTGTGGTCACCTCCGTCCATATGCATGTAAGTTGTAACAGTGATTCTTCATGTTGTTATCACCTTATATGATGGGCATCCCCCATGATGTGATGTTGCTTGCCTTATTACCATTGACCTTGAAGTTGATCTGTTTTCTAGCCTTAGACAGACCATCTAAGTGGTGACATGTAACCATAAGTTTGGGTGGATTCAATTTGCAGAGGGTTCAACAGATAATTTGATCTGTCGTATATTCTGTTTCACGTATTGATCTCTTAATTACATATGTTATCTCTCAAAAGAATTTGTTGAGAGTATTATCCCACATTGTCTATCCCGCATTGGAGGAGTTAGATTTCTACCAAGCTTTGGAAAAAGTGGAAAAAGGTTTTCTTTCTTTTCTACATTAATTATAATTTGTAGTTTCTTTGTGTTATTAATTCATATGTTTACTAACAGTTTTTTCTTTCTTTGTGCAGAGGTGCAAATCTGATTTGAATATGTAATAGAAATTTATTAGTTTTTATTTGGATTTTCTTTTGAACTTTGCATTTGGTATGGACTTAATAATAATTGTGATTGAGATTACTCTCACAATTTGCAATGGACTGTAATAATAATTAATTTATGTATTTGGAGATGTGTGGTGGATGATGATTTGCTATGGTTTTAAGGTTTTTTTAAGTATTTGAATGATGAAAACTTTAGAATATGCAGATTTGTCAAAAAGCTGGAAAAACTATACAGAAATTATCAAAACTTGAATTGTTGAAATCTGACCAAAAAAAACAGAATGGGCTTGGAAAACTACCACAAAAAAAAGCCTTCAATTGTTGCCTTTGTTGGGCCTCGGCAAATACCCGGAGCCGAACCAACCGGCCCCGATGGAATCGGGTTTCAACTTAAGTCGAAAATGGGCCTAAAAAATAGGTCCACGGTTTAGCATTTGGGCCTCCGACAAGGCTTGGTTTCGCGTGCGGTTTGGGCCCACAACCGACCCAACCCGACCCGTGCACAAGCCCTAATCCTAGGGTTAAGTGGGGTTTGTATAAATTAATACTTAATTTGAGGGTAGTTTTGGGAAGATAGTGGGGTTTTCTTAGAAATTGTGAAAATTTGAATTAGAAGTTGGGGTGAATAAAGAGAAGTGTGAGGTTTAAATAGAATAACTCTACAAATAAAGTAAAAAATTACAAATAAACTAAAAACTGATTTTAATTTTAATTTTATAAAAAAATAACACCCTGTTTGTTGTCTCCCTAGAGAGAGAGAGGGGGAGAGAGAGAGAGAGGGCACCAAAAATGGGTAAGGTAGTGGAGAGGAAGAAGAAGAAGAAAGGACGGCCCTCTCTTTTAGATCTTCAGAAACGGACTCTCAGAGAACAAGAGCAGCAGCTGCAGCAACAACAACAACAGCAGCAGAAGCGCAAAAACAACTCTGCCCCTCATTCCAACCCTAATTACAGGAGTGCCCCTGCCGACTCCGCCAAGGTTCCGGTTCGTCGATCCACCCGCCGCAACCCTAATCCCGACGATAACGAGGACGAGGACGACGGCGAAGACGAGGACGACGACGTTTCGGCCGGGAAGCGCCGCGAGAAAAAGCTCAAGCTCTTCCTCAAATTGCCTCCCAATCAGAAATCGTCGGCCAATTCAGCGTCTTTGAACTCTGGCGGCTCCGAGTCCAACGCCGATGGCGATAACGCTGCGCCGGAGGTCGATAAGAAGCGCAAAATCAATGCGATCGGCGATGGATCTGGGCTCGCTCACCCTCAAAAGGTATTGAAGTTTTGGGTTAAAATGGTGGGATTTTCGTTTGGGGTATTTGATTTCGCGGGTTCGAAGCGCCAAAAATCCCTGTTTTTTTTGGGGTCATTTTCGGGGGGTCTGGAAAAATATACGTTGACGTTATATTTGGAAATTCAAATATTCCTTGAATTTCGCACCTTTGAACTATGTTTTTCTTGGGTTTTTCTAGAATCTTAGCAAATGGGTTGACCTGGTCCGTCTTTAGGAATTCCCTCCGGTCTTGAATTTTGCAGAACTACATAACTTTCTTGAATTTTTTTCAACTGATCATAATTGTTGGTGTTTATTTTCTGGATTTTTAAGCTCTAGCTTAAATTCATCTTTTATTTACTAAGCCTAATAATGATTTGACTGTCATATCTGCTAAAAGTTTAAATTTGTCCTTTCTCCTTTTCTTAATTTTATAATTTATTATTTCACAGTTTGTAACTGTATTTTCCCCTTTTGGCACTTTGAATGCCTGGCTACTTTGCCTTTTCACAGCTACTTTGCTAGTGGTTCCTCACCCACAATGGAAATAAATTTGGTTCATCTGCTCCCGTGCTGTTTTGGGTTACTAAATTTAATTCACTTTTGCAGGGTGAGAAGACAATTTCAGCTACAAACCCTTCAAGCGCCCTCCAAGGTTTGCTCATAATGGAAAGAATTTTCATTTCGGATTTGCATTTGGAAGCTATTTTTTTGACATCAATGAGTTTGCAATCATGTGCAGCAGGGACAGCGTTGGATTTTGGACCCTCTACGCCTTTACCTGATAAAAAGCTGTTGCTGTTCGTTCTCGACAGGCTTCAAAAGTGTGTTTTTTGGGTTTCTGCATTTGTGTTTTGCTTACTTTGTTCTGGCCTTTAAGTTTCCTGTTTGATGATATTTGTTTTTTTAATTATTTCAGGAAGGACACGTACGGTGTGTTTTCTGAACCAGTGGACCCCAAAGAGGTTAGTTTATATAATGGCGACGCATTAACATCCAGGACTGTTGTCAAGATTCCCTTTTTATAGTGAACTTTTCCTCTGCTGTGCAGCTTCCGGACTACCATGAAGTAATAGAGCATCCTATGGATTTTGGGACGGTGAAGAAGAAACTTACTAGTGGAGTGTATACTAGCTTGGAACAGTTTGAGGTCAGCTTACACTGATTTCATCTTCTTTAAATCCTCCTTGCATCATCTGTTTTGTTCATAATAGTGGAATGATCTATATCCCCAAGTCAGCTTTTGGTCTTATCCTGTACCAGTGTTTGATGTGTTTTCGCCATGCTGGTTCAGTGGGTTGATTATGAGAGATTTGGTGTAATACGGTTAAAAAGGTGTGGTAAGTAGGAATCCACATAATAATCTTCTCTGAAAACACTGCCATAAGCATTTTGTATTGCTAAAATTGAGGTCTTTTGATTAGTTGTTAGTTAAATGTTAAACACTTAAGCTGTAGTCTTATTACCTTTTCATCGGTCATTTGATTTTTCTGGCAAGTTACATAATTAGTAGAGTAGGTAATTCGTCTTAATGTTCACAAATAGGTTAATATAAAGTACTTTCTATTTTTAGTGCTCAATGGGAGCATTAACTTCTAGAATTGAGTGTTTTTCTTTTCCTGTCCAGTTCTAGAATTTAGTTCACTTGGGAGAGTTAATGAAGATTCTGTTCAGAAGTGTGAAATATACTTGGGTGGCTCACTCTCTGCTTGTTAACATGGTTGTACCTAATAAGAGTAATGCAGCCTTGATCGCTGAGGCAGCTGCAGGCCTATGTGCTATCAAGTATGCAATCAGTCATGAGCTATCAGATGCCACTCCATACATGAGCTAGCAAAAAAGAATTTTGATAATTTGAGACAAGATAGTGATGATAATGAGCCAGGACCCAAGGTTGTAAGAAGAGGTAGACCACCGACCAAAAATTTGAAAAAACCACTGGGCAGGCCTTCCTTGGAGCGTGCTGGTTCAGAGTTCTCAGATGCCACTCTTGCTACTGGGGCAGAAAATGCGAATTATGATCTGAGAAAAGGACCTCAGATAATATTAATATTGTTATTGATGCATATATATATGTATATTGCCTAGGTGGTGCAGCTACAAGAAATGCATGAAAATATATTGCCACCTCCACCCCGCCTAAGAACTAGAATCACCCACGATATATTCCACTTGTTGCTCTTGTAAAAACCCTTTGTGCCATATGGCATTGGTGCATGGCCTTGGAGGCACTATAAAAGGAAGCAAGTGCAAGCAAGGCTAGCTGCTAGCTCTCTCTCTCTCTCTCTCTCTCTCTCATCTCAATAGTCTCAACCAAGAAGTAAAAATGGCAGATACAACCACAGCCGGAGGTATCAAGGCCAGCTGCAACGATAGTTGCGGCTGCCCAAATCCCTGACCCGGTGGGGTCACTTGCAGGCAAGTAACCTATGTTCGAATACGAATCCAAATTGAATTTTGAGACGTAATTTTATATTGATTCTATACGTATTACCAGGTGTACCAACACCACCGAGGCCACGAGCGGGGGTGGGGATCACATGACGTGCTCGTGCGGGTAGCACCACAGTGCTCCCCGTGCACTTGCTCGAAGAGCGTCGTCAGCAAGTGCGGCACGGGTTGCGCATGTGTGTCATGCGCTGCTTAATTAAGGGGAAATAGGAAAAAGTGTAATTCGCTTGCACAGCTGAAGTTTCCATCACAACTGTGATGCTATAGTATCATGTAATCAAAAGTAGTTTAAGACTTTCTGGCTCTATGTAAGGACTACGGTTTGTCTTCTGTCTTGTAGAAATATATATAAGTCAATAAAACTCTTCAGTGTTATAACCATATGGATCTAAAAGTTTGATGGGCTTCAAGAATTTGCAGATTCATGCTGTGAGATCCTCATGCTTATTTTACTGATTAATAATGAAATAGATAGTTTACACATATGAACATATCTTTCTTTTGATATAAGCTAGCTTGCGATATTGGAAAGGAGGAATCGAACCTAAGATGCAGGGCAAATTAATCACTTGAGTTACAAGTCCTTTTCAGATGAACATATATTTTAGTGATAAGTTTAAGGCACCATAAACCCACATGTAAGCACAGATAGAATCTGTAAAATCTGAACTAGCCGCAATAATGAAGCCTTTTGTCTGAAAAATCCTAGATGGGATGGGGTTTAAGGTTAGCAAAGGAACCATAAACTGACTATTTTTCTTCTTCTCCTCTGTCCATGTCCATGTGATAGGTTACTGTACCTTCTTTCCACAGTTCATTGTCCAGATATCTCTCATAGTAGATAACTTCCCCACTAGTCTTCACACACAATGCTGATGTGCTTCTGGCGCCATAATGTCCCTATGGAAAACAGAAAGCCTTTGAGAAATTGTGTTAAAGCAGAGATAGAGACTAGAAGGGAAGAGAGAGAGCTAGATTTACCAGCTGAGGGGCTTTCGCTACAAATATGGAGCTCAAATGGTATTCCAGTTCTGGAGGATGAACGTGAGGCAGCAAGCTTTCTTCATCATCTTTAATCGTGTTCATCATCAGTTTTTCAACCATTTCTTTCATCGGAAGATCATTGTCGCCGCCATGTTCGTGTAATAGCTCTTTGAAACTGTCTCCTAGTCGTTGAACCTGAAAAAGAAGAAGCTGATTCAAAATGATATGCAAGATGACTGGGAAATGGGAGGCTTGAGGTTTAACTAACAGAACAAATGGCAACCATGTTAAAGCAAACAAGCCAAACCAACCAAACAATGAAGCAACTGATTATGTGATTAGTCCTGTGCTAAAAAATGAAGGCTCTCCAACTTCATTGAGGAATCTATTTTTACTATTTGAAAGCAATGCAGCCAAATCAACATGCCTTATTAGTACCTTAGGCCAAGGAGAATCTAGCTTTGCATTTGACAGTACATGAATCCCAGGTGAGACCTCGGTGACAAAACTCTTGTCCTCCTTTGGTCTGTTGGTTACATAAACCATGGCCTTGGGACAAAGATCAGCCAAGATCAGATTAAACCCATTGTACTGACCTGCCTCCTCCGCAACTTCCTCAGCAAACTCCATGGCACTCTTTTTGCCCTGCAATCACAGAAATCTGTGATATTTCTCATCTTGTCTTTAACAAAAGGGATCAGTTCGATAGAAAATTAATTTGAATATTTGGACAGGAAATCAACATGCTTAGAAGAAATAGAAATAGCAACAAGCTCATATTGTCCAATGGTGGTTGAATTCATCAGAGAGAATCAGAAAAGGGACAGAGAAAGCAGAACAGGACATTAATAATTTTCTTTTAGATATTAGCTGAAGAATTGGTTAGCAATTGAATCACATGAAATGATCAAAGTTAAAACTCCCTATAGTACATTTCCACCTTTCAATTACGTACCCACTTCCTAATTTCAGTGAGGTTTTCACCTTCACCTTAAATCTTGAATCTTTTTCACTTAAGTATTAATTTCCACAAACACATGAACAGATATATGCATATATTACGTTCCACCTATTATCTCTTTACAGATATGATTCCAGACTGCAATCCAAACGAGCCCTTACTCAATTTCTAATTTTTCAATGAATTTTTCACCTACACCTTAAATCTTGAATCTTTTTCACTAGAGTGAGTATTAATTTCAGACTGCAATCCAAAGCAGGCAAAGTCCCTAAGGAAATTCAATTCATGGGTTCCCGATTCCCATCAAAATATGCAAACCAAGCTTCTTAACAACAGCTCATAGAGAACAAAAAACAAACAGCTAGAGTGGGAGATAGAGTAGATATGAAATTAAACACAAAAATCACCTCCAAGAACCGAACTGCGAGGTCCCCTCTGCTCTTAGCTTGAGCAAGGTTCTCAACTTCTCTAACATTTGTGATAAAAGCCACCTTGCCATCTCTGGTACAAGCCAGCCATGTCCCTCCTGCCAGGCCATCTCTTCCCCCTAAGATCTTCCCTCCTTCCCACCATGCCAAAGGCTTTGTTGGCGTCCAAAACCCAAAACCAAACAAACCAACTTCATAGTTTTAGCTCATTCACCCAATTAAATCAAATCAAAATCAATCAAAAAATATAAAATTAAGAACAACCCAGAAGCGTTAGACTCAACCAAAACAAACCCACTTTGTACTTTTAGCTCATTCACCCAACAAAATCAAATCAAAATCGATCAAAAAACACAAAATTAAGAACAACCCAGAAGCGCCAGACTCACCTGCTTTTAAACTCGTCCCTGTTGAACAACAGAAGGAGCGGGTAAATTGGGTGATTTTGCCATACGAACACAGCTATACACATTTGGGCTTCTTTTGGTTTTCACAATTTTTCACTATGTTGCAGAACAGGGGGTTTGGTTCCTCAAACTTACATCGAGGTCGGTCCGTCCAGGTCTGACCTCTCACCACGTAATGCGCTGGGCCCACGGAAAGAAAGCGGGTCCCATTATAGCTTCATCTTTATCAAGCTTTACACTTTTTTAAAGGATTTGCGTGGCATTTGGTGGAAACTTTTGTTTTGATTCTCAAAATGGGAACTTGTGATAGGTGTGCGTGAAACAGAGAGTCTAAAAGAGGAAACTTTCTTTCAATCACTTGGTCCAGTTGAAACCCTGCGAATGATTTGTGTCATATCATCACATGCGATGTAGTTTTAATCACCAATGCTTCTTTTTACTAGATGCCCATGCCATGAACTCACAACTAAGCAAATCATGAGACTTAATTTTAGCGATTCATCTATGTAAGAAATACCATTTACAACCAAGCAAATACCTTTTGTTATTCGAAACCTCATAGTTTGTTACTCATTCCATAGTCCATACTCAATCTTTTGAGCTTAGTCTTTACTAACAAACCAATCACAAAGATAGCAAAAGGTTTCAAATAAACATTGATAGTAAAAAAAAAATATAAATAAATTTAATATACGGGAAGAAAGACTAGAACTTGAGTGTAAGGAAACGAGCTCCCTATCCTGACTAACTGGCCTAACTAATGTTTGCTTAATTCCCCATTTTGATGATGAAAAGAAAAAATTGATGGATAAATGGTGTGAAATCCAACCGTTTTAGGATTCTTACCTTATTTGCTTTGCGCATACTTAGATAGTTTTTCATAAATTTCACCGAGTAATGAGAGCAAATTTGTACTTGTAACACCTCATTTATGTTCTATAGTCCACTCTTAAATGTTTTGGATAATTCTTAACAAAAGTAAGCCAACTTTCTCTACCCAAAATCTAACCCAAATCAAATCTATGATTTATAATCTTTCCACGCCCAACTGTGTTTCTATTATATATCACAACAGCAACAAGTACATTAAAACACACTGTGAACCTCATAGTCAGTGTCGACCCGAAAAAACAGAAAAGAAGAAAACCTCGTAGACAGTCGAAGATAAAAGACAAAACCCGAGTCAGTTGCCAGAACCGGGTTCGTTCCGACACGACTTGAGTAGTTTGGCATGCCCCGGAACACGTGTCGACTCGCCACGCGAAAGCCGTGTGAGAATCACGTGACTCGCATGCCCCTCCGTCTCAAAAGTCATTGCGCACATACAAATACAAATAAATAAAGTAAAAAATTACAAATAAACTAAAAACTGGTTTTAATTTTTAATTTTTATTTAATTTTTTTAAAAAATAACACCCTGTTTGTTGTCTCCCTAGAGAGAGAGAGAGGGGGAGAGAGAGAGAGAGGGCACCAAAAATGGGTAAGGTAGTGGAGAGGAAGAAGAAGAAGAAAGGACGGCCCTCTCTTTTAGATCTTCAGAAACGGACTCTCAGAGAACAAGAGCAGCAGCTGCAGCAACAACAACAACAGCAGCAGAAGCGCAAAAACAACTCTGCCCCTCATTCCAACCCTAATTACAGGAGTGCCCCTGCCGACTCCGCCAAGGCTCCGGTTCGTCGATCCACCCGCCGCAACCCTAATCCCGACGATAACGAGGACGAAGACGAGGGCGAAGACGAGGACGACGACGTTTCGGCCGGGAAGCGCCGCGAGAAAAAGCTCAAGCTCGTCCTCAAATTGCCTCCCAATCAGAAATCGTCGGCCAATTCCGCGTCTTTGAACTCTGGCGGCTCCGAGTCCAACGCCGATGGCGATAACGCTGCGCCGGAGGTCGATAAGAAGCGCAAAATCAATGCGATCGGCGATGGATCTGGGCTCGCTCACCCTCAAAAGGTATTGAAGTTTTGGGTTAAAATGGTGGGATTTTCGTTTGGGGTATTTTATTTCGCGGGTTCGAAGCGCCAAAAATCCCTGTTTTTTTTTGGGGTCATTTTCTGGGGGTCTGGAAAAATATACGCTGACGTTATATTTGGAAATTCAAATATTCCTTGAATTTCGCACCTTTGAACTATGTTTTTCTTGGGTTTTTCTAGAATCTTAGCAAATGGGTTGACCTGGTCCGTCTTTAGGAATTCCCTCCGGTCTTGAATTTTGCAGAACTACATAACTTTCTTGAATTTTTTTCAACTGATCATAATTGTTGGTGTTTATTTTCTGGATTTTTAAGCTCTAGCTTAAATTCATCTTTTATTTACCAAGCCTAATAATGATTTGACTGTCATATCTGCTAAAAGTTTAAATTTGTCCTTTCTCCTTTTCTTAATTTTATAATTTATTATTTCACAGTTTGTAACTGTATTTTCCCCTTTTGGCACTTTGAATGCCTGGCTACTTTGCCTTTTCACAGCTACTTTGCTAGTGGTTCCTCACCCACAATGGAAATAAATTTGGTTCATCTGCTCCTGTGCTGTTTTGGGTTACTAAATTTAATTCACTTTTGCAGGGTGAGAAGACAATTTCAGCTACAAACCCTTCAAGCGCCCTCCAAGGTTTGCTCATAATGGAAAGAATTTTCATTTCGGATTTGCATTTGGAAGCTATTTTTTTGACATCAATGAGTTTGCAATCATGTGCAGCAGGGACAGCGTTGGATTTTGGACCCTCTACGCCTTTACCTGATAAAAAGCTGTTGCTGTTCGTTCTCGACAGGCTTCAAAAGTGTGTTTTTTGGGTTTCTGAATTTGTGTTTTGCTTACTTTGTTCTGGCCTTTAAGTTTCCTGTTGGATGATATTTCTTTTTTAAATTATTTCAGGAAGGACACGTACGGTGTGTTTTCTGAACCAGTGGACCCCAAAGAGGTTAGTTTATATAATGGCGACGCATTAACATCCAGGACTGTTGTCAAGATTCCCTTTTTATAGTGAACTTTTCCTCTGCTGTGCAGCTTCCGGACTACCATGAAGTAATAGAGCATCCTATGGATTTTGGGACGGTGAAGAAGAAACTTACTAGTGGAGTGTATACTAGCTTGGAACAGTTTGAGGTCAGCTTACACTGATTTCATCTTCTTTAAATCCTACTTGCATCATCTGTTTTGTTCATAATAGTGGAATGATCTATATCCCCAAGTCTGCTTTTGGTCTTATCCTGTACCAGTGTTTGATGTGTTTTCGCCATGCTGGTTCAGTGGGTTGATTATGAGAGATTTGGTGTAATACGGTTAAAAAGGTGTGGTAAGTAGGAATCCACATAATAATCTTCTCTGAAAACACTGCCATAAGCATTTTGTATTGCTAAAATTGAGGTCTTTTGATTAGTTGTTAGTTAAATGTTAAACACTTAAGCTGTAGTCTTATTACCTTTTCATCGGTCATTTGATTTTTCTGGCAAGTTACATAATTAGTAGAGTAGGTAATTCGTCTTAATGTTCACAAATAGGTTAATATAAAGTACTTTCTATTTGTAGTGCTCAATGGGAGCATTAACTTCTAGAATTGAGTGTTTTTCTTTTCCTGTCCAGTTCTAGAATTTAGTTCACTTGGGAGAGTTAATGAAGATTCTGTTCAGAAGTGTGAAATATACTTGGGTGGCTCACTCTCTGCTTGTTAACATGGTTGTACCTAATAAGAGTAATGCAGCCTTGATCGCTGAGGCAGCTGCAGGCCTATGTGCTATCAAGTATGCAATCAGTCAAGGGTATAGAAAAATTATCCTAGAGACGGACTCTAAGGTTCTTGTGGAAGGTACAAGGGGGGCTTCAAATAATGGGCTTTGGTCAGTCAAACCGTTATTGGATGAGTATGACAAATTATCAAGCTTCTTTAGCGACGTTAGAAATTGGGTGCCTAGGCATTTGAATCGTGCCGCTCATAAGGCAGCTGCGATTGGAGCTAGAGCGGTGCAACTGGATTGTTGGGCTGTAAGGCCACCACCGTCTCTTGTGGGTGTTTTGGTCTCCGACGGCCTTCCCTGTCCTCCCGTGGAGGTCTCTGCTCAGTAATTTGATTAGGTTACTTTGGGTGTAGGCTTTATTCTAGGCTCTCTTTTTTATCCTAGTTTGCTTGCATTTTGTTTGTTTTTCTGTCTTGTTGCTTTTGCTGGCGGTCTTTGCGCCTTTTATTGAAGTATTTTCAGACCCAAAAAAAAGAAGAGTAATGTCACCTAGAGTGATTTCCTTGGCTACCAACTTATCTTTTTCTAAATGGCTCCTTGTCTTCATTCAGTGACTTAATAGA
This sequence comes from Prunus fruticosa, assembly GCA_018703695.1. Lineage (NCBI taxonomy): Eukaryota > Viridiplantae > Streptophyta > Magnoliopsida > Rosales > Rosaceae > Prunus > Prunus fruticosa. Next base: position 37,182,573 of record CM031924.1, on the reverse strand, counting down.
GAATGTTGCATGAAGGAAAATATTTGTTGTTTCCACAACTCTTAAGCGCCTTTGCTTGCCTACTTAATGGACTACCTTCAATTTAAATTCTTTGGTTGCGATGTTCTTGGGAACACGTACTTGCTGTTTTTAGCAGAATGCATAGTGTTATGTAAAGGAGATTAAACACTGCAATTTAGTGATACAATGTAATTGTGATCGCCTCCCCTGAAGCAAAAAGATCAGATGTTCTGTTGCATTTGTCAAAAACAGAAATTGTTCTTAGTGCGTGATATAGATGATGTATTGTGGAGGATGCTCTGGGAGGAGGTTAGCAGATGTTTCCACCCTGAAAGTTGGGCCACCGCCATGTTGCTTTTGCAGTTATAGACTGCATATAATTCACTCCTTGTTTAGTTTAAGCAATAAAAATTTAACCATGTATCGATGTTATGCAATCTACTTGATTAAACGTTATACGTTCCAAGAATTCACTGATACATGTGCTTTATTCTAAAATATATTTTTTAATAGAGTACTACATTACAAATTTTTTCTACTGTTGAAAAATAGGCATAGAACTTGGATTAGGCCATTGGAGAATCGAGTAATTTTGTTTTTAACTATTGAAAAATTAGCCATAGAATTGCATTAGGCCATTGGTGAAGGAGTGATGCTCTGCAATATTGCAAGAACTTTGGTTCATCAGAATTAAAATTTGATTTATGATTTTGCAGAGTGATATCTTCTTAATCTGCTCCAATGCAATGCAGTACAATGCCCCAGATACCATATATTTTCGGCAGGTACAGTTAGATCCAGCTCTTTTTCTTATCTCATTTGAGGCTATCTATGTGTTGTCTGAACTTTGATGGCTTCTTTCCAGGCGCGCTCCATACATGAGCTAGCAAAAAAGAATTTTGATAATTTGAGACAAGATAGTGATGATAATGAGCCAGGACCCAAGGTTGTAAGAAGAGGTAGACCACCGACCAAAAATTTGAAAAAACCACTGGGCAGGCCTTCCTTGGAGCGTGCTGGTTCAGAGTTCTCAGATGCCACTCTTGCTACTGGGGCAGAAAATGCGAATTATGATCTGAGAAAAGGACCTCATTTTTCGGACAAGTCTGGTTTAGCCGATTCATCTGGGCGATTCCATGGTTCACGAAATAATGATGTTTATACTAGTTGGTTAGCTGATAACAAATTTGAGAGGAATGATGACTTCACAGGTTTGAGTTACTTTTCTGTGTTTATCAATTATGGTGTTGCTACATATATCCATTTAACAGGCTTGATGGATCTTTGATTATTGATTTAAATCTGTCTTCTGTTCTGTTCTGTTCTCTTTTTCCAAAAAAAATTATCTCAGGTACCATGTTGCGGGGTAATTCGAAGCTTGGGAGAAAACAATTTGTTTTTGATGAGAACAGGCGCAATACATATAATCAATCTCACCCTTCAGCTGGTGGACGAGAGTCATCAGTGTTGACTACATTTGATGGAGAAAGGAAACAGCTAATGGCTGTACGTATACAACTGTTGTTCAATTCTCTAAGTTTATACTTGTGTTTCTGAATTTGGTCACAACTTTGCATAAGGACCATGTACATTAGTGGTGGAGGATACCTTAGTATGAATACCTAGATATATTTAGGGGGCACTGTGAGAGATTTTCATTGGGATGGTTTCACAATTTTTTTCCTCCTTTCCTATTGTATTAATCAGAAGTTTCCTGCTTCCTGCCTTTTGGTGGACGATTTCATATTTTGCTACCTTTCGCGGACTTTACTTTGTGTGGTCTGTTGACTTGTCTTTTATGTGAATCAGGTAGGGCTTCACTCGGACTATGGTTATGCAAGGAGCCTGACCCGATTTGCTGCAAATCTTGGACCTGTTGCTTGGAACATTGCTGCAAAGAAGATTGAAAGGTCTTTGCCCCCTGGTGTTAAGTTTGGCCCTGGGTGGGTTGGAGAAAATGATGTTGTGCTACATAGGCCACTGCTATTGGCCTCAGCCTCACTAGGGCAGCCATATTCATCAGAGCCCATTCCCATCCGTGCAAATTCATCTTCTGCAGCTACATCTTGCTCTGTTGAGCCTAACGGAGTTAAATCATCAGACAAGCCTTCAGGACATAACTCATCAGAAAAGCGTGTGCCTTCTGTTCCTTCAGCGCTGGAAGGCCATATAAGCAGGCCTCCTCCTCTGGCTGCTGCTACCTCATCACCCCACGTAGCCGCTAATAAATCTCCTGAACCCCTCACTGGAAAAGCAGAAACTGTTGAAGGATCGAACTCTCGTACTGGGTTTAATATGAGCAGCAATCTTGGTGTAATTAGGCCAAGACCTCCATTTCAGATCCATCAAAATTCTGTAATCCAACCTGGGATCAATGGATTTAATGGAACATATGGATTAAACGTTCCTGCTCAGATGGGAAAGCTAGTTGGATTGGCCAGGCCTGGTGGTTTTAACTTCCAGTCATCTCAAATGCTTGATACAGTCTCTAGGACTAATAGTAGCTTCATCCAACCATCAGCGTCAACCAGCTTAAATTCAGAAGAAACAAAGTTTTCTGAAAATTTGGGTACGATAAACTCTTCCAGTTCATATCCAAATTCTGTGAAAGAGGCACTGGCAGCCCGGACATTGGGGATTCCTCCCCGGCCGTCTTTGCTAGGGTTGTCACAACAGCAGAAACCTGATTCAGGATTGTCACCACAACAAAAACCCGATTCAGTTCCACCAGATCTGAACGTCAGATTTCAGTCCCCAGGTTCGCCTAGTTCTAGCCGGACTGATTCAGCGCAGCCAGATTTAGCATTGCAGCTCTGAGAATAATTGATTTTTTTCCCTCCTATTTTCCATTCTCCTTTGATTAAGTTAACCATAGAATGGTGGTGATTCACTTCCTCCTAGTGATGAGATGATAGGTCTCTCTTTAATGCGGAGCGAAGCCTCGCCTAACAGTACTGTAAAGGAGTAGGTTTGTTCATGTACAGATTAATGTATCCTAATTCTTAGGTCCACAAGTAAAAGAAAGGTTTCATTTGTATCGATTGAAACCATGATTTAGCTTAGATGCGTTCCTGATGATGTACGATAGCTATTTTACATTTAGAATCCTTGTTTAGTCCAAGGAGTGTATCTCTGCTTGCCGATGATGTAATGTAATGTAACATTTGAAATCTTTGTTAGTCTAAAGAAATAAAGTTTGCTCGAGATCCGATAATGTGTTCATAGCTTTATACGGTGACATTATGAGTCGCATGAATGGTTCTTGCAACTTGTAATATAATCACTCTTATCTCATATGATACAACTTCATTTTGGAAAAGTTTAAATGTGCTTGGATGCAGGCGACTTATTGGCGCATCAAGCTATGAAACTAATGTTTTTCTTTTGACCGTGTGTGATTGTAAACTGTTGATGTAAGTAGGTTTTACAATCAATACTCACGTAAGCTATTGTTGCTAGTATAACTCTAAATCCGAATGTTGTTTGTTCATGCAATTACGAACCTAAGATGTTTAAGTTTTTATCCTCTTTTATACCAGGTCACTTGTACGGATTCATGGTTAGATTCACACACACCAGAGACTCAACATTTTTACCTTCTCTTTTTCCAGAACCGTCTGTTTTCTTTGGGTCGTACCAAATTGTCTTGTTACTGAAAAGTCTATCACAGGTTTGACTTTTTGATCATGATCCATGACGAGGGCCCGGGGACGATGGACCATGCGAGTTGTGGCTCTGAGAGAGACTTGGTCAACAAAAGCATGATGCAAAATACAACTTTATTCTTCTTTTCTTTCTGAAATCAGAAATTGCTAATCTATGACAAGCTGTCACCTTGGATCATGTGGGTTCCTTCCTAGATACCAACAAAAAAACAGCAAATGAAGACAAGGTTTTACATTTTAATGACAAAGGTTAAGAATGAAAATAGCGGACCTAAAATTTGGTAAGTTTGGTTCTTTCTAATGTAAGTTCGAGAGCTGGATAATTGGGCTCTTTGAAGGAAAGAAAGTTGTCAAGTTCAATGGCTAACAACAGGAGGTCAGTCAAACACTCCATGGTCAGTCGCATTGACCCAAATTGCATTTTGAAAAAGTTTTCTGCTCTCCAGTGAAAAGATGATTTGATATACATTAAAAAGAATTTACAGGCAGAACAGAAAGACCTCTTTGTTTAGGACAATCGTACTAACTAATAATAATAGCGTGACCGACAATTAAGTTATTTTTTTCAGTCAGATGTCTCTTTGGATATTTATTAATTTATTAATTTCAACTCTCTCTCTGGTTGCTTTCTTTGAATGGAAATTGTTTCCTTGACTGACTGATTCACAAGGCCACGGCAGTTGACTTAGAAAAACAACACCATTTTAGTCTGCTTTCTGCATTACCCAGGGACCTCTTAACCGTGTTTTTTTTTATTGAATCGGTCTTTAAGACTGAAAGCTCTCATTTTGTCCTTCCTTTGGATGCTAAATTGGGTGAAGTACACAAAACACAGACATAACGAAGTCGGAGGTTTTTTATTTATTCGTTTGTCCGTTTTCTTTTTCTTTCTTTGGATAGTGGAGGGAGAGAGGGAAGAGAGAGAAAGAGAAATACCCATTTAGTGGTTGAAGCTTGAAGGAGATAGAATAGTTGATAAGACCAGACAAGGAGAAAAGGACCAGTTTAGGCACATCAAATTCTTCATCTTCATCTGTTTGTCCACATAGCATCCAACAAGAAGAGAAAAGAGAGAGAGACAAAGATGGGGATTTGCTGGGGTTCTCCAGCTGGGAACCCAACGCCAGTAACTACTGGTGATCTCACTACAGGTAGCCCACAAGTAAATTTTGATGATTTGTTCTTGTCGTTCACCAGATTCCATTAACTCTTCAAATTTTCATTTGGGTTTCGTTGCATTTGAATTTTTCTCTTACTAGATTTTGAGCAATGCCTATGATCAATTGAAATCCAAACTTCATGCCAAAGTTCCTTCTTTTCAAATGCAAAATTATGTTTCTGAACTATGTTTTGACCAGTAATTGAATAATGAATATTCTGATCTGGTTCATTATTCAAGTTACTAGATTTTGTTTCTCTTGGAATTTCTTGGATGTCAAGTGAAAGTTGATATTCTTGTGACTTGCTACATGACGAAAAAAAAAAAAAAGTTCATTTTTTTCATGTGAGTGTCATTTCTAACTTTATACTGTTTCTTCTTCAGGGGTCATTAACATATCTCAGACAACCAGTAACATCACATCTTCAGGGGGGAGTACTATATCTCGGAATAGCCAGTTCTCAGCAGCAAGTGGCGATGAGGCCAGTCCACATGGGCAGATCTTACCCACCCCAAACTTGAGGATGTTCAGTTATTTAGAATTGAAGGCTGCAACCAGAAACTTCAGATCAGATACAGTTCTTGGGGGAGGGAGGCTTTGGGATGGTCTTCAAAGGTTGGCTTGATGAAAAGGCACCAACCAAGTCTGGAAAAACCACAGTGATTGCTGTGAAAAAATTGAGTTCTGAGAGCTTGCAAGGGTTTGAGGAATGGCAGGTAATTTAACTCGACTTGGGAAATAATTAATATAATTGGTGACGTTCAATTGTTTTTGTCTTAGCAGTTTAGCTTGTTACCTCTAAGCTTAATTTTAAATGACCCTTTAGATAGGTTAATCCAAATTGGAAAATATTGTTTTGAGATGTTAGAATCTTGTAGACGAAAGTTAAACTGTGAATTAGTTAACTATCTTTGAAACTTCGATTGCTGTGGTATCCACTGCTTATTTAGGAGGGTGGAGTGCCGATTGGTTTATCCAGCTGGTGCCCTGAGTCCACAACAACTTAAGGGAGATATAGAGTTCAGAGTGATAAAACAATTTGATGATATTGTGGATTCTAGTTGAATAAAAAAGGGCCAAGTCGCTAGAGTTCTTTTATTCCAAACCCCTCAACTCAAGCCCTGATCTCTCTCTCTCTCTCTCTCTCTCTCTCTCTCTCATCCATTGCACACATACATAAATTGTACATTTGCAGGATTTCTCGTGTATTTGACCAGTTTTCTAAAAGTATAAAGTTTGTAAACAGTGTATCAAGTCAATTTAGTTTACACATTGTGTGCTTATCTGATTGTTATTTTTTGGTGCAGTCAGAGGTGAATTTCTTAGGGCGACTATCTCATCCTAATCTTGTAAAGCTATTGGGATACTGTTTGGAGGACACGGAGCTGCTGCTCGTGTATGAGTTCATGCAAAAGGGTAGCTTGGAAAACCATCTATTTGGAAGTAAGAAAAGAAGCATAAATAAGTTTTGACATAACTGGGTATACATGCAAGCATTTCCCTGTGTGCAGGCATATGGGTGTTTACAAGTGATGCAAGTTTGTCATACGTTTTTCAAATCAGCAAGTTCTTCATATGTTTTTGAAACACATCAAGTTCGTTTTTTGCCTTTGCCTTACACTTCATGGTCTTTTTACTTCTGCAGGGGGCTCAGCTGTTCAGCCACTTCTGTGGGATATACGGCTTAAAATTGCAATAGGAGCAGCTCGAGGCTTGGCTTTTTTGCATACATCAGAGAAGCAAGTAATCTATAGAGATTTCAAAGCTTCAAACATACTACTTGATGGGGTAAACTTCTATTTGATTATGAACAGTTATCGAGAACTAAGCTAATGACGGCAGATATCTTATAGTACTCATTTCCTTGGCATGTTTTCAACCACTTCCTGTGCAACCTATCTCATTCTTGTCCACCATATCATGCTGGTGAAAGAAACATCAAATCAGTATTATGAATAAAATCATGTGTAATTCAAATAATTATACTCTTACAAAATCAAAAAAGGAAAAAATTAGTAATGATACTCTTAGGCTTTAGCTCAATTGATAAATCATGAGGTTCGGTTTCACAGTAGCTTTTAAGTTTGAAGCTTGGTTAGAAAATACTGACTAAATTATATAAAAAAAGAAACTCAGAAGTTGCTTATCGACTGACAAATTAAACTTGTTTTTGCTTTTTTTTTTTAACTTTTTGTTGTATTGCAGTCATATACCGCCAAGATATCCGACTTTGGCTTGGCAAAAATGGGTCCTTCAGCTAGTCAATCGCACGTGACAACACGAGTTATGGGTACATATGGTTATGCTGCTCCTGAGTATGTTGCCACAGGTAATTCTATGTAACCTGTTGAATTTGTGGGCTCCTTGGTTTGGCCAAATTCAAGTTAATTCCATGACATTCTTCATATCATGTTTGATTGAACAGGGCATTTGTATGTGAAGAGCGATGTGTATGGTTTTGGTGTTGTTCTGGTCGAGATGTTGACAGGCTTGCGTGCACTTGATACAAATCGTCCGAGTGGGAAACATAATTTAGTGGACTGGATAAAGCCATTCCTATCAGATAAAAGAAAATTGAAAGGAATTATGGACCCCCGGTTGGAGGGAAAATATCCTGTCAAAGCTGCATTCCGAATTTCTCAGCTTGCTCTAAAGTGCATTGAATCTGAACAGAAAAACCGGCCATCAATGAAGGATGTTGTGGAGACATTGGAACGGATTGAATCTGCCAATGAACATTCAAGGGAGCCTAGGCCCCGTTTAACTCATCCTATGGCTCATCGACAAGGCCAGAAGCCGCTGCATCATCGCTCGCCGCTTCACCCCAGGCTGGATGGGAATCAAACCTACCAACAGTCGCCTCGAGTGCGGTAACTCTGATCCGACTGCTGTCAAGCAAGCGCAGACCTTTCCTTAGGCAAGATCATGTCAAAAAGTTCCCATTTCTTCATTAATGGGAGGTTAGAATGAGTTTGTTGTTGTATTGAACTGGGTATGTTTTTGTTAGCAGTGAAAGTGTAATTATTGTGTAGCTTTGGTGATTTGAGAGCCTGGAAACTTGTTTAGTAGAGCCATTAGTTATGATTTTTCAGGCGGCAAAATTTATAGTTACATGCCACCACAACCCAACCCCTCCATTTTGCTATCAATTCATTGATTGTCAGGTTACCTTTTACTTTTGTAAGTTTGTAATGAAATGAAATGAACAAATTTACAATTATTTTGTATATCAAAAGCAAAGCTGAAGAAATTCCTTGAGCATTTTTACCTCTGCAAGGGTAAATTTATCACAGTAATTGAATAATCATGTAAATGTATCTGTAAATCAGTGCTCATAAGCAATTTTATTAAAAGATCGTGGAAATTTGTTAGAAATTCGGGTGCTTATGTAGAAAGCTCTTTTATGCTTTTATACACACTTTTAAATAGGTCTGTCAATGCAGTCAAAAATACTTTTGATTGTGAAAAAGTGCTTTTAGCAAGTCTAGAAACACTCCCTCCCAAACATAACGTGCCATGAAGAAGTTATGACTTTGAGGAAGGCTCCAAAATGGCCATGTCGTTCGACTGTTTAACGCGGACCTCTTTATGACATGTCGTTTTTGTAAAAAGGAAAAAGAAAAAAAAAAGGGAACGACCATGTCGTCGTAATGAATCGGAAATTCAGAAATAGAAGCGATTCTCACTCTCTCTCTCTCTCTCTCTCTCTCCTCCTCTGTACATCGGCAATGGAAGTTCGTCTGCTTGTCCTCTGCATCTCATTGGTAAACAATTTACTTTCTCTTCATTTTTCATTCCCTCTCAACGGACCGTTCACGACGATTCTGCTTGGAATTGGATCGCGCTTCTAAATTGCTTTGACCCTGTCTATGCATTGCGTGCTCTTTGGGGCTGTCGTTGTGGTTTTCTAGGGTTTTATGCAGATTGATTAATGCTAATCTTACTTTGGTAGTTAATGCTGTATTGATCTGGCTCTGTATCAATTAATTTCAGATTCGGTATTAAATTCTGCCTTTGATGTATCTATTCATTCAGGTTGCTTTACACTGTGTTCTAGTTGGAGCAGATATATCTGATGCTTCAGCAAGGTATGATCCTTTTTGTTCTTGATTTTCAGATTTTCTTCTTTTGATTTTATCCAATTCGTTACTCTCTCATCGTTTTGATTGCTGTTGGTGATTTCCTTTCATATGCATTTATTTCAGTCGAAGAGATATCAGTAAATATCAACCGTTGTGTGATTGCGAGCAATGCCAAGACAGCAAGGTTCTCATCCCATCTTTTGAAATTTGATGTTAATTTTAGTAACTATGCACTTGTGGTGATACTATTATAGTTATGCAACCTGTAAGAGACACACTTCTTTAGTTGTTTGTGATTTGGTATCCCTTTGATATCTTTACATGGGGTTGTGTACGTTTCCTTTTCATCAGCATGCTTGTAGCAGTTGATTTATTATCTTTATTCAAGATAGGTTTGAAAAGGGTACTTCGAAAAAGTTGAAGTCCAGAATACCTGAGCAACGAATTACAGAACAGAACCTAAGTTAGCAATTATAGTTTCTGCATGAGTAAGTTCAGACTTAGTAATGTAGATGACTAAATATTTAGTATATTATATCCTTTGCGATTCTTCTTGATGATCTAAGGAAATGCATTATGCCGAAGGGAATAGTTCCAATAGAGTTGTATTTTGATCTTCAATCATTTAAGTTCCCTCACTGATCGCTATATGAGAGAGGGAGGGAGAGAGTGATGAACAGGGGAAGAGAACATGATACCTGTGGAGCTATATAAATGATTGATAGAATTCATATGATAGGTGGTAATAGAGTTGATTAATTGCTGAAGGGATATGTATCTTTGACAGACACCCACAAACCCTTCCTTCATATGTTCATCTTTATCTTTAATTGAAATGGCTTTTATGTAAACAACGTGTCATATTGCAAAATCTTTACTATATGGTCAAATGCTGACTGAACAGGAAGAAGGTGTATCTTCTGTCATTGGAGCCAGCACTCTTCCAGATGAAAAGGTAATTGGTTAAGGGTACTTTTCTTTTTGTTCAGAGTAGATAACATTGGTGCTTATGTTTATCGTATTCCACACAGAATATTGACATAATTGCGACATACAGCAACAATCTTGGAGCTGTGCGGAGTAGTAGGGTTAAAATGGGGGATCTTTCTGCTTCCTGGGTCTTGGAAAATCCTATTGATGGAAGGCATGACCATCCAAAGAGTTTTCAGGTATTGGATATTCAGTTTCCTTTCATATTGGAGGCAATGAATGCCATGTAGATAGATCTTTCACAACCTTTAATATTTCTATTTGTTTTAGCTCAACTGGATTGGAGTTGTATTTTGTAGATAGAAACATTGACAGGAAATTTACTAGTTAGTGCTAATTTCCAGATGGTTGAGGATCCATTTCAATCTGGAATGACCTTTGAAGAGAAGACTGAGCACCCTCCAGATGATCATCAAGCTGGAGAAGGTGAACTCCCATATTCTCGTCTATCATCAATGAGCCCAGTGAAGCTCAAGCGGCGGGTGAATTTTCAAATGCTTCTTATTTTACTTCACTATAATCGTTTTGTTCTGTTGGGTTGGGGTTTTGATGGTTTTCCTGGCCTGTTAGGAAATGCGGCAAGAAAGGAGGAATCTTCGGACTGCAGAGTTGATAGGAAAAGATAAAGAAGCTAATAACCAGATGGCAGCAGCAGCAATTGAACGATCAAAAGGCTTTGACCCCATTGTCAAGGGAAAGTACAGCATATGGCGAAGTGATTATGAAAGCCCAAATTCTGATTCAACCTTGAAACTTATGCTGGATCAGATTATAATGGCCAAAGCTTACGCAAACATTGCCAAGTCTAAGAATGAAAGCGATCTTTATAATTCTCTCATGAAACACTCTAAACTTAGTCAGCATGCTATCGGAGAAGCGACTTCTGATGTTGAGCTTCATTCGAGGTTTTGGCTATTCTTTATCTGGTTGCAAGCTTACCAGGGTCGGTCTTGAGTTTTCATGCTTAGTTTTTTATTTATTTTATTTATCCTTTTACCAGTGCACTTAACCGAGCAAAAGCAATGGGTCGCGTTCTCTCTATAGCAAAGGACAAATTATATGACTGCCTCACTGTGGAAAGGAAGCTAAGAGCCATGCTTCAGTCAACTGAAGAGAATGTAAGTGATCTGAAGAAAAAGAGTGCATTCTTGACTCAGCTTGCTGCAAAAACAGTCCCTAAACCGTTACATTGCCTTCCTCTACAACTTGCATCCGACTATTTCTTGCTGGGTTATCATAGTAGAGAGGATGTAAACAAAGAAAAGCTTCAGGATCCTTCTCTCTATCACTATGCCATCTTTTCCGATAATGTTCTAGCGACATCAGTGGTTGTTAATTCTACCGTGCTGCATGCGAAGGAACCCAACAAGCATGTTTTCCATGTAGTCACCGATAAACTAAATTATGCTGCTATGAGAATGTGGTTTCTTGTCAACCCGCCTGTAGGAGCAACAATCCAAGTTGAAAACATTGATGATTTCAAGTGGCTGAATTCTTCTTCGTGTTCTGTTCTCCGTCAACTTGAATCTGCCAGACTTCAAGAATATTATTTCAAGGCAAATCATCCTTCATCTCTCTCTCTGGGTTCCGATCATCTCAAATATCGGAATCCAAAATACTTGTCCCTGCTGAATCATCTCAGATTCTACCTTCCTGATGTTTACCCAAAGTTGGACAAGATCCTATTTTTGGATGATGATATTGTAGTTCAGAAGGATTTGACACCTCTTTGGTCTATTGATCTTCAAGGGATGGTAAATGGTGCAGTGGAGACCTGTAAAGAGAGCTTCCATCGGTATGATAAATATCTCAACTTCTCAAATCCAATAATCTATGCAAATTTCGATCCAAATGCTTGTGGCTGGGCATTCGGCATGAATATCTTTGACTTGAAGGAGTGGAGGAAGCGAAACATCACTGGAATATATCATCGTTGGCAAGACATGGTAAAGTTTCATTACATTCATTTCTTCCCTTGATCCCCATTTTTTATTCTCAACTCATATTACATATTCTTGTTGGTTGCTTAATTTTTTTTTATTTTTTAAACTTTATGCCTGTTTTATTATGTAAGCTAGGTGTGTTCAAATTTTATGGCGAATGATGATGGAATAACTGTTTTGCAGAATGAGGATAGAACTCTTTGGAAGCTTGGTACATTGCCACCAGGACTGATAACCTTTTATAACCTGACCCATCCGCTGGATCGGGGCTGGCATGCGTTGGGACTCGGCTACGACCCAGCCCTCAATCAAACAGCAATAGAGAATGCAGCTGTTATACATTACAATGGAAACTACAAGCCATGGCTAGATTTGGCTATTTCAAAGTACAAGGCATACTGGTCAAAATATGTAATGTTTGATAACCCTTATCTTCGACTTTGTAGCATCAGTGAATAGAAGAAAACTAAACACCCCCTCCCCCTTCAAACACACATGCTCTTGTAAAATTTTTTGTCCAAAGAAGAAATGGAAATTCAAAATTCTTTATTTCTATCAGAGATGTTGTTATGCGTCCAGGAAGAGAACAGGACGTTTCTGCAAAAGATTTCTCCCAAGTTACAATTCGGAAAAATTGCCGAAAACCTTTATGAGAAAAAGAATTGGACTGAATTTTTTACCCAGAGGAGTGTGTATTTTGCTCAAAAACGCTTGTCAACTAAGGAGAAATTCTTCCCTGCGACTGCCACTGATGTTGCTAATTCATTTATGTTATAAAATGTGTATTTATTTATTAATACTATACTCGAACTCTACAAATATCGAACTTTATTACAATTTACAATAAGAGTCCATGATAATCGCATATGCGTATGTGCGGCATATTGGAAATGCGTTTCCGAAGCATTCACTTGAGTGTTTCTAATTGCAATTCGAGGCTCAAAGAGTTATCATCTAATGGAAAATGGCAAGACCTGCTCTGCCACTACCATGAAATCAAGAAAGCTGGATTTCAACTAGCAGACCCTTCAGCCTTCCCTCCTATTCTCAAAGCATGTTCAAATCTTCTCTCTCATACCTATGGAAAGTCAGTACATGGATGTTTGATCAAGAATGGATTTGAATCCTACACTTCCATTGGTAATTCCACCATGGACTATTACATCAAAACAGGGGACCTAGATTCTGCATTGGGTGTTTTTAACTGTATGAGGAGCAGAGATGGAGTTTCTTGGAATATATTGGCTTATGGGTACCTTGATGGGGGTGATTTAGTACAAGGGTTGTGGTGGTTTAACAAGGCTAGGGTTTGTGCTGCTGGGTTTCAACCTAATACTTCTACTTTGGTGCTTGTAATTCAAGCTTGCCGTCGCCTTCGAGCTAAGTATGAGGGTCTGATAGTACATGGTTACGTGATTCGAGGGGGGTTTTGTTCTGTATCTTCAGTTCAAAACTCTTTGTTGAGTCTGTATGCAGAAGAAGCTGACATGGACAGTGCGCAGAAATTGTTTGATGAAATGCGTGACAAAGATGTCATCTCTTGGAGTGTGATGATTGGTGGTTTTGTGCATTGTGAGGAAGCTCAGATTGGGATGCTGATGTTCCAAAAGATGGTATATGAGCGTGGTATTGAGCCAGATGGTTTATGTATGGTCAGCATTCTTAAAGCATGCACTCATTTGAAGGACTTGACCATGGGAACATCGGTCCATGGGTTGGTAATCTATAGAGGTTTAGATTGTGATCTGTTTGTTGGAAACTCTTTAATTGATATGTATTCCAAGTGTCAGGATGCAGATTCTGCCTTTAAAGTTTTTGACGCGATGCCACGAAGAAATAGAGTCTCATGGAATTCCATTTTGACGGGATTTGTCTTTAATGAGAGGCATTTGGATGCCCTAACACTGTTTTATTCTATGGGGAAGGAAGGAATTGAGGCAGATGAAGTGACACTTGTGAATGTTCTTCAAACATCCAAGCATTTGCACATGTTTCATTGCAAGTCCGTGCACTGTGTAACAATCAGGCGGGGATACGTATCAAATGAATTACTCCTGAATTCTCTCATTGATACTTATGCAAAGTGCAATGATGTTGGCCTTGCCTGGAAACTTTTTAATGGGATGAAGAAAAGAGATGTGGTTTCATGGAGCACCATGATTTCAGGGTTTTCCAGTTGTGGTAGACCTGAGGAAGCAATTACCGTCTTCCATGAGATGATGCAGTTGCAGGCACAAGATCAGAAGCCCAATGAGATCACCATTATAAATCTTTTGGAGGCTTGTTCAGCTTCAGCTGAATTGAAGAGGTCAAAATGGGCACATGGAATTGCTATTAGAACAGGTTTGTCAGCAGAAGTAGCCGTTGGCACTGCAATTGTTGACATGTACTCGAAATGTGGGGCAATAGGAGAATCAAGAAAGGCCTTTGGACAAATTCTTGAAAAAAACACTGTGTCATGGAGTGCCATGATAGCAGCATATGGAATGAACGGTCTTGGCCATGAAGCCTTAGCTTTGCTTGCAGAAATGAAGCTGTATGGTTTGAAGCCCAATGCAGTGACCATTCTTTCTGTGCTATCTGCCTGTAGCCATGGAGGCTTGGTTGAAGAGGGTGTTTCCTTGTTCAACTCAATGGCTCAGGATCATGGAGTTGAACCAAGACTGGAACATTACACTTGCATAGTTGACATGTTGGGTCGAGCGGGGAAGCTTGTAATGGCAATGGAGTTTATCAAAAAAATTCCACAAGATTTGAAGGCGGCTGCCCGGGCAAGCAATGCTTGGGGTGCACTATTGAGTGCTTGTAGAAGCTATAGGAACAGCGAAGTTGGTCTAGAAGCTGCCTCTCATGTCCTTGAGTTGGAGCCTGGAAACTCAGCCGGGTATTTACAGGCATCAAGTATTTATGCAGCAAGCGGGTTGTGGGTTGATGCTGCAAGTATGAGAAGCTTGTTGAAGGAAAGAGGGGTTAGGGTTGTGGCTGGCTACAGCTTAGTGCATGTTGGTCACAAGGCATGTAGATTTGTTGCTGGAGATCATTCACCAGCTCATGATGGAAATACACACTCTATGCTTCAACTGTTGCATGCTTGTATGAAGGCTGAAAAGAGGAATATTGTTGATGACTTGGATTTAATTGAATAACTTTATTTATTTTTGCTCTAAGAAAAAGGAAAACGAGACTTCAAAGCCAATCTCGTGGACTTCGAAACTCCATTTACAAAGAGTATATACAAGAAATTTACATATTCATAGCCGTGTTATCCATCGACACCCACCCCCAATGACTATCAGGCTCGTAACACTAGAAATTGACGAAAATAATCAAAATTGAAAATTGAAAACAATTACCAACCTAAAAATTAACTATTATTAATGAGTTGGGCTTGGGCTGTTTGAAAGTAAGTATTATTAATTAGTTGGGCTTGGGCTGGGCATTTGATGTTATTAGTCTTTTTTTTTTGTCATTCACACCCAAAGATTGTTTTCTAATTTTTTGAACCTGAGTGGAACTATTGGGGGTAGTTTTACTGTGGTGCCACCCAGATGCATTTGATATTATTAGTTCAGTTGTACAATTTATCAATGTCGCCCCCTCGTAGTCAAAAAGCATAGAATCACTCCAACAAGCACTGATTGACTATTGTTATCACAATTAATTAGGGGCTACTTCACTTAAATGATTGATTGCCCTTGTTGGTTTTGGAGATGAGTGTTGTTATTTTCACCTCTTGTGCTCTTCACTCACATTATCTTTAGTATCAGTATTTTTCGATCTCAAATCTTTAATTAGTATTTTTTCCATCGTATAAATAGATAACAAAAAGGGATCCCGAGTCTCTTAGAGCTGACAATATTGTACATGACCCGTTAATACGACACGAATTCACACGAAAAATTTAGTATTCGGGTTTGAGTTATCGTGTCATGTTAATATCGTGTTGACCCGTTAGCCACCCGTTAAGCTAACGGGTCATTTCAATGCTCATTCGCAAATACACGAACCAACCCGTTAAGCGGGGTTAATTTTGTAATTTTCAATTCTAAAGAAAAAACCCTCCTAACCCTGCATCTCTTCATTCCGCGTCGTCTGAGTCTGGGAGTCTCCTCCTCTCCGCATCTCTCTCTCTCTCTCTCTCTCTCTCTCTCTCTCTCTCTCTCTCTCTCTCTCTCTCTCTCTCTCTCTCTCTCTCTCTCTCTCTCTCTCTCTCTCTCTCTCTCTCTCTCTCTCGTCCTCACCTTCTCCTTCTTCTTGCAATCTCTCCTCTCTCTATCTTTCAAGATCTTCCCCTGCCACATCCTCTCTCAAGGTACAAATGTTTTTCAAGATCTATCCTTCTTCTTGCAACCCAAAAATTTGTTCATTCTTTTTTTTGAGTGAAAACCAAGGTATCCCCCGCGCGATTGCGAGGACTAACCCTCGAGGTACTACCCACTTTCATATAACAAGGCCACTGCAAACACAGAATTCATATATAAAAAGTTGAAGTTTGAGGACACAAAGATAAGAACAATACTACAGCTAGGTCCACCAAACACATAATTCGTTTGCAATGATATTTATTTTTTCAGCATGTATTATTTGGGAATGATATTTGTTTGGAATGACACATATTTTTTGGGCATGAACGAACTGTTTGCATTTAAAATTTGTTAAAAAAATATAGGTTTTTTAAATTTTTATTAAAAAGTTTATTTTCTTAATGGGTGGAACGGGTTGTGTAGTGAGATTCACGAATTGTAGCAGGTCGTGTTCGTGTTTGATATTTTCCACCTGTTTTTTTATTCGTGTCATGTCGTATTAACCCGTTAAGAAAAGCGGGTTGACACAAACACGACACGAACATTGCAAACATCGACATAAATGCCAGGTCTAGAGCCTCTACATTTAGTTCTTGTGCATTTACTTGCATTTCACAATATTTAAACTGTTCAAATAATCCAACTGTTTAAGACATGACACATGGCATGTGAGTAAACTTTTAAAAATTAATAATAAAAAATTAATCTAATCACAAAATTCAGTGAAAACCAACTCTCCCCCTCCCCACCACTAGCCACTCCAACGCCACCCATACGAGATGCCATTTCTCTGTCTATTTTTATGGCCAAGCCTAACCCCTCAGAAATTACAAATCTATCCCCCCTTAAACCATGATATAAGCAGGGTGTCAATACAAATCAAAATACTCAATATCGAGAACCCTGGTTTTGTGGAGATTCACTATTATACTCAATATAGGAGCCTAAATTATATATCAAAAAAACTTATATGAAATGGACTTTAAAAACACACCCAAAGCTTATTCACAACATAACAAAAAGGCTTTTAACTTCTTATAAATTAAAAAACAAGCCCAACCCCAAAACATTCAATAGGGAATCTAAGTAATTTAATAATCAATATTAAATTAGTGCTAAGAATGAGTATATGACTAAATATCTCTATATTTTTTTTTGTCAATTGAGTACACTGAAAAGGCCGGTGAGTGGAGAGGTTGAGTGGTTGATTGCTGGAATAATTTACCGATGCATTTTGATATTACATATAATACTTTAGGTTATAATCATACTTTGGTGGATCGGTTATTTTTAATTTGTATGTGTTCTTACTAGCCCACTTTCCCCACCCTCCCCAATTCTTCCCAGCCCCCTCCCCATCTCGCCTTTCGTGCAGAGGGGTGCGGTTTTTCAGTTTATGTTTTATTTTTTATTTAAACAATAAAACATTAATTAATTTTAAACAATTTTTGTAATAGAAAAAAATAATTTACACTTACATTGGTGATGTGTCAAATGTTAAATGATTAGATTATTTAAATGGTCTAGATATCGTGAAATGCGGGTAAATGCATGAAAGCTAAATGGAGAGGCTTCGAGATCCAACACAAATCTCATCTAAGATCTATTCCAAAATTTATCTAAATCCTTTTTCATCTTATTTCTTTTGGATTAGTCTGGTCATCACCCTCAGGTACTCTCTCTTTTAGTTTTCTACATCATTGATTTCATTTGGCTCTTTCTTAGTCATTTTATGTGCATCCATTTTTGTGTTTCTACAAATTTTGAATTCGTAAATGTTCAAAATTAAAGAATTAATTGAAGTAATATTCAATATAGATCATTATTCGAATTATTTGTTTGCTCATGACTCTAATTTTGCAAAATTCCAGAAGAGATGCTGGTACAGATTTTATCAAGGTTGCCTCCCAAATCTCTGATGAGGGTTTAAGATGTGTGCACAAGTCATGGTATGCTCATATCGAGAACCCTAGCTTTGTGGAGAAGCAACTCTCCATTTCCTTACACAACAATCTCTCTTCTTTCACACGCATCCTTTCAATTCGTCCTGTCCATAAAAATAAGGATAGTAGCGACGACGTCGAATGGGATCAGATTTTGTCTCTATTCAATCTTTGCAGCGCCGGTGATACTCATGAATATTCCGAGGTCGAGGCCCTCAATATTGTTTCTCTTTTAGATGGAATAAAAAACACTATAGTAGCCTGTACGATATTTCAGGTCATTGTCATGGGATCATTTGCCTAACTTGTGATATAAATGAGACTATTATTCTAAGCAATCAAGGAAATCAAACGTCTTCCTAAGCCATGACTCATGCCTTCAACCTTCCTAGAAGGTGAAGATGAAGATGGAGATGAAGAAGATTTGTTAGACTACTATGCATGGGAGTTTTGGTGTGGGATTTGGGTATGATTTCAAAGCATATACTCCATGGAAACTGATTGTTGGAGAGAGTTGGATGGTGTTGATATACCAGGTTCCATCTTTTGGTATTCTTCTTTTGAAATGTACTTCAAGGGAATATGTTTGTTTGTTTGACATGGGAGATGAGGTGTTTCGTAATATACCCTGCCCGGATAGTTTCCGTGAATGGATCCATTGCTCTTTTTTCCTATGACCCTCAAACATATGCTTTGAAATGTGGGTGATGGATGACTTTTGTGAGGCTTCCTCTTCCTCTTCCTGCTGCTGGAGGAAGCACTTAACTCTGTCTATAATGGCTGTCCTGTTCATATGCCATTGGTTTTTTGGAAGAGCGATGATGAGCTTCTCATGGTTTCCAAGGATGGATATGTTAACTGTAATATCAATACGCATACACTTTACTATCTTCCTTTTCATGGGGCGGTTCGATTCAGAAGGGAAAACATTTTAGATAGGTTTCAAGCTCTTGCTTATGTAAATAGTATTGTTTCGCTAAAGAGATAGATCATGAAACAATTGTGGCTACTTGCACCACTTGTACAATATATATATATATATTCTTATAATTTCCCTAAACTCTATATAGTCCCCTTTTATTGAGGGATCTATTATAAATAATTTTATTTAAGGGACGCCTTTTAAGGTACCCTACGAATTTTTTTTGAACACAATTTATTTTTTAAGTCTTTATTTATAGATTATCCTTGCAAAAAATTAGACAAATCGAAAACCATTTAGATATCTAATTGTATCCTATAAATTTAATGGGCACGGTGTTTAAAGAAAGTACTAAAATTTCAATAATTTAATTAAGTGGTTAAATCATATTGAATTCAAGTGATTTTTTTCCACAAATGATCTTTGAATGAATATCTACAAAATAGACGGTTTATATTAGTGGAATATAATGCAAAGTGGGCCCTACAAGGATATCCCTCAACTAAAGCTCAATATATATATATATATATATATATATATTCATTATTACTATAGTAATTAGGTCAAAAGTCACCTTTGGCCCATGTAGTTTGCCTCTTTGTCACTTTTAGTCCTTGTAGTTTCAATTCGGTCAATTGTAACATTGTAATTTCATAATTGTAGCAATTCAAGGACAAAGTCATGAATTCCATCAATTTCTTTCACGGAGTGAGGGGTATTTTCGTACATTTATGCAATTTAAATGTCATAGCCAAGTAGAAACTCCCTATTTCATGTTAGGGTGCAAAAACGAGAATTTCGATTTAGGGCTTTTCCAAAACTTGGGTTTGTGTTGTAAGATTTGGGAAAATTTGTGGAGGGCTTGGGTCGAGGACAACCTAAGGATGAGATAAATGTCAGAAATGGATGGAAATATCCCTAACTTTGTGAAAGAAATTGACGGAATTCGTGACTTGTCATTAAATTGTTACAATTATGAAATTACAAGGCGTAATTGATCAAATTAAAACTATAGGGACCAAAAGTGAACAATAGACAAACTATAGAGATCAAAAGTTACTTTTGACCTAATAAATAATTATGTGAAATTTTAATTTCTGCGTAAAAGTTTTTATTTATTTATAAATTTTATTGGTCGAGTTCCCCGTAAAAATTTCTACGGGTCAACAAAAATGAAGCGCAAAGTTTTACCGTTTTACTTCTGATAAAAAATAACTGAAAAAAAAATATATAGTTTCGCTGACGTTAACAAACGGCTATCTCACTAACCCACAGTAAAACGCCGCGTGTCACAAAGCAAGAATATAAAAAGTAGCCAAAGTATCATTATTATGAACTCATCCACATTATGTCGCGTGTCGTACTCTCATTAATTTGCAGAAAAAAAGAAGAAAAAATTGCAAAAAAAGACGTTACACTTATTCTCTCACCGTAGTCAACCAACCCCACCTTCTAGTTTGACCCTTGCCCAACCAGTAAAAAATCCAAGAACCTCTCGCTGCTGCGATCGATCACTCACGAACAATGGGGTCGTTTCTGGGTTTTGTTGCTGTTTTTTCTCTGTTTCAGGCAAGAAACCTTTTCCGCTCTTTGATTATTTTGTTTTGGTTTTTATGAGAACAATATTGGGCTGGTCTGTAATGATTGCTGAAGCTATAGATAGCCTCATGGGTAGTTCAGAAATGTTGTTTGTTGGGTCCTTTTACTCATTTACTTTCTGCAATTCTTTTGTTTTGTTTAGATGTATGGTTAATTTGTTCTTCTATGCAAAAGAAACTTTATAAAATCTGTTGGTTTGTAATTTGTAGAGATAATGTTTAGAGAAACTGGAGACCCAATTGGATTATTTATGGAACTATATGAGTGATTATTGAACATGGAGCTTTTGTAGTACTTCTTTGATGTTGTGTATTCAGTTTTTTTTCCCAATGATGTTGATAAAGTAAAGTGCTTGCTATAACTGGTTAGCTTTTTCTGTTCTTTTTTTTTTTTTTTTGGGCTTTTGAATTGTTGCTGTAGGTAATCTTTGCCTCTTTGACTAGTGCCGAGAAGACGGATTCGCGGGCTCTTTTGATTTCTGACGTTACATCTGGGTAAGGCTATTTTGCTCTGAGGCTAGACTTGTATAAACTGACTGGTTTTCTCCATTTTTTTTTTCTTCTACTTCTAATTTTTGTTAGCTTGTGGACCTTTCATTAAGGTGATGTACAAATGAATTTATGTTCTGCTGTGCTAGTTGTTACATAGATGTTCATATTGAGTTACTCACTTAATGGTTCTTTTATAACTGCAATGGTGATGATCGAGCAGTGGCCCATTGCGGTCTTTACGGAACTGAATACTTACCCTGCAATGACGCTGCTTTATTTATCTTTTGTTTATCATTCTTGCTTGCTGATGTTACCCTATAATGACGCTGCATCATAAATGACGTGAAGCTGCAACTGCTTAATTTGCTTCCATCCTGTCTTCTGTACAAGGATTAACATAGTTCTGGTCTTCTGGTTAGGAAAATGCACTCTGAAGAATACTGTGCAATGTATGATATCTGTGGAGAGCGCAGCGATGGGAAAGTCCTGAATTGCCCTTATGGTTCTCCCTCTGTGAAGGTACATCACTTCTGGCTAGTTGCAGTGACATGTAGACCTATTTTAATTTTAATTTTATATTATCCCCTTCAATGCTGCATTTTGATGGGTTCTGTAATATTACATGTTTTGTAGCCTGATGAGCTATTTTCTGCCAAAATCCAAAGTTTGTGTCCAACAATAAGCGGGACTGTTTGTTGCACGGAGCTTCAGTTTGAAACATTGCGGGCACAGGTTCAACAAGTAAGACTGCTTCTACCACCTATTTATACTAAATTCAGTTATTAAGGTCGCTTCTATCACATTTTATATGGACTTAGTTATTATACAATACTCAGCTAATGTATCTTAATAATCATTGTACCACTTTATAAGTCTATAATTGATGCCATTTTCTTACTTGATTTTATTATGGGGAGTGGAACTTGTTTGTTAAGCAATCACTTTTCTTTGTTCTTTTTAAAATTACACTTATCTCAAGATAAAAGAGGATGTTATTTATTGAAGTTAAAATTCATTGACTTTGCGTCAAATATTGTGTAACTTTGCCCCTTTCCATAAACTTTGTCAAAAAAATCCGTTAAGTTTGCTGATATTGCATGAGTGGGACCATATCTTGTGTTGTTAATATGTGGGACTTACTAATTGTCAATGGTTTGTTAGTATCTAGAACCATCATTGCACTTATGTAGTTTACTGCTTTCGGTTTTCAAATTACCACAGCACTTACTGTATAGTCTTGGGTTTATAAAGATCGTCAGGTTGTTCCTCTATTTATTTCTTGCGGACACTGAGTTTCCTGAATACATGATGGCTTTGATTAATGCTATGCCGTGGTTTATAGTGTTTGATTTGTTTAATTTTACCTAATACTAACACTTTGCTTAGTTATCAGGATATGAACCTTGTTCAGATCAGAGCACAGAACCTGTTCTGTTTGTGTCGTTTATGTGATTTTTTTTCTTCATTTGTTGTGGATATTTGTGTGACTAAATTGCTTCAATGGTTCCATTTGTGTATACAATGTAATGCAATAGTTAGCGTGAGCCTTTCCAGTAAGTAGCACATTTTTTGGTTTTGTTTCATATTGGCCTTTTTGTATACATCAGTCTAAGAACTCCAAGCTTTGCCTTTTGTTATACCTCAACTTTGTTGTATGTAATCTATTGCAGGCAATTCCGTTCCTGGTAGGGTGTCCGGCATGCTTGAGGAACTTCCTAAATCTTTTTTGCGAGCTTTCTTGCTCTCCAAGTCAGAGTCAGTTTATCAATGTGACCTCTGTGTCCGAGGTCAGACTTGATGTTAATGTTATTAAACTTGTTGAATAATCCTATTTATAGCCTGGTTATGGTACTTTTTTGGCATTTTGATTTTTTTTTTTTGCTGGTAACACTTTTGTGCTTATAAACATGTTTTAGTGCCTATGAACTCATATATTCCGTTTCAAAGTTGACTATAAGGTTTTCTTGGCATAAATACCGCCTTATGCTCCTTAAATGGTTTTGTTGCTCTCCGTTTCTACCTTTTTCTGTAGGACAACATCGATTGAACTAAAACATCAGTTAAAGATTGTCAGTTTGTATAGTCAATTGTTTATTCCATGCAACTTGACGTGTAAACAAAGTGTTTTTCATGTTTTTGCCATAAGATATTGACCCTTGCATCTTAATGCTATTATACTGTTGGTTAGTAAAAGATTGCAATCTTTAATCAGTAAGTCTATCTAAGAACCATGAATTTAATGAAAGCTCCTATCATATATCTTTTTAGTCCCACTTTTTATTATGATTATTTTTTAAATAATGATTGACCTTTTTTTGTCTTTCAGGTTAATGGCAATATGACTGTGGATGCCATTGATTTTTACATAGCTGACACTTTTGGAGAAGGGCTGTACAACTCTTGCAAGGATGTTAAGTTTGGGACTATGAACACACGGGCAATAGAATTTATTGGGGCTGGTGCTAAAAACTTTGAAGGTGACCTACTATAACTCTGGGGGGTTTAAAACTTGCAGTAGACACAGTCTATTGTTAGGTCACTTTATATTGCAATTAATATCTTGTTTTCAATGTTGTGTCCATCGAGTTTGACTGTCTGAGACTTCTAGGTGTTTCCTTCCAATGAAGCGTAAAGTGGGATTGTATATAATGACAAAAGTGTCCTTGAGTTTTAAATGATTTACTAAAATTATCTATTATAGTTGGGGTATAATTGAATTTTCGTAAACAATGGTTGGCAAGGAGAGTTTTCTGAAGTATAGTATTGATTAAGGACACTACTTCCCTCCTTCCCCGGAAGGAGGCATTCCTACTTCCTGCAAATCACAGTTTGACACATATGCAAAAATAATTCATGAAAACCACAAAAAGAAAAATCTCTACACACATGTCAAACTGTGATTGACAGGAAATAGGAGTTCCTACTTCCAGGGAAGGAGGCAAGTATTTTCAATTGATTAATGTGAAGTTAAGGGTCATACCAACTATACACAGGCTTGTCATGGCCCTGAGGCAGGTAGTTCAGATGTGACACTAGAATGTTTGTCCCTGTTTTTACTTGATTATACTTCGAAGTTGTAATGGTTCAATTTGCATTTCAACAGAATGGTTTGATTTTATTGGTGAGAAAGCAGCCCTCGGTTTCCCTGGTTCACCTTATGCCATTGACTTTAAGTTGACTGTTCCGGAGTCATCTAGAATGGAGCTCATGAATGTGTCCGTTTATTCATGTGCTGACACTTCACTGGGCTGCTCTTGTGGTGATTGCCCTTCATCCCAAGAGTGTTCTAATCCCGAACCTCCTCCACAGAAGAAAGATCCATGCTCCATCAGAATTCTATCCATTGAGGTTGGAGTTGATCCAATACAGTGTATTTTAATTTTGTCTAACTAACTAATTTGTTGCTTTATTTGTGTGTCAATTTAGCCTTCCGGTACATTCAAATAACTTGAGTACTGACCATTGATGCTTCCAGGTAAAGTGCATTGACTTTTCTGTTGCCATATTTTATATTCTCTTAATTTCTGCTTTCTTCGGTTGGGGCTTGTTTCACCGGACAAGTGAAAGGAGGAGAGTTGAATCTAGCAAGGAACCATTGTTGAATGTCATTCACGATGATGGCATTGACTCTGTTAACTTGCAAAAGGATGAAAGTGTTCTCACAAAGGTAAACTTGGACTTTTCTTTGAGAGACCCAATTTATTAAAGAAAGAAATCTGTTCAAACAGTGGAACAGAAGTCTACCAACCCTGGATTAAGCTACCAAAACAAAAAAACAAAAAAAATCAAAAAACAAAAAGCACAAAGAAAACCACAATGTCCTATCCAATATTTTACAAACATCTGCATTTAATTATAACCAAATATCAGGAAAAGAAAGATACTCTGACCTATTAGATATGGTCCAACATGATGTTTGTTTTACTTTTGGTATTATTATTATGTCATGGATTACCTTTAACAATAAACAAATGCTCCTTGGTTTTAGATTTTATTTCTCTGTTCTTTATCCATTGTTAGTTTCATCAATCAGTTGCTATAGTGAAGTTTGTGCTGACATTTGAGTCTGGGCGTCTTTCTCCCATACTATATTTGTCTCTTAGATACCTAGAATGTTTTCCGCTTCCTTTTTTCGCTTTAATTTACTATAAATTAAATCTCTAAAGCCTGTATCTTTAGTTGGTTTCTCCCGATGGACTTCTTGTCCATCATGTTCTGTACTTCTATGTCTTTATGTTAATAAACGTATTGTTTCTTGCATAAAACATCTCTACAATGTGGTTTTACATTTGATATTTGTGTGTTTCATGTCAAAATCGAAGCTGTGCATTGAGAGTATTACTGTGGAATAATAGGCTTCTGTCTACTGGTCCAAACTTAAGACCATGTTAAAAGTTAAGGAAAGCACATTCAACTAAATTCTAATTGTTTATCCAAATTTTTTGAAATTGATGGTATAAATTAAACAACATAAATCTTCTTGTCCAATTTCTAACAGATCAAGGACCAGTGTTTTTTTTTTTTTGAGGACAAGTGCTTGAGTATTTGTCGTAGGTCTCAGCTTTTGTCATGTCTCGCATATTTGATAACCTTGGGCACAAAAAAGGAGCCCAAGGAGTCGTGCATTTCTTATGGTTTAGGAGCTTTTTTTGTAAGCATGCATTACAATAACTATTTCTATATTGATATTGAAATGCAGTAAATTGTTATTTTAGGTTGCTGAGAAGCTGAGTAGTAATACCATTTAATTGGCTTTGTGCAATGTACTTTTTGGATGCACATTTTGAAGTCTCAACTTAATCTTCTATTCAGTTTGTTGTAATGCTTTTCTAGTTCTTTTAAGCCATTGGCCTTTTCTAATTATAATTTTTATAACATTATCAGGGGCCTGAGATAGATCCTCAAGTTACAAAAAGGATCCAATTAGCTCCTGTTCAGGGATATATGTCAAACTTTTACAGGTCAGAAACTCTACCATTGCTTATGGCATATGGAGTCTATGCTGAATAATTTTCATTGTCTATGCAGGAGTTATGGAAGCTGGGTCTCCAGAAATCCCACTTTTGTGCTCTTTTCATCGGTGGCAATTGTTCTTGTGCTGTGTGTAGGCCTAGTTCGTTTCAAGGTGGAGACACGGCCAGAGAAGGTATTATGTTTTTCTCTCTTTTTTATTTTATCATGCAAAAAAGGCCCCTGTGATACTGATGCTCCAATTTTCACTTATATTCTTTTGTTGTCAATTTGTATTATAACCTTTGATGTAATTAGTATTCTTTCAGTGTTCTTATATCCAAAAAGAAAGAATGTTGGTCAAGCATTGATATGTAACCTTTTGCAGCTGTGGGTAGGTCGTGGGAGCAAGGCAGCGGAAGAGAAACAATTTTTTGATAGCCATCTTGCGCCCTTTTACAGAATTGAGCAGGTCTTAGAACTGTTTTAATGTTTCACTTTGTATTTCATTAACTGTGTTATTTGTCTGTAATAACTTCTCATATCTTTTCATCCATTTTTTTTCTTTCCAGAAATTACAGTGGAAAAACCTGACCTAGCACTCCATGCTATTTTTTATATATTGCAAGTTAATGAATCATAGAGCATATAAAGTTGCTAAAGAACATAGAATATAATTGAATATTAAGTACCCCAAATCAATGATGTTGCTGTTAATATAACAAGTTTAAAAATATTGAGCCTCATTGTGAAATTGAATATTTTGTTATCAATTTTGTGACTTATTTGATTTTTCCCATCAAGTAAGAAATCCCTTTAGTTAAAAGTCCTAATTAGATAAACCAAAGTGTATTTAATCAGATTTCTTTTGGTAAGTCATTAGAAGTTTTTTTTTTATAATATAACTAAAAGTATATGACAAAAACAAAATAAATACCATTGAAAAGATTGTAACATTTTCTAAAGCAAAAAAAAAAAAAAAGTTGAAGGGGAGGATACTGAATCAGAATAACTAGAAACCAAGAGTTACAATGCCATGATTCTGGTATGGGCTGCATGTGGTTTAGACCAGGTAAAAACGTTGTGCTTTAGATGTTGGTCTTTGTTTCTGTTTCAGCTCATAATAGCGACCATGCCCGATCCTAAGCATGGCAAGTCACCAAGTATTGTCACAGATGATAATATTCAGTTGCTTTTTGACATACAGAACAAGGTGACTACTATGTGTTACTATGTGTTTTTAATTTTGTATTTTTTCCCCATTTTAATGTGATTTTGACAATTACTGAGTTTCAACAGGTTGACGGAGTTCGTGCTAATTATTCTGGCTCAATGGTAGCTCTAACTGAAATTTGCTTGAAGCCTGTTGGGCAAGATTGTGCCACCCAAAGCATTTTGCAGGTTTTATTGCATAAGTTTTGTTTCTACTGTTTCACATGTTTGGTTGTGTCATCTATTTAAACACAACTGGCACAATAGCACTGAGGGAAGGTCTGCACTTGGCAAGACCCAGTGACTACACCTTGCTTACTCGTGCTATTATTGTGATTTTGGAATTAATGTTTAAATCCCCTAATGATTAAGCAACTTTGTCTGAAGTTATCATGCTTACTACATCACTGACATTTTATTTCCTTACTTTTCTCTGTTTGGTAGTATTTTAAGATGGACCCTGAAAATTATGACAGCTATGGAGGAGTTGTACATGCCGAGTATTGTTTTCAGGTAAACTGCAGTAACAACCTAGTTTTTACCTTTTAGACAGTGATTGAAGGTTTTTATTTATCAACTTCTTAAAGGATAACTGTCTGCTTATTTTTAACCCATCAAAAGCTTATTCTAAAAGCATTAGTGTTGAATACTCTGATGTACATCCCCATCATTTTCCCACCTGCAGCATTATACTTCTGCAGACACATGTTTGAGCGCATTTCAGGCTCCACTTGATCCAAGCACTGCCTTGGGAGGATTCTCAGGAAACAACTATACAGAGGTAGCTTAATGATCCTTTTCTCAGATATATGTGTATCCACTAATTCTATGATGATCTTCGAATTTCAGGCTTCTGCATTCATTGTCACCTACCCAGTTAATAATGCAGTTGATGATGTAGGAAATGAGAATGCGAAGGCATTGGCTTGGGAGAAGGCTTTTATTCAGTTAGCAAAGGTTTGAGCACTAAACATCTATCTGTTGCATTGTTTTTGTTAGTGACATGTAATGCTTGTCTATGAGCATTTTAGATCGTAGGCATAAAGAGCATCTAAATAATTGTTGCATTTATTTGATTGATCTCCCAGTGTATCTTACTTCATCTCATACCATCATATGGTTGCTGCATCTTAAGTTTCTTGTTAGTAAGGTTTTGCTTTAATGAAATTTTTTCCTTCCATGTACTGATTGAGAACTTATAAATCCTATTATAAACTGTGCAACTTTTGTAGATTGGTCCAATTTCTTCATTTGGATTTCTTTTTTGGTTAAGAACTGGAAAGTTGAGGTGTATCTGCATTTGATTACTGTGTTTACTGCGTCTCCTTTCCCATTTAAAATACTTTCACGTCTTACCATTCATTTAGTGTTCTCATTTTCACTGTTTTGCAAAATTCATGCTTCTTTGTATTGCATGTCTGGTGATATTTTATTGGGAAGAGGAGACCCTATCAAAGCTATATATATTCCGCTTGGTTTGTATTTCTGCTCTTATATTTGCTATTCAATTTGCAAATGAGCTCCCACACATTAAAAAGAAAAATCCCTTGAGTTTGTCAATAAATAATACTTCTATATTGAGATCTGAAGCAATTATGTTGACAGGAGGAACTGCTGCCAATGGTTCTGTCTCGGAATCTCACTCTCTCATTTTCAGCCGAAAGCTCAATTGAGGAAGAGTTAAAAAGAGAAAGTACTGCCGATGTTATAACCATAGTAGTAAGTCTGAGACTTGGATGTCTTCATGTTACTC
Organism: Prunus fruticosa; assembly: GCA_018703695.1. Classification (NCBI taxonomy): domain Eukaryota; kingdom Viridiplantae; phylum Streptophyta; class Magnoliopsida; order Rosales; family Rosaceae; genus Prunus; species Prunus fruticosa. The sequence continues at coordinate 37,153,559 of CM031924.1, read as the reverse complement.
GAGCAATCCGTGGCAGATAAATTTCATCATGCCATCTTACACTCATGAACAAAATAAATAAAATATTTATACTTGTTGCTAAACATTGTACTTAAATAAGGGCCTTTCATAATTATTCTTCTTTTCCTACATCATATCAGGTAAGCTATGTGGTAATGTTCGTTTACATATCTCTAACCTTGGGAGATGCACCTCATTTATCTTCTTTTTACCTCTCATCGAAGGTATGATTTAAGCCTTTGTTCAAGTAGTCTGATATTCCTCATACCATTTGCCAGCATGCATATATATATGCATGTTGTATGCACTAACGTGTTATCCTCTACTGCTTGCTCATCTAGTAAAGTTACTTTAACTATTACTATATAATACTACTTCAGCTGCCAACCATTTATCAATTGACTCTGGTAACCCCAATGTTTTATCATGATTTGCTGCATTATAGTATGTGGATGATATGGCTTCAACAGTTGTCTCTGTTGAACAATTTGTTTCCTATCAAAATAAAATGAAATAAAAAGTTGTCTCTGTTAAACATTTGCTAGTCATTGAGTGGTAGCAAGGGTACAGACGACTAGTATTCGAGAAACGAAGATTAACTTGTGAAGGCTTGTGTGTGATCAAGTTGGAGGGTTTTGGTGTCTTTTATTGATGCATCACATATCTTAGCAACTAGAAACTAATCAAAGAAGTATCACAAGAACACCATGTATTTGCCATGTTACTTCATGTCCATGTGGCATACATAGCATTGATGAAGTTTTCAGATGTGCTATTAATTTTTGGATTTGATGATTTGTAGGTCCTGCTTGGCTTGTCAGGAGTCATGCTTGTTGTGCTTTCTGTCCTTGGATCTGTTGGATTTTTCAGTGCTGTTGGAATTAAATCTACATTAATCATAATGGAAGTCATTCCTTTCCTCGTTCTGGCCGTAAGTTATTTATATAAGTACTATGGGTGTCAGAGTTACTTACGTCCTGTTATTGCAGCTGTGTTCTTTATTGATCTTAGGCCCTGTTCATCTAGGAGATACATGCTGAGTCCTGGTATTTTTGCTGTTGTTAATACTCATCAGTAAATTAATAAAAACACATTTACTTTTCCACCCTTGAATATTTATAGAACGTTGTTTATCCCTTGTTGTAACTACCACCACTTTAGAATCATAAATCTGGATTCAAGCATGCACTGGAGGAACTGAAAAGGAAGAGAAAAAAGAAACACAGCAGAGTCATACCACTCTCTTTTGGCCTTGTACATTTGGAGTGTAATTTAGGTCTTCTATTTTCTAGGTGGCTTGAGATAACTTCTTCATTAGTTTGTCTTCATACAGGATTATTTTTTATTATTCATTTTTCGTTCTTCAAGCTTTCCATTTGTTGCCCTAAACTTAGATAAAATTTTATCTGTTTATTTGTTATTTACAGTACCTAATAGTTTCCTCCACCTCCAAACCCTCCCTTCCTCATGTTCAATCGCAACCTTCTCTTTCAAAAGAGGAAGAGATCTTTGGTTGAACCCCAGGTCCTTTTCTCTCTTGTGTACTTTTCTTTGTCTGATATGATATTTCAAATGGTTCTTGTTTTGGTTCCTATAATCAGGTTGGTGTAGATAACATGTGTATACTGGTACATGCTGTGAAACGGCAACCACTGGAGCTACCTTTAGAAATGCGAATAAGCAATGCGCTGGCTGAAGTTGGCCCATCCATAACATTGGCTAGTTTGTCTGAGATTCTGGCATTTGCAGTTGGAAGTTTCATTCCTATGCCAGCTTGCCGTGTCTTCTCCATGTTTGCAGGTAATTTTTTTTTCCTTTATCCTGAATCAGTTACTTTGGAATTTTGCTTTCACCGGTACATTGATGTATATCCACTATTTCTATTACAGCCCTTGCTGTTCTACTGGACTTCTTTCTGCAAGTTACTGCCTTCGTTGTGCTGATATATTTTGACTTTTTGAGAGCTGAGGATAACAGGGTTGATTGTTTTCCATGCATAAAAGTCTCTTCATCTTTTGTGGAAACTAGTGAAGGTATATATATAGGCATGCTGACATATTGTATCTGTGTATCTGTGTTGAAGTTGCACTGCCTTTCTAGTACAGCGTTGATTTGTCTATTTTAATCATGTTAGATCTACATTTTCCTCTCCTTCAAATTGGTGTTAGTTCTGATCAAGTCATTATATAATAAGATGTAGGGATCTATCATACAAGAGCTGGATTGCTGACCCGCTATATGAAGGTAACTTTTTTGTCTTTTCTTTTTTTTCGTTCTGCTCTGTTTGACGGAGATATCTGGCTACTAGACATCTTCATCTTAAAGGGGCCATGGTTTATGTTGTGCATCATGTAAAAATAATTATTTTGCCCTGTCTTGGCGATTTTGAGAATGGTTGATATTTCTTGGAGAGAAGTAAACTAATGATTGTGTATATTCTTGTTCCTTTACTTTTGAAAAGAATGATCGTGGCTTTATTGTAGGAAGTGCATGCACGCGTTCTTGGATATTGGGTGGTTAAAATGGTTGTTATTGCTGTCTTTCTTGCTTTTACCTTGGCAAGCATTGTAAGTTGCTTATGGTTTTTTGTCACTCAATGATTTTTAAATAGTAGTTTATTTAGTTTTATTGTCTTGAGGCCTAACACAAAGTTTTTACATGACTTTGATCCTTATAGGCATTATGTACTAGGATTGAACCTGGTTTGGAACAGAAGATTGCCCTTCCCCGTGACTCTTACCTTCAGGTCTCCGGTAGTTTTATGGAATCTTCTTACCCTAAAAACTTGACTTTTTCTTCTTTTATAATGTAAGTCTTGCGTGTCAGGGATACTTCAATAATGTCTCAGAGCATCTTAGGATTGGACCACCATTATATTTTGTTGTCAAGGATTACAACTACAGGTACCTGTGTGGTCTCCGTTCTATTTTGATCTCAAATTTTCAGGTTCTGTATTCTTCCGGTATATTTTCAAGCTTGAGGATTATTAAAGACAGTGCACAAAATAAGATATAAAAAGGAAATAGAATAATGCTGTTATGAAAGGAAAATGGTGGGGTTTTTAATAGTGTGCCTCAGAAAAATATGAGCTTTTGTTGTTTTCTTCCATTATCTGTTAGGTGATAAAATAACTTTATTAGGTAAGCACCTCTTTGACGGCTTTAATCCATTCTTGGAATGGACTTATCACATAACTAAGATGAGTACTTTGCAAGGGAGTTCCTTTTATTTATTTATTTCCTCTATCACTAGGAGATGGAGCTGTTGGAAGACATTGCTTTATAATTGGAATTTTGGGTTGTCTCATGAATAAGAATAAAGAAACAAATGATCATTAAAAGATCTATAGTTGTCACATTAAATAAAATATTTTAAAATTGTTCTGATGGTACTGTTGATGACTAGGGCAATGGAAACATTTGCTTTTGTTGGGTTACTTTTTTATAGTGATGATGGGACTGATGCCACTGCCTCTTATACAATGATGATGGGGGCATAGTAGATAATTGTTTGCCAACTTGGCATAGATACTGAGAAGAATTTATTACGATGCCTGCTATTATTTGTCTTTTTATGGCTGCTGTATATCAATACGTCTCTTTAACATAAGCCCCTGTTCGATGTCAAAGCATTTGCTTCATTATGATATACAAGTAATAACTGAGAAGAAATTCCTTTCATACGATAATTAACAGTTGAGTGTTTTTTGGTTGTCTCAGCTCTGAATCAAGACATACAGACCAGTTATGCTCCATCAGCCAATGTGATTCAAACTCTCTTTTAAATGAGGTACAAAAATGTGGAGGGGTATGCAATTCTAAATTGGAAGGGAAGTAGGACCTTCTACCATGAATACACATTGTATCAATATGCACTAAAAATGGGCACTTCTAATGCATATTTATCTCCAATTTTGAATTGCTCACATTGTAATTTTGTGGTTTCTGTATCTCCCTCCCAAGTCTGGATGCTGTACAATTTTGTGTGTTGTCCTCTAATTCCTTCTTCCTTGTGTATATTGTTTAGCTTGTATTTGACCGCTCTGTCCTTTTATCTATTTTGATTTGGGCTCCAAACTGTGACAATTGTGAAGCATTTTCTCTGTGTATATGCATATACTTTTTTCTCCCTCTTCTTCAATGTCTTATTCTGTAATTTTGCAGATATCAAGAGCATCTTTAACACCAGAATCGAGCTACATTGCTAAGCCAGCTGCCTCTTGGCTTGATGATTTTCTGGTATGGATTTCACCTGAGGCTTTTGGTTGCTGCCGGAAGTATTTAAATGGTTCTTATTGTCCACCTGATGATCAGGTTGGTTTCTTTTACATGTCTTATTTGAAAAGTAATTTAAGAATATGTCGCTTTCATCCCCGGGACTTGAACTGCTTCTTACTATCATATAGAATTTTTTTTCTTACATGATTAAAGAATTACACATGGAGGTCCATGCTTGCATTACACACATACAAAAGACGTATATGTAGATTATGTTGCAAATCTGTGTTTTTGGATCTTTCTTTCTTTTTTGTTCAGCGACATTTTTCGTTTGGTGACTCAGTTGTGTATGCCAAATTGTGGTTCATTTGTAAGCTTATAACTTTCATGATTGCATTATTATACGATCTGTGATATATTTTTACCATATCCAATGACCAGTAAAGAATAAGAATTCAACTTATGTGTTGTTCTCATGCTGTTTGTTAAATTACGATATACTGAAGCTGACACATTTCTCTCCAGCCACCTTGCTGTTCACCTGATGATGGTCCTTGTGGCGTTGGTGGAGTGTGCAAAGATTGTACAACAGTAATGCCCATCTTATGTATACAGCTGAGATTAACCTTAGAAACCACCAGGGTCAAGAACTAACATTTTAAATTGGTTCCAGTGCTTTCGGCACTCAGATTTGGTCAATGATCGTCCATCTACAACACAATTTAGAGAGAAGCTTCCATGGTTCCTCCATGCACTGCCATCTGCTGATTGTGCAAAAGGTGGCCATGGTGCTTACACTAATAGTGTGGATCTAAATGGTGTGTAAGATCAGAACTATCTCTCTCTCTCTCTCTCTCTCTCTCTGTATAAAAAAATCTATGTCTGTGTGTGAGATAGATAGAGAAAGAGAATTATGCTCTTAAACTCTCATGTGATGTGATTAAAACGTTCATGAAGCTGAAATCTTTTAATTGAATTAATAGTCTAATTTCAGAAACATTTGTGTTTTCTTTTTCAGGTTATGGGAGTGGTGTTATAAGAGCATCTGAGTTCCGTACCTATCACACACCACTTAACAAACAAGTATGGTTGTATCTTGAGTAAACTGATGCTAAAATTTGTCTTTAATTTGCATAACTTTAACTCGACAACCCGCTTTTGTTTGATCTTTCATTGTTCTCAGGGTGATTATGTCAATTCACTGCGAGCTGCACGGGAGTTTAGCTCAAGAATTTCTGATTCTTTAAAGGTTAAAGTTCAGCAAGCAGCATGGTTCCATATAATTTGGAAATTTTGCTTGCACATACTTGGAATCGGATGCTTTGCTTTCCAGTTTGATTTTTGTTTTAAATCATTTTGGTACGAGGGGTGTTTTCTACCTAATGCCAAACTGTAGGACAGGCTAGTGAAAGTGCATGCATTTTACATTGATAGAAACATATCTGGTCATAGTGGAACTGAAATAAGCTACTTCTGTATGCGAGAGAGTGATGATGTTGGATGTCAATGGAGTTCTCATTCTCAAAACCTGTCATGTACAAGTTATGCCCGGAGGTCCATATTTCTAATATGTTATTTGGTTACTGCATCAAGAACACATCTTTCTATGTAGGAAATGACATTACATGTTTATAGACCAGGTGACTAATACATTCTTAATAATGCTGTTAGTATCTTTTTGGGCTGAAATAATGCTGCGCGTTAGTTACATTAAAGTTTCATTTATTGAAACCTTCTCTATGAGAGTGGTGGTATCAATTTCTTGTTGATTGTGTTCAGAGTCTTCTTACTTGAGTATCACTTACTAAGAATTTATATTCTACTGGCATTTCCTCCGCTTGTGTTAACAATGTTGGTAACAATGTTGATTTGCATTAGCCTCATCGAATTATTAGTATGCTTGTTTTCCCATGTGCTTTGAAAACAGGGGAGAGGAGATAAAGTGAGGCCTTCTCCTGACAATTTATCTTTTCCTGCATCTTCAACATTTCTAAACCTGTACATTACTTCCTCAAGTGCATGTGGATCTCTGTTATGCTTACAGTGTTTCTTTGATGCAGATGGATATCTTTCCATACTCGGTGTTCTATATCTTCTTTGAGCAGTATCTGGATATATGGAGGACAGCTTTGATCAACATTGCTATAGCACTTGGTTAGTATCTAGAACATTATATCGATATGCAGTTATGCATGGGGGCATACAGATCTACTTGTAGTCTATATTTTTATTTTGTAATATGTTGTTGCCCCTGATTATTTGTGCTTGTGTGTTCTTCAATAATATATTTAAACTGATGGAAATTAGATATTTTAGTGCCTGAAAGAGATGTTTAACAGTTCTACAAGTAACACTCAGAATCTTTGTCTGCCCATTATATGAGTTCTTAGTATTTGGGACTAAAGAACTGGTATTTTGTTGTACTTTGATCTGTAGAGATTTCACTATTCCATCTAGATCTTTAATTTAAATGTTTTCCCCCTAGTGGGTAATACCTTTGGCACTCCTTAGTCATTATTTGGCTTCCTGCACTCCAAAATGAACGTTTTATAAATTCCTTCTCCCATGGAGTGCAAGAAGCTACAATGGAATGTCAACAGTGCTGACCTTCCTAATTTAAATTATTGTTTCAGTTTTGAACTTTAAGGACTGAATGTACATTTTCAGCTATATAAGCATTTACCAAAATATCTCATATGATGATATAACAGGTGCAATCTTCATTGTCTGTCTGCTTATCACTTCCAGGTTTCTATTCTTTCTTGAGCCCAGAAAACTGTCTCTGTCACTTTAACTTGTAATTTTCTGTTTCTTTCTCATCTGATTTTAATAACAGTTTATGGAGCTCAGCAATCATTATATTAGTCCTGGCAATGATTGTTGTGGACCTCATGGTACGTTTACCTTGAATGTCATTAAAAGCTTCTTATTTTGCAGCAATCATTTTGCAATTGTGTGCCCTTGTATTTATTTCACTTTCATGCCATCCTTAATTTAATTCCTTGAAATTCTCTCAGTTAGGAGAACTGACATACGTAACTGAACTTTCAGGGTGTAATGGCCATTTTGGATATCCAACTAAATGCAGTCTCTGTTGTAAATCTCATAATGTCAATCGGGATCGCTGTTGAGTTCTGTGTCCATATAACACATGCTTACTTGGTTAGTCTCAAGCCCTGTGGTGTCACGCTTATTTGCCTAATTCGTTTTTGGCTTGAAGATGAAGGAAATGCCCTACATAGCTGTAGGAATCTCTTTTATTAGAGCTGAATGGAATATCTCTAAAAAAAAAAAAAAAAAGAGCTGAATGGAATAACCTTTTCTTATTCTTTAGTCCCTGGGTTGACATAGAAACTTCCCACCTGCCATTGAGATCTCCTCTCAATGGCCAACAGCCTTTCATTGGGTTTGATAATTTGCTACCATATTACCAACCTGTGCATGCTTGTGCAGGTGAGCCATGGCGACAGGAATCAACGAGCAAAGGAAGCTCTGAGTACAATGGGAGCTTCTGTCTTCAGGTAAACTGTTTACACTTTTGTTTAGCATTTCAGGTGTGATGACAACTGTGGCACTCGGTAGAACTCCATGATTGAGCTGAAATCTTTTTGTGTGAGAATTGTCTCAGACTAATATGAAATCTAAGAAGAAAAAGAGTTGCCTGATAGTATGCATTCAATGATCATTAAGCTTCTTAGATACTATGATTAATTATAAAACAAGTATAATTTCTGTACAGATATACATATGTTTGATAAGGATTTATTGTAAAGAAACATATGTATATCTGTACATTAAACATATGTTTTTATCAGAAAACATTAAGGATTTATTTATTGGATGAGCCAAAAAAGTTGTGGAATTTGAACACTGAACGTGCCTGCTTTAGAATCATGTTAGAAGCTAATTTGTCCAAAAGCTTAAGTTGTTGGAGAAATATGATGTCTATTTGTAGGTTTCTTTGATATTTTTGTCTTTTAACTATCATCAGAATAACTTGAAATTAGGGCACTTCGTTCTCCATCATTTTCTATGGTTTCAGTGCCATACTGCTCTATTTATTTATAAGCATCCTTTGGAGTTCTTTACTCAGAGCAGTGCTTTTGTCCACAAACAATAAACTAACAAACCAGTATATAATTGCTTTACTTTTTATGGCAGTGGGATTACACTTACAAAGCTAGTTGGAGTGATTGTCCTTGGCTTCTCAAGATCAGAACTTTTTGTGGTTTTTGATCTCTCCCTCTTAGCTTTTTAAATTCTTTTGGCGATGCTGTAGATGTAAAGAAGCTTTCTGAACTTTGCAGGTTTACTATTTTCAAATGTACCTGGCATTGGTTGTTATTGGTTTCTTGCATGGGCTCGTATTTTTGCCGGTAAGTTTATTGGAGTTTCTTCCTGTCACAGCTACTACTCTGACACCCAAAGAAGATGGCTTTGCTAGCCACATATGCACTACTGGACCACCTTCTTTTGCTGGTTGAATGCTGCAAGTCACTTCAACAGTTTGTTTTTTTCGTTTTTCCCGTTAGTGTTGCGAATATTGTTGTCCTTATGACATGGTGCCACTGTAGTTCCATAGGTTGGAGGTCAAAATCCACGATAAAATTGATTTGAACCATGCTTGCCTTTTGCGGTTTGCAGGTGGTATTGAGCATATTTGGTCCACCTAATCAACATCTGAGTATCGATATTCACCAGGTTGAATCTTCTTCAGACTTGAGTTGATACTTGTGGAAGTGTGGCTCCACTTTTTTCGGGCCAATGTTCGACAGCGGTCTTCAAATTATATGTGCTTGTGCATACATTCCGAGGCCCCAACCTCCCCTTTTGAAACCTTGATATGTTGTAACAATTTGAAAACGGCCATATAGAACGTATCACAACACTCTTGAAACTCTTGATCTTGTATAATTTTCATCCATTAGGGTTCTGTGGGTAATTTATGTATAAGAAAAGAGAGATGCTACATGGCCCACATTTATGTTTACGTATAATATACCTATGGCACCACCGCCACAATTTTAATTATTAAAATTAAGATTAAGGTGTTAAGAGCATCGTTTTAGTTAGTAAAAGTACAATACGAGTGTTGTACGTGAAATTTACTGAGTCTTTAAGATGTGTATAAAACACGGATGTATTATTGAAAAATACGTACATACGTGTATAAGGGTATTAAACGTGAAAGTGCTAAATTCTTTATACCTTTAATAACTCTGGAAAAGTCAAAAATCAAAAGGGAACAATAGAGACTCGGGTAATTGCCTCATAGTAATGGATAATGCTTTTATCGATAAATGAAAATAGAAAAAAAGGATCCCATTATATATATATATATAAGTTTATTTGAGGGACACCTTTGTAGGGCTCACTCCGTATTGTATTTCACTCGAAAATCATTTCTACAAAAAATCACTTGAATCCGATATCATTTGATCACTCAATTGAATTATTGAAATTTTAGTACTTTCTTCAAGAACAAGTACTATGTTCATTGATTTTGTAGAACACAATTGGATGTCAAAACGATTTCCAATTTGTCTTATTGCAGGGATGATCTATGAATGTAGACTTAAAAAATAGATGGTTTGGATTGTTGAAGGGGACCTAAAGGGTGTCCTTATTTGAAGGATCTTTCAATAGAAGGGATATAGTATAGCCGAACGGCTATACTATTTATTTAAAAAATTAAAACAAAAACCCAGTACAGCCGAGCGGCTATACCATTTTGAAACAAATAGAAAAAACCGAGTATAGCCGAACGGCTATACTATTTATTTAAAAAATTAAAGCCAAAAACCCAGTACGGCCGCGCGGCTATACTATTTTGATAAAAAATTAGAAAAAAAAGTATAGCCGCTCGGCTATACTATTTTTTAGTAACATTAATAAACCAGTTTTTTTTTTAAAAAAAGAAAAAACCGAATATAGCCCATCAGCTATACTGTTTATTATTTAATAATAATAATAAAAAAAAAGGCAGACCCGCCTAGCGATTGGGTGGTTACGTGTAAAAATAAGTATAGCCGCACGGCGATACTATTTTTTAAACTAAGACAAAACGCGTGGCGATACTCTTTAAATTCATTATATAATTCTACAACATCGCAATGTTTCATAAACTCAATCTGATCCCCAATTTTCAGAATTTTCACAGTCGGTATTGTTTCAGAATTTTTGGAACCTAGTTTCCAATTTTCGGAATTTGTAAATAGTATGTTTAATTTGACAAAAAAAGTTTTTATTTTATTTTATTTTAGTACTAGCCTCTCCACACGCGCTTCCGCGCCTCGAGAGGCTTTCTTTAAAAAAATTAAAATTTATTTTAGAATTAAAAAAGATAATGGGTAGTTGTGTTCCATAAAAATAGGCCATTATCTGAATTTTCTTTTAATTTTAATTTTTTTTAAATATGAAAAAGTGTGAATTTACTATATTATCTTCATTTAATTAATAATTTCAATTCTTAATGTTTGTATTAACCAAGGGTATTTTCTGGTATTTTGAATGTTTCACCATTTCTCTGCCTTTTACTTTATATATATAGATGAATACCTGCAAACATTATTACAATCTAAAATTATTAGTATATTGTTACAAATTCGGAATTTTCCAACTGCAATCATTTTCAACATTTTCGGATCCGAATTTGAAATTTTTGGTTTATTTATTAACATATTTGTTAAATAAATATAAAAATATTATAGATGGGCCGGGCCTCATTTCTCTCTTTGTTTTTATTTTTTGAAAGTTCGTTAGTTGAACTATGAGCTATTCATTCCTCTCCCGCCAAACCAAAAAACCAAAATTAAATGAGAACGAAGGTTTTGAGAGGACCGTTAACGCTTTCCATGGACCCAACAACCTCACTCACCAAAGCTTTGTTCAAGAACACCAACAATCCCAAACTAGCATGGCACCTCTTCAAGCGTATTCTCTCCTCACCCACCTCCTCCTCCTCCTCAGATGTCTGCCTCCGCTCCCTACCCATCGTTACCCGCATCCTTATCGACTCGAAAATGCACCATGAAATCGATAGCCTTCGCCAGCTCCTTCTCGTCTCACAGCCCCGCGAAACCCTTCGCCCTTGCCTCGTTTCGCTTGTGCGGCTCTTGGCCAAGTCGAGCCTCTCCGATATGGCCGTTTCCCATTTTAAAGACCTCCGCAGCCGATTCCCTGATGAGCCCCCTTCTGTTTATTTGTATAATTTGCTTCTTGAGTCCTCTCTTAGGGAGAAGCATGTAGATTTCGTGTTGTGGTTGTATAAGGATATGATCGTCTCGGGGATGAAGCCTGAAACTTATACTTTTAATCTTTTGATTTGTTCCCTGTGTGAATCGGATCGTTTGGATGACGCTCGGGAGGTGTTTGACAAAATGCGTGAGAAGGGTTGTCAACCAAATGAGTACAGTGTTGGGATTTTGGTTCGTGGGTATTGTAGAGCTGGGCTGTCTGGCAGAGGATTGGAGGTTTTGGATCAGATGAGGAGTTGTAATCTTTTGCCAAATAGGGTTGTGTATAATACTTTGATTTCTAGCTTCTGTAAACAAAGCAAGACTGATGATGCTGAGAAATTGGTAGAGAGGATGAGAGAGGATGGAATGTTTCCAGATGCTGTTACATTCAATTCTAGGATTTCGGCTCTCTGTAGTGCAGGAAAAATCCTTGAAGCTTCTAGAATATTTAGAGATATGCATATAGATCAAGAGATGGGACTGCCTCAACCTAATGTTGTAACGTATAATTTGATGTTACAAGGATTTTGCAGGGAAGATATGTTAGAAGAAGCGGAGACCTTGTTCAAATCTATGGAAAAGGCTGGCAATTTTATTAATTTAGAGAGTTATAACATATGGTTGTTGGGTTTGGTCAAGAATGGGAAGCTCTTAGAGGCACGACTGGTTCTTAAAGAGATGGTAGATAAGGGTATAGAACCCAATATTTACTCATATAACATTGTGATAAATGGGTTATGCAAAAATGGGATGCTCCGTGATGCCAGAATGGTGATGACTCTGATGGTAAGAAACAATATTTCCCCAGATACGGTGACCTACACTACTTTACTCCATGGGTTCTGCAATAAAGGGAAGGTATTTGAAGCCAGCAATATTCTGCATGAGATGATGATGAATAATTGCTTCCCAAATACTCATACTTGCAACATTTTGCTGCATAGCCTGTGGAAAGAGGGAAGAACATCAGAAGCAGAGGAACTTCTGCAAAAGATGAATGAGAGAGGTTATGGCTTAGATACTGTGACCTGCAATATTGTGATTGATGGTCTATGCAACGATGGGAAATTGGACAAAGCAATTGAAATTGTGAGCGGGATGTGGACTCATGGAAGCGCAGCTCTTGGAAACCTAGGAAACTCCTTTATTGGCCTGGTTGACGATAGTAATAATGGGAAGAAATGCACCCCTGATTTGATCACGTATTCAACCATAATTAGTGGGTTATGCAAGGCTGGGAGGCTTGATGAAGCTAAGAAGAAGTTCATGGAGATGATGGGGAAAAACTTGCACCCTGATTCAGTAATTTATGATATATTTATAAATAGTTTTTGTAAACAAGGAAGGATATCATCTGCTTTTCGGGTGTTGAAGGACATGGAGAAGAAAGGTTGCAACAAGAGCATTCAAACTTATAATTCACTGATACTGGGCTTAGGGAGTAAGAAGCAAATATTTGAAATATATGGACTCATGGATGAGATGAGAGAGAGAGGAGTCGCTCCTGATGTATGCACTTATAATTATATGATGAATTGTCTCTGTGAAGGAGAGAGAGTCAAAGATGCCACTTCTCTTTTAGATGAAATGCTGCAGAAGGGCATATCCCCTAATATTTCTACCTTCAGAATATTAATTAAAGCTTTCTGCAAGGCATGTGATTTTGGAGTCGCACATGAGGTATTTGACATTGCTTTAAGTGTATGTGGCCACAAGGAAGCCTTATATAGTTTCATGTTCAATGAGTTGCTTGCTGGAGGGGAAATCTTGAAAGCTAAAGCGCTATTTGAAGTTGCATTGGACAGGTATTTTTATCTTGGGAATTTCCTCTACAAAGATCTCATTGACAGACTTTGCAAGGATGAAAAGTTAGAGGATGCCAGCAGCATTCTTCACACGATGAAGAATAAAGGATATGGGTTTGATCCAGCATCATTCCTGCCAGTATTTGATGGCTTGGGTAAAAGGGGAAATAAGCATGAGGCTGATGAACTTGCAGAGACAATGATGGAAATGGAGTCAGAAGGTAGGGTAGCAGATAAGATTTACCGAATCGAGAGGGAAATAATTGGTGGAAAACCAAGTAACAATGACGGAAGTGATTGGCAGACCATAGTGCACAGGTATGGTGGATGAAAGGTTATACATTATTTGTTTCTTCTTAACTTCCCTTTTGGTTAGTCACATTCTGACATTGTTTTGTGGTTATAACTGGACCATATTGGTTTCTGTACTTATTTACTTTTGAATTGTTATTTTCACAAGTTGTATTTTTTTTATCTTCTCCCTCTCTCCACTTTGCAACTTATTTCTGTTTGCCCATAAAGAACCTCTCCAGTCTTAGAAACAAATACATAAAGAATGATGGTATATCTTATTCATACAATATACCAAACGTTACAAATAACCCAATAACTCTACTTTTTTCTGCCATAACCTTGAGTGAATATGCAATCATATTTCTTCTAAGGGGAGGGGCAAGGCATTTGATGAAGAGCCTCAAATAGTCATTTAATAAGCTTCATGGCTGAGTCGGGCCTGCCCATATTCGATTTCATTATATTCTTTATCACACCCCTGTAGTCACAAATCCTGGCTCCACTTTAGTTACTGCATCTTTGATTTTCGAATGTTACCTTGAACTTGATGCTTGAAGCCCTTTAAGGTTTTGATTGGTGCAATCAAGCCCTTCTTAATTTTATTATCAGCTTTGTAGTCTGTGATGATATTCCTAAACTGGTAACTCTTACCTTTGTTTTTTCACAGAGATGATGGCAGTGGAATTGCACTGAAAACCCTTAAGCGGGTACAGAAAGGCTGGGGTTGAGGGAGTCTAACGAGTTTGCAGTCCCAGAAAAACGAATTTATTGATTACTGAGATTCAATGGACAATTTCGTGGAGTAGGTTGGAGAGATAAGGGAACCCCAAAAATAAAGCCAAGAAAGAAATCAACCTTTATGATTCCAGGTATAATAGGTTTTTCTCATTTTGACTTGCCTCCTTTGAAAAAAAAAAATTATATATTCTCATGAGTGGCAGGCAATGTGAAATCAATGAGAACCCAGCAGTAAGTCTTGCCAAAATCCCATGTAGGATTAGCAGCCAAGTTTGCTCACTTTTCATGCTTGCTCAGTGAATAAACGTAATTACTTTGTCTTATGTTAGATATCTTACAGCACAATTAGACTGAAATCCCTCCAAGGCTATTGATTGCACTAACTAGAAATCAATGAGCTCTTTGTGTTAGGCTTTTGGTATGCAAGATCTCATGCAGCTCACTTCGTTTTAGGCTGTTGGTTTGACTTTCTTTTTCTAGAATTCTCTTTCACCCCAAAATGGTTTCTGTAACATAGTTTTGCATTGTTGTTGAATAGCAATTACCAAACTAGGTGAATAATTATCTCCTGCTTGTGAAGATCCAACCTTTTGTGGTCTCTTTTTATACTTTCTGCTACCTGCTTTACTAACTTAATTTCTAGCACTAAAGCTCAACCAATCTATCTTTTTCAGGTGTTTCATCCTTATGTGTGTCGAGTGAACTTGATTGGGCTTGGTATTCCTACCAATATGCTACTTTTGTTTGGGCATTTTGCTTTAGTCTGAAATGGCATTGGTCGCATATAAATCATATTTTCCTACTCTGCGGTAATAATTTGACCAGACCGACTGGCGCCAAAGTTGAAGGAAGCTAGAACCCTAGTTGTTACCTCTAGAGGATGCATGCCACAAGATCTGCCATTCGTCATTCTCGGACATGGTTCCCCAAGTATTGCCTCCACTCAGTTGTGAGATCTCCATCTGCCCATTGAAAACCTCATATTGGCCTAGGCACTCTGCTCAATTGTTGTCTCCCTTGGTTCTTTCGTACTGGATTGTGTTTCTCATATTTGATATTTGCTTGCTTGGGTCCATTGTGCTTGTATTCCTCTAGTTCTGTAAATAGATCCATATTTTACGCCAGGTATAACTTTTGTAAATAAAATTTCAAATTTGTGAAATTTATAAAACATATAGATATATTTTCTCTACAGTTGTCGTCTCATCGTACTTGTCACGTATAAACACACACACACACACACACACACACACACACACATATACGAAAATATATACAGAAATTTCACAAACATATTTCTTGATTCTCCTCTTTGACAATAATATGTGACGTATTTACTTCACCCTAAGCCTTTAAATACAACCTTAGATAATGAATAGCACCAAATAGGATGTTCATACAATGACAGTTTCACAGATGAAAACTGCCAGATATGTAATTTCATGATTTATACAGCCTAGGATGGCTAAGTGTTGTCCTAATAAATAAATAAATAAATAATAACATAATTCAAATTATTTCACCTAGATTAACCATTTGATCTACAAAATAAGATGAAATTTCTTTTTATGCTGACATAAAACTGTGAACAGATTCCTAAGTTCTCAACCAACCATCAACATAATCCCTTTCTAACAACTCCACCAGATAACAACTGTATACTCTTTGATCCTAGACAACATGTGCCAAGTAGAAAACTGCAGTAGTGATGATGATGTTAGGATGGGCTGCTGTTGCCAAAAGAGGCTGCTAGATTTGGATGAAAAACTTGTTGAAGGCAGAGCCTGACTGTGCGGCCTGGAGATGAGCTGTATATCTCCATGCACTCTTCAAGATCAGCATCACAATTTAAAAGAACCCACTCGCGATCATCGTCCAGGTACTTGATCTCGGTTCTACTGATATCATCTAAATTGAATCTTCTTGCAATCTCTAGTTGCAAATCTCTGAAACTACAGTTTGGTAGCATGCTGAACCTTTTTTTTTCATCCCTGAAAGTAGCTTTTACTCTGTAAACCATCCCGCAAGCTCCTGCCACTGCTTCCTGGTAAGGGAGGTAAGTTCTCATAACTCAGGTTGTCACTGAAGGATTTATGGCTTTCGGATCCATGGATAAGCTTTGTTTCCTCTTGAAATGAGGCATGTAAGTCTGCATCGCTGCAAGCTCTCTTTAGCACTCCAACAGGGTCTTCTGTCATTAAAGCATCTCCACTACTCAAGGTGTTGATAGTAACTGTATGCTGTTGTGCTCCAGCAACACAGACACTTAGACCAGAAGTCTGACTGCATGACGAGGATGGAGACTTTGTAGTGGTTCCATGGCTGTACAAGCCACTCTGATCATGTTGTAGAGGGTTTACTTGCTTGGAATGGTCGCTCATATTCATCGATGAATACTGACCAGACCCTGGAAACTTTGGAGAGTTCAACTCTGGGAAGCTCGAGTAGAAGGAACCGATGTGAATAGCACCCTCAGCACCCTGGACTGAGTCGATCACGAGCTGGAGTTTCTTGAGAGAGTGGCCTACCATTTTTATCTTTCGAGAAGGCCATCGGGTAATCCCATGCTGCCTGCATATCCTTTTCAGAGTAGTGGGGCAAACTGCATATGAAACAAAGTGTGTAAGAGATTATTGGTGAGCTAGCTATTCGCTAAAAATCTCTGGAGACGGTGACTAGAACCGCCAACTAAATTGATGGAGGGCAAAATCCATGTGCTAGCTTAGAACTTGATTGATATTTTAGCCAATAGTTTCCTAACTGAAGTCAAATGACTTGAGATAAACGTATCTCTGACACTCTAACTCTACGGTAAAACAATCCAGCCCCTTCTTACATGGGGTATGCAGGGCTGCTACTTGAAATCAGGAACAGAAGAAGTCTAAATGTCAAGGAACTAAATAAGGTTATGCCTTCTTTTTCTTTTCTTTTTTATCGGAAAATAAGGTTATGCCTAGACCCTGCATTTAGATGCAAGAAGGAAATTTTGTTTCAAAGACTTTTCTTGAAGTGGCTTTAGCAAAATATAATTTTAGCATGAAGAAAGGATTTTAGACACTGCACTAGGTGTATATTTCATTGAGTTGTCATGTTGAATATTTAATCTGACAAATATCAGAAAAGTACTGGTTGTATGTATATGTAATGAATTTTCTCCTAACTCCAATGCTTTTGGCAGCATCTTTTAGGCTCCCTGCGAAATATTGCCGAAGAACTGGCAAGCTGATTGTCTTCTCTGTCTTTGTCCTCCTCTTCTCACCGGCTTTTCTGCCACCTGATGTGTGGCACCCACCAAAAGAATAAGAGTCTGCACCACCCTCAACATTTCCATGTGATCCAGAACTTTGATGAAGCTGCCCAAATTCTGAAAATACCTGCCCACTGTGTAAACTCCCCTGAGTGTTATCCCAATGGGTTGTCACCTTGAACTCTTCCTTAGGTTCTTCTGTTTGATAATCCAATGAGACAGAGACGCCTTTACCCTTCTGTTGGGCCTCAATCATATGTGCAATCCAGGAAGACTCTTTTCCAGAGGGCTCTTCGGTGGGAGAAGATATCAGTCTCTGAGTTTCTTCTTTATGAAGTCCTCCATCTGAACCAATAACTGGTTCCCTGATTGGGAACATGATTTCCTCTTCTAGTTCTTTGTCTACGTCAACATGTAGACTCCAACAAGCCTGCTGTATAACAATGCACAGTGAGTTGAGCATCTGTTTCTGTTCTAGCAGCATGCAAGCAGCATCCACTGTCGACACACAATGAGCATAGTTCTCATCAGAGTGTCGGCATCCACCTTTGCCTTGTTGGATACATGGAGCCCAAGTCTGAGCCAAAGGCAATCTATG
This sequence comes from Prunus fruticosa, assembly GCA_018703695.1. Lineage (NCBI taxonomy): Eukaryota > Viridiplantae > Streptophyta > Magnoliopsida > Rosales > Rosaceae > Prunus > Prunus fruticosa. Next base: position 37,135,422 of record CM031924.1, on the reverse strand, counting down.
AGTCTTGCAGACAGATGCTAACACCTCTACTATTTCAGTCAAGGCAGCTTGGTACAGCTCATCACACGTCTGACAAGACAAAAAAAGAGCATACAGTAAGCACATCTGTGACATTAGGAATGAATTGTAAGATAATCAAAGTTTCTGTTCTGCTGTGCCATCCTCTTACCTTTACACAGTGAGGGCAGAAGTTCTGAGAGCTCCTGAGATCAACAGCCTGCAAATCAATATGCTTTATTTGGTTAGAACATAAATAATCATTGTATATCCAGTTTGTACTTGGTTGCTTGCAACAAAGTAATTTTTTGCCTATAAATACAAGATCAGTCTCCTCAGTTGAGAAAGACACAAAACTCAGCCTTCATAAATTTATTAAAGATTTTTTAAACTCCTAACAATTATTTTTAATGCAGTAGCAATAATCACAATGAAGAACATGTGAGGAATCTGAGAGTCAATTTCCATATCAGCACAACAAATTTTGTGCAACACAAATGAATGAAAATAGATTTTTTTTTTGGCCAAATGGAAGGACAACATATAGATACTTGCATGGCATGACGAGCAAAATTTGTGTGGATGTGAGCTACTATTTAATTAGCTAATCACTTAATATAATTCACTGAAATTAATGATTTTCTCATACTTCTTCAGAGATATATAATCAAAATTTCTGAAGCTTTTTCTAAAGGCTCTTCAGAGACTTAAAATTAGAATTTCTGAAGAAGAAATTGAAGAAAGAAGAGACCTCAAGAGCTTGGCAGACATATTCAAGTTCTGGACGATAATTGACCTTTTGAGGAGTCATTACAATCTCAACGACCCCCAAGCAAGTTCCACTGCCGTTTTCAAAGATGGGAAGGGCCAGAGAACCCCGAACATCGTACTGCTGAGCATAATCGATACGAGGATACTCGTAGCTTCTGAAGAAACAAACATCAGGAGTCCACTCAGGCAACTTCCCCAGAAAGGCTCTACCGGGCAACCCGACAGACTCAGCTGAATCCTCCTCAGTTATGAACTGGTAATCTTTGGAAACATTTCTGTAGCCTGCAAGACTCTTGCAGTTTGGGTCAAGAGAGAATGGCTGATCACGAGTGGTGAGATATTGCCTGCCTCCTCTCTTAATAGGCACCCAAATTTGAATAAGCACATCTCTGCCTTTTGTGCATTCTTTCAAGTATCCAATGGCCAGCATTAGACTCTCTTTCACAGAAGATGAAGGACCCGGATTTACCCTGGGACCAATCCACAACCTCCTGTCTGCCTCAGTGTTGCCTTCAACTACAAAACTAGAGTGGGATTCAGGATAACTTCCATCTGTGTTTTCTTCTTGATAGATTTGCTGATGGGGGCTCATACTCAAATGAGCAACAGTGCTGTTAGACTGATGATCATAAGGAGGAAAGTAATGTGAAGGATGATCAGTTAGAGCCCGAGAAATCGGAGGACAAACTGGCTGCTGCTGCTGCTGCAGAAGGTTGAATCCAGCATTGCTCTGCAACCAGCATCCTTCAAATAAAATCTCATTCATGAAGTCCCCTTCCATGGTGGTGTCAGACAATGTCCCATAGGAAGAAGAATTTGGCATCAAGGCACCATAGTCCATAGTGAAGAGTTTTTTCTTTCTTTCTTCTTTTTGTTCAAGTTTCCAGCAGATCGGCCTATAATCAATGACAAACCAAATTTCAGACACAGTAAAGACCCGGGAACCGTCAAGATGAAGAAAATTAAATGGAAGAAACTAACTACAGCTTCATATAGTAGAGCACACACATGAACTCATACACAATACACACACACTTTTTTATTTTAAATGTAAAGTTCAGAACTTTTCTTTTTTGAAACTTCATTGGTCCAGAAGTTATATCAGCCCGCGTTCAAACTGCACTCATGATGAGAGTTAACAAAACAAGATTTCTGATTTCTATTTTCAGGATTCATGAACATATCTAAATCAGAGAAAATCAAGAACCCAAGTTCATTAAAATATCCAGTTTTTGTGTTGCTAAGAAACTGGTTAAATTGTACAAAGAAAGATACAAACAAAACAAGTCCTAGAACATTTATACATGCTGCATAGAACTGGGTACAGAAAAGAAAGAATGTTATAGAAAACAGAAGAGAATTAAATCAAAGTCACTTATCACTCACTGTGTGAATTCAGATTGAAGGAAAAAGTGATCTCAGTTGAGCTTTTATGAAGAAACAAGTTGAGGTTTAATGTCACAACAAGAAACTGAATTGGTCTCCCACCATGCACACAAAGGAAATAAATGAATTTGGTTTCTCTCTCTCAAAGTCTCAAAAATAAAATGAGTTTGCTATTTATATATCCTCCTCCTTAGAGAGAGACTCATAGTTGTTCAAGCTTCCTCCTCTCTTGGTTTTTGGGTGTCTAATTCTTTGAGGCAGGACGTGTGAAGAATCTCCTATTTAAGAACCAAAGAAACCTTCTTTTTTTTTAAACAAAAACAAAAAGCAGAAAAGAATCTCTTATGTAACTTGGACCCCACAAACAAACAAAAAATATTTTTTTTTATATAAAAAAAAACTTTAATTTAAAAAAGCCATGTATGTAAATGTACTTAGATCAAGCAGTTCATCATATTCCAATCATGCATCCTTTCAATTCCAGTTATGTTTTGTTCTGACAGTCAACTATGTTCAAGTAAAATCTAGACGCGAATATAAAGATTAAAAAAAAAAAGAAATGCTAGCAACTTTCTCTCTCTTACCTTCTCTTTTGAACCTTCTCCCTTCTCCTCATACAAGTGTCATTTTCCTTACACTTAAAACAATATCATTAATGCATCACACAAGCTAGTTTTTGTTTTCCATGTTTTTCAAGTTTATATTTCCTTCAATTTGTCCAAATTTTGTTACAACTTCTTTAGCACATTGTTAAAAATTAAATAAGAAAAAAAAACGTCATTTAAAAAAAAAAAGTTTGTTTCATGACATTGTAATCATGAAAGTGATATCATCATTATTTTGTGTTTAACAAAACATACATCCTTTTTGGAAAAAAAGAATTAAAAAAAACTTCAGTTTTTATTTTCTTATTTAATTTTTTAGCAAGGTAGTAAGAAAGTTATAAAAATAACTAGCTTGTTATTAAAAAAAAAGTTAATACATTCAATAAGGGTAAACTTGGAAAACAAAAATTAGTTTGTGTGATGCATTAATGACATTGTTTTAAATGTAAGGAAAGTGACACTTGTCATGAGAAGAAGTGAGAATGTCTAAAAACGAGAGGGTTGCTATAGCATTCCCCTAAAAATCTTCCTCTCTCTTCCCCTCTCTATGTATGCAGCTATTTCCGTTGTCCGTACGACGCATGTTAGAAGGAGACTCATCCTTGGGTGAAGAAGTATTTTCAAGTGACGCACACTGTAATGTACTCTCTTCTTCTTCTCTTACACACGTGCACATCATCGGTGAAAGGGATGCCTCTCTATTTAATTTAGTTTAATTTAATCATTTTCTTAGTCATAATTAATTACCTTTAAAACTTCAACATATGAATATACAGTAAATACCAGTACTTTTAAAGTAGTGGGCGTATTTTTATTGTATGTATAACATAGCATGCCTACGTTTACCTCGTAAGACAACATTACTTTTACAATACATATACATAGGGAAAATTAATGTCACTTGAACTATAAGCTTAGTTGCAATTTGTCACTTATCAAAGAAAACACTTTAAATATATCACCTCATGTTACAATTTTGTTGTAATGTGCCACCTATTATCTAATTCCGTCTATTTTTTTTGTTCAAAATTTCGCACGTGATTTGCAAGTGACCATTTCAAAGGGTATTTTGATACCCGAAATATATTTATATATGCTCACGTGTGAAGCACATGCAACTTTTTTAGATGAAAGAATGGATGCACTAAGTCGTAGGTGACACATTACGATAAAATTTGAATTGAGGTGACACATTACTTCAACTATTTTTTCTAAAGGTATATTTGCAAGAAGTCCTAAAGTTGAAGTGCGCAATTTTATTTGGTAAGTTGTAACCAACACCGATGCATATAAATATCCCTCTCACACTCACTAATCTAATTTTGTTTTCTTATGCTAATTTTATCTTATTATTTTACTTGCTTAGATTCTTTTTACGTCAGGCCGGTGTTGTAAACAGTTGTCAGTGAAGTGAGAGCACCTATAAGCTCTGATGAGGATTAAGAGGACTACAAGTAAATCTAAAGGGAAGACAACAAGAGAAGTGGAAGGACTTAAGGAGGCTTTGTTCATCTTCATCAGCAGAAAAAGATGTTATAGTAGAAAACTAGGTGCTTGAATAATGCTGATTGATTATGCTTAAACATATATCAGTCAGAGGACCCATATGTTCATGTCCAAACTCAAATGGGCAGACAGGGATAAGGAAAAAAAAAAAAAGTGTCGCATGGTAGGTTGAATTGAGGCAAGATATTCACATGGATCATATTGCAGAACATATAGATAAACACTACAACAATAATGGGCAAAGACACTAAACAGACGACGGATTACGATTCTTTGACTTAAAACTATAAGCAAAGCTCTGATTGAGTAGTTCGAGGGAAAAACCAAGTGACATTGTGATTAAGTTTCCTTTAATCATGATAATTTGCTTACTTTTAGGGCCTCCATATAGAGCAGTGTGACAATGTTCAGAGGGGAGAGCTAGAATCAGTAGGTTAGGTGAAGTCTCTGTTGGTGTCAGTGTTAAGTAAGGTGAAAATAATGCACAGTAAATATTTAATTTTCTGTAATCAGAAACAGTAAAAATTTAATTTTTCTCCAATCAGAAACAGTAAAAGGGCCGGCCACTGAGGTAATTGTACAATCTTTGCAAAATGGAGAGTTGAGTTGGTGAGGCTTAGGGTTAGTGGAAGAAACCTGATGTGTGGTCCTTTTTTGGTTGTTCAAAACCCAACCACAATCAAAGAAAGGATCAATTCTTTGCCAAGTGATTAAAAATTACTCTTGACAGCAATTGTGGGAAAGTGATGGTCATTTATGATAAACATGAACCTGCAGAAAACATGTATATGCAATTGGATGTAGACTACTATACTTTAATTATCAAGTGACTCAGAAAGTTGGAAAAAAGGGTTTATCAGAAATCATGAGTGCATTGTTGAAGTGTACATCAAGCTTTTCAAAGATTTGTTGTTAAATATATATATATATATATAATTCTTGAGTCTCAGAGACCAGTAACTTTTTTTGGGTTATTTTTATATAAAGATTTGAAAGGGTCATGTCATGTTGGGGTTTTGTGTGAATTTTGTTTATAGAAGTGACCATATATAGAATGAAAGTAATTGACTGCTACTTAGGGCAAAGGAAAAAAAAATGGTTGATATGGGCAATGTCTGTTCTCCGACAGAGAGGATGATGTGCTAGTTCAATCATTTAACATGATAACGATAAAGGAAAAATTAATTAGTTTTTTTTTATAATTAATTTCTATATATTGATTTGAATATTATAGCTAGTAGTTGAATGACGTACCCTGCCATTACAGGTATAATGACTTTCCTTTTTCTTCTACTTTCTCACAAACCAAACAGAAAATCTGATTGTAAACTACACAAATCACCAAGAAGAATCCTCTAAGTTGCAGAGATGAGAGAGATTCTTTCAAGGCAAAGTTACTGTAGGTGCAGTAAAATTGATGTAATGGTGTTAGTTGACTTAAGCTTTTTACCATGGTTTACCCAATTGTGAATTTTTTAGGCTCAGAGTAATGTAAAGTAGATCAGCCCTTGAAAGAAAAAGTTGTGCAGCTGTGTTAATTGAACATGAGTCAGGAAAGCTTGAAAAAGTAAATATCTGAGATACAGACCTACATATGCCAGCAGATTAACAGTTCCTTAAAGTTAAAAAGTAGAGACTAGATTCTTATCCATAAGGTAACTTTGATCTTTCTTTTTCTGTGAGAAATTTAAAGCATCTCAACTTACAGATAAGCTCATCATTATTTGACTAGCCCTGGGAAGAGAGAGAGAGAGAGAGAGCCAAGGAATAGTGTGATAATGTCAACTAATACCTACTCTGTAACATGGGGAAAAAAAACTAACACCTACTTAATTGGAAAGTTTGACCCAAAAAAATATGGAAAGGATCATTTCCAAGTCAGCCAAATTCTAGGTCTAGATGGGTCAGAAAGATGAGACTAGGAATGATTTGATTCTGTTGAAACCCAAAGATCACATTCACATACAAACCCATAAATGGATTGTGCAGCTAGCCCAAACTATTTTCTCCACAAGTATACTGCCTTGTGAATTCTTCTTCCCTTGATGATTGATTATTAGCCCTGAACTGTGTAAACTTATACCCTCTGTATAATTTAAGGCCACCAAAAGTTGATCATGTGTGTTTCGATATCCATTACCAGTGATATAAATCATCAGTCACAAAGATTATAACTAGCCACAAGAATCAGAATCTTATATACTATCAAGTGGTATGATTCAGTAGAATTTATCCCACAGTTCACAACCACTAATCTGAAGGGAAGCACTATGTTTCCACAAACAAGAGGCTTTGTTTGCAAACCCAACTGACAACAGTGAGTGTGTGCATCAATATAGCCATTTGGGGAAGTACCCCAATCTGAATTCATTACATCAAATCCAATGGGCTAATAAAAAAAACTTGCACAGACTACTGATTTACTGATTTTTCAGACTACATTTGGTTTTTGGACCACTGTCAGACTTGACATTAGGACTAACTATTCAATCTTTGGACCAACTGGATTATTACAAACAGAACTGAGCTTTGTAATTTATAAGTATATTAGTAATGAGATACTGTATTTTCAGGTATTCTGTGAAACACAATATCTGTCTCCTAATTGTGGAGACAACAAAAGTTTTAACTAAAACACATCTTTTCCAAGTCAATATCAATAGTTACAAAATATACCAATCCTAATTAAGTTGCTAGTAACATTAGAGAGTTAGCAGACAGAAATTTAAGTCCCCTCAAAGACCCAACCTTAAATCCAAAGTGAGGCCTGAAGAAGAGGATTGAGCATCTTCAATATGAGAAGCTACAGGCAAATTCAAATCCAATCCACCAGAATGGCCTTCCTTTGAAATCCCACTAGGCTGCTGCTGCTGTTGCTGACTTAGCCCTAATTGGGTCATCATCATGGATGATGATGATGGCTCATCCCCTTTGTCCCAATGACACCTCATGTGCCCTCCCAAAGCTTGACCACTTGAAAAAACCCTCCAACAAACACTACATTTGTGCCCTGATCCTCCCAACATCATAACCATCTTATTATTCTCCTCCATCACATCATCATCCCCATCATCCCCATCAACATCACCATTGTGATGATGATCCTGATCAACCTCACCATCACTCCTTGTAATTGCAAAACAGCCCTTCACATTCTTGTGGCTTGCCCTGTGGCCCCCCAAAGCCTGGTGGGACCCAAATACTTTCTTGCAACTTGAACACTCAAACTTCCCATTACCACCATCAAACACCTCTTGAGCACCCTGAAAAGTACTTGTACTAATACTCTGAGTAGTGATCTCATTACTTGTCCCATTAGTGCACCCACTAGCAAGCATTATCAAACTCGAGGCCGCCTCGTGGTCTGCTTCCCCCATTGCCCATTCCAACTCAATCAACGGCGCGTTTGGGGAAACGGGTCGTCGTAAGTTGGGTGGCGGGTCAATGCCGCGCCACTGCCGCTCAGGGTGGCAACGCATGTGCCCAAACAGAGCCTTCCATGACCAAAACTTCTTCCACACTCACTACAGGGCTTTGTGATCTTTGGCGCAGATGGGTCTGGTTTTTTGGCATACTTGGGCCTTGAAATCCTACTTGGAGCAACTGGGTTGTCGAGTCTGATCAGTTTCGAGCGTTTTTTCCTGGGATTTTGGTGGGTTTTATCGTCTCCAACAAAATAAGTGGAAGAAGAAGAAGCAGCAGCGAAAGCAGTGGAGGGGGTGGCGGTGGTGGAAACGACGAGGTCTTGGTGGGTTGTGGGGAATCGGAAATCCAGGTCGGGAGAGTTGTTCATTGAAGCTTTTCTCTGATTTTGGCGAAGAATGACAAAAAAATTGGGGGAGGACGAAAAAAGTCGAACAGTTGGTGTAGGTTTGGATTTTGTAGGGAAGGAAAGCGGTTACTTTGGACTCATCTTGAATTGGCAGTTATAAACAGTTATTGTGGTTCCTATCCGTACAGTTCAAACCCACTATCCCATAATGTATATATTTTTTTGGGTAATGTTTCTTATTTATTTCTTTTTCTTCATCCACAAGCACATTGCGTGTGCATCAAGGTGGCAAGCAAAAAAAAAAAAAAAAAAGTGGCAAAGGAAAAAATGAAGTGGCAATTAAAAAAAAAAAGTGGCAACCAAACAAAAAAAAAAAAAAAAAAAGAAACTGGCAATAAGCAGCTTTTCTTTATAAAAAAAAAAATTATATATATAAACTCTTCATAAAGTTTTAGTGGCTTTTTTATGGCATTGGAATGAATGATTTAATCAAAACTATGTTAGAATATGATTCAAGCGTCTTCCATTGCGCAAAATCTCTATTTTTCTCTTTTTACAAATAATGGGGACTTAAAATAATAAAAATAAGTATAACCCTTTCACTTTCTAAAGATGCATTGTAATTTGTAACCAACAAATTCTACTTAAAAACCAGTCATTGTTGCCTTATCATTTAACTAACTTTTTTTGGTGGGGTAGGAGTTGGGATATCATAAACTTTCCATGAAGCATTGAACTTAGCTGAAGGTGTACATGATTATCTCTTGCCTTTAAGCAAAATTGAACTGAAGTGAATTATTTCAATTAAATGGTATAAGTGTCATGCGTGATGTTTGGTACACTTATAAATTTTGAGATTGAACTTATTAAATTGGACAACGGTGGTGTCTTACCGCTAAATGGGTCCAAAACAAACCTCGCTTCCCCACCTAAAACTTGGGTTCAAAAGAATAGAGGAAACAACTAGGCCCACCATATTTTGAGCCCAATACACAGAGAACAACAGAGGATATAGCCCAACACAAACTAAACGAACAAGGATCAAATCAGTAGCTGTACCAACGAAGCATTATGATAGCATCATAACAATTGACAAATTTTCTTTTACATTTTTTTCAACAGTTACAATTCAATCATTTTTTCAGCAGCTTTGGATACAGCTGATACCAAAAAAAGAAAATTACAGTATATACGATAGGCTGAATATTACAGACTTGCAGTGAATACCAGCAAACCAACTGCAGAAAAGATGCAATCAGTGTAAAAGAAACTAGTGGGCACACTTCTATCCAGCAGCAATTTACTGAGCATCACAATTACCCCCTCCTCCCTGGTGTCCTTTCACTTGTCTGATCGGTCTTGATGAGTTGACAGTACTTTGAATTGCTTCGCAGGTTTCCCTAGAACATTCAAAAACCCAACACGCTGCAATTCTTTTGCTGCAAGAATGGGAGATGCAAAGAGGAATATAAGAGAAATAGGTTTTGTGCTGTTTCCACATATTTAAGGTGAAAATATAATAGGAACAATCAAATAGAAATCTTAAAACTTCATATGCAACCCCCACTACCCGACTAAACAGTTGTGCCCACGCAAAAAAAGGCATGATTACCAGACATTATATCAAAACATTATGCTTTATATTATTGCCTGGTAGTCATAGAAGATTAAAAGATCTTGGGCTCTTTCAACTCTAACCCATCATCAAATGGATTATAGAGTTTTAAATGACAAACAGTAACGATAGGTTTTGAAAAGATAGATGCCAGGTAATTGGAGGACAGCACTTACACTGAAATACCAAAATTCACACACACAAAAAGTCCATAAAAATATCATCTATAAGTTTAGTGGACCTCAATACAATTCCCACATCACATACATCTGTAACATAACTCACTGAAAAGAATGAACAAGGCAGCCAATCCGCAAGCAGCCTTGCCAATGTTTGTTTTCACCAAGTCACATGTATCATGCCGTTGTGCATACTTCGGACACTGACTCGTTCTTTTTTCTTAATTTCTGAGAACAGTACCGGTTATGTTTCTGAGTACATATGGGGGGACTAGATGGCCAACTCAACAGATTATTTGACTTTACTATACATGAAGATAGAACAAAGTATCATTAACCTAGTCACGTATACATGCCATACAGGCATAAAGAAAATATCCATGGTACAAAGTAAACATCTCGGGTGATTTCCTGTAAAAGTGGGAAAAAAAACATCCTTACCATCAAAACTTATTGATTGATGATTGTTTAAATCATCTCCATATAGACTTTCTTTTTTATCCTTGTACATAAACAAGTACAGCAGATCAATTTAGCTACCAAACATGTGAAAACATTGAGAATTTTGAGAAACCAAATAACAGACACTGAAAATAGTTATAAAAGAATCAACTCACAACTCTGCATAATGGTGTTAAAATAAGTAGTACCCCAATACAAGATTACTTCCAACAAAATAACCTGTGAATCTTCGTAGATGAAGTGGACGAAGATATTTTTGCGATTAGGCAAGCAAGTAATTGCAAGTAAAGAAATATTTTTGTTTATTTTCCCATTGTGAAGTTACACAAAGACCACAGATAAATATATTTAGAATAAGACAAAAAAGCATGAATTTCCATAATTAGTTCTTTCCAAGTCAGGAGATTTGTTTAGCATCTTTCTATTTAAAGAAAGAGTAAGGCACAATTTTCATCTTACCTTCCTCCAGTGAAAGCTGAATTGATCTCTTTTCCAACTCAACTGCATGTCTGCTCAGGTCAACTGAGGAGAGCGACCGCAGCACTAACAGATGAACATAAATCAAAGGGTAAATCAGTATAGTTAAAATTTAAGCAATTTGAAACATAAAAATCTTAAGGTGGATTTTCTCAATTCAAGAGCATACTGTGGAGATAATCCTCTTGCTCTGACTGGTCCAATTTCCTTAATAGCAACTGCAATTGATGACATCGCTCTTCCCAGTGCAGATTTCTGAGTCCCTTTGAACCAGCCAATGTTTGGGTAGCAGAAGCAAGGGGATTGGATCCTGATGGTGCTATTCCTCTACCAGACTTACAATGTGGGGCACCAACTGAAGGTTTTCCAGGCTGGATGGTTGAAGCTGACATCGGAAAAGGTGCAAAGCCGGAATGCAATAAACTTTTGACTCCTTTGTTTGGAATACGGGGTCGGGTGCTTGCCTCTTGGTGACTGGGTCGGTTGCTTGTCTCGTGGTGACTGGGTCGGGTGCTTGCCTCGTGGTGACTCACCGTTCCTGATACCTGACAATCAGCATTAATGCTTTGCATTATCACAAGTACTACTTCTGACTACATCTGCTTCCGACTTTCTACGAACATAGACAAGATGCCCATTTGCAGCACTGCTACTGGGGAGCTGGTGGTGAGGAAGGCTCATCGAGCACTCAGGTTCAGGTAAAGGTCTCTTGGTGCCCAAAACTCTAGGAGCATTACTAATGGGTCCTCCATCCTTTAATAGAGGAGAGTTCCCAATAGAGTTAGGCATTGCAACTCTAATATCATTTTGCAGATCTCTTAACGCAGTCTTCTTTACAGGAACTGACAGTTGCTTATCATGAACAGGCAATTGGATTCGGTAGCTCCATCCCATATTCACTAAATTTAGAATCTATGGTTTGCTGAACCATCTGAAGTAATTAACCTTGTGATGGAAAAATCAGTCAAAAGTAGCAAATTACAATTTCTAAAACAACTAGGGTACTAATAAGTGTAACAAAAAAATAAATAAGCGAAACTTCGGAAAAGCATTAACTATTGTATACTCAACATTTTATCTTTCAATTTTGGCGGGAAAACTCAAGTTTGGAACTATGATCTAAAAACACATTGTAAGTTTCTTTTGATACACAGGAGAGCCAAATTTAGCATCATGAAAATACCAATTTAGCTGCCAATGACCCAACAAATGCATACCATTTCCAGACTAAAAGCAGGTTAAATGCCAATGGATGATCATATAACTTTCTCAGTTCAGATTCTTGGATTGAATGTTGTAACCCCAGAAAATTCAAGAAAAATAGCAACAAACGAATGACCCTGATATAGATCAATGCATTTTCATATGAATTTAACAATTTTAAGACATGGGTTCTATTGAAATCGAAAATTAAGGAGCACCCATTTGATCGATTTAAATTTAGGCAATAAATTACTGCGATTAGTTAGTCATGCAATTGAGTTTTGATCATGTTCTATCAACCACACACCTAAATAGAGCGTCTCAAAAATATATGCATACGCGTAAACAGAACGATAATAGAAGAACGAGAGTAAGACTCGAGCAAGAAAAAGAAAGAGCTTGATCGAGAAAAATTCCAATCGAAGGTAAAGGGAAGAAGCATTACCGTAGCTCATTGGAACCGCTTCAAGTTGAAACAGAAAAAAGACGGGTTTCAAAAGCCAGAAGCTTTGGCTCTAAGCCTCTGATAATGCGTGGAGTTTGTAGTTTAGTCCCTCCACAAGCTTTAGAAATTTGAGTTTGGTCCCACAATCTTTGGTATTTATAATTTGCCCCAGAAGTTTGATATATCATATATAACTTTACCTTTTCCTGCTTTATTTTTTTCTTTTTCCTTTTAAAGACACTTGGATTGGTTGGACTTGAAAGTTGAAATTAGAAAAGAAGTTTCAGATCCTATAGATGACAAGTAAAAGATGATAAAATGTTAGAAGTCTAGTTCGAAGATGAAAATTACAAATTGTAAGTTCTTCCGTGTTTGGAAGCAACAAAAACCACTCAACTACTCAATTACTATAAAACAAAACAAAAAACATAATTGACATACTCATTAGAGACCATTTAACTTGGAAGTTATATATATATATTATGTCAGACCTCATCAACAAAGAAAAACCTGATATGGTAGAGGATTTTTTTATTATTTTATTTTTTAGTACAAGCAATTGGGAGAAGGGACTTTACATGCACATTCCTAGAGGTTTCGAACCTCTATCCATATGGCTAGAACTGAGCTCTTACCAACAGTAGTAGAGGATTACTACAATTTTCTTGTTATACAAATAATATTGAGTTCTCAAAGATATCTTCGTATGTCCTTATCCTAGGATGGGTAGCCTCCCCTCAACCGAAACTTTTTTACATAATAATAATAATATTGAAAGACCGAAAATTTAATTACAAAACCTCGAACGCAAGTCATTAAGTCAATATTGCAACAATGAAGCCTCTTTAGAGATCTTTATTTAATTAAAAAAATAACACTAAAATAATCAATTACCGTCCTTAATTGATTAGATACAAAATAAGAAGAAATAAAAAAAGGATTAAAAACAATCCAATCCAATCCAATAACAATAACTGGAAGAACGTGAGACGAACTGTAAATTTAAAACCTTTTATTTTCTGGTCACTTGATAGAAACTGCCATTAACAATTTCATACATGTCCCATAAAACATATTCTGGTATACATTTGTTAACGTATCTAAGTGGTACTGGAACAAACCTATCTAGGCTTTGAAACCATTTATTTAAAAGGAGCAGATATACATGGACCAAAGGACGTTGAAGCATACATAAGAAATAAAGAGAGACGCAAGTAAATAGTTGGGAAATGTATAAGCTTAGCCACAAAGTTCATAGCTCCATCAGATTGTGCGTTCTTTGCTTATTCACACCCCCAAAATGGAATCTACAAGTGCCTGTATGTCTCGTGTCTTTCAGAAGACTTTACTCCAAATTACTAATTTTACACGTCCACAAGAAAAATTCCCAATTGAATAATATAAAAACATGAAAACCAAGTGAAGTTACGCCCCGGGATTCCCTAAAACTCGCTCTACCGCAGCATGGACGTTCCCGGAAGTGGCTTGCAATGCCCTGATATTCTCTTGGGTGTCAGAGAAACCCATCTCTTGAAGCTGCGTCAGCTGCGTAGCATACAGTTCCTCAGGTGGTACTGCAACAAGAAGTACAAATGTTCAGAGACAACACAAAAGTTTATGATATTTTGTTTCTTTTCTTATAATTCAAAGCTGATTTATTTCCTAAAGTGTAAGATTGTATTTAGATGTGAGAACAGGGGGGCTAACCATTAGGGTTGTTTGCAGCAGCCAAGCTGCCAGTTCCAAGACCACCAAACATGTTCATCAGCATATCCAACCCAGCAGCATTATTAGGGCCTCCTGATTACACATAGATAGTAAAAAAAAAGTGAATATCTAAATGGAGAAAATGACAACGACCAATTATTATAATAGAACTTCTTAATCTCAAAGTACCTGTAACACCACCAGTCTGAGCTGGATCCCTGGCAAGAAAGCAACAAATGATTAGTAATATATTATGAATTTAATCTATGATCCCTGGCATCCTAGACCACAAGTTGGGCCAGGTTGGTGGTGTTGGGGTGTGAACATAGGGAATTTCAAACCATGACATACATTGACACTTCCACACAAACAGATTAATCTATGGGCAAATGATGCAAACAAATATTGAGACCCTAGAATGGTGTTGTATTTAGACAAAAGTATTAAATAAATTTTGAAAAAACATCAGATGCTGACAGCAAACATAGCTAACTAATTGGATTGAAGCAACCAAGTAGGCATGGTAACGTATATTTAGACTCACTGAGTTGATTGCTGTCGATTGGTCTGAGGAAAATAGTGACTGCTGTAAAGCAACCATTTGCTGCAAGAGAAAAAGCCAGAGTAGGAAAAAAAAAATAAAAGTTAAGCTTAGGTGGTTCACATTTCAAACAATTTCAATGTTCTTAGAACAAAATGCAATTAAGTTACATTAACCAAGAAATAGATATCAATAAATGGACTAAGGAGAGCATAAACAAGAAGTTCCAGTAGAGCATATAAATTGTCTAAAGAGAGAGGCAGAGACAGAGACAGAGATTATATTTGTTAATGAATTTTGGTAGAATTTTGAAAGGGAAAATACCTGCATTGTCTCTGGGTTTGTTAACTGACGTAAGAGCTCCGGATTTTGCATCATTTCTCTAAGTTGAGGATTTAAATCAACCATGCCGCGTAGTTGTGGATTGAGGCTCATAATCTAAAATTTTTATAAAAAAATGAATAAATTAAAAACTCCACTTTTGGAGAACATTCACCTTTTGGGTGAAGAAAATTGTCTAACAATGGTACCTGATTCATGTACTGGGGATTGGAGAGCATGCTTTGCATCATCTGGGATATTGCTGGATTCTGCAAAAGCTGATTCATTACATTAGCATCTGGCATGCCACCAAGCATCTGTTCCATTCAGGGGAGACCAGAGCCCTCCAAGGCCAGCAATACCAGGTGCCCTTCCATCCCCAGCAGGAGGTGGCCTGGTGGTGTTTGGTTGATTTCCTCCTGACAATTCAGATCATAATATATATAAATAAAGAAATTTTACAATGTATTCAAAGTACCTCTTTTTTCTGTACCAAAAAAAAGTACCTCTTTAAAAAATATAACCTATCCAAACGAGCTACAAACTAGGCTAGTAAAAGACATAAGTTAACCTAATAATCATTTTTTGGGGCCAACTGCAGTGGGTTTCAGGTAAAAAAGCGACTGCATTTAAACACTTTAAAACATGCAACCACTTAAATAATATTATGCAGAGCTGGAACATAAACTTTGAGAAGGGTGCAGAAATTAGAATATCTATGTACCCCATTGAAAATTAGAGGGCCATTTTCATGTAAAAATTGACAACTGATACATTGCCGTTAAGATTCAAGAGCCAGCGATTAAGTTTGCTTAACCAATTATTGATGTACAAATCAATATCCAACTACAATACCAGTCCTATTTTCATGACTGAAAGGAAAATTTCCATTTAATACCAGCAATTAGTCAAGAATAAGAAATTCAGGCCACTGTCAGGAAAAGAATATTTTGGATAATAGAGAGAATGGGAGAAGCTCACCACCAGTATTGCCCACAAGGGTTAGGAAGTGGGTTTGTCTTGGAGCAACAGAGCCTGCAGTCGTTTCTGAACCAGTGGTTGAAGGGTTGTTAGACCCATCCCTGACTTGTGCCCCACCCCTGGTTGCCCAAAAGAGCAGAAAATGGATTTGAACCCAAATCATTTCCAGCATTCCCGGTCATTGTCGTAGCATTCAAAAATGGCTCCTGAACATTTTCATACATCCGCCTTAGCATGTTGAATCCCTCAGGTGAAGATTCAATATTACTCATTGCCCTGTCAGTGTTTCGCATCATCTCACGCATGAGTTCTGGGTTCCTTGCAGCTTCTAATGTCTGTCAGGGAGATGCCAGGATCATTAAGTATATGTGCAAGCTCTGGGTTCCGGTCAATGATATCAGCGGCATTTGCAATTTGTTGATCAAGCCTCGCATCAAATCAGGGTTATTCAGTTTAGACTTTGAATGGCAGGCATGTTCATTATGTCCCTCATCATGTTCGGATTCTGAGTCAGTTGTTGCTGCACTTGTTCAAATTCCAGGAGCCCAGCTCCAGATAAACAGGTGCTCCTCCACCACCACCAAGTGGGTTTAAACCCTGCCCAAATAACAAAGATGCCCCAAGGTCGGGACTTTGAAAGCCATCGCGTTCAGTGGAGCCAACCCCACGTGTAACACCCGGTGCAGTGTTAGGACTTGCAGAAGTAGCATTAGCAGCAGGAGCAGCAGGGGTTGAGGCAGCTGCAGCAAAGGCACGTACCATATGAACAGTATGATCTGCCTGCAGACCTTCAATACAAGAAACCAACCATCCATTAGACTACAGTAAATCACCTAAATCTTGACATATGGGGTACTTTCACAGCCACTGACTGCGTCCAAACCAACAATCTCACACATAACACTCTAAACACTACCAAAGCAGCACGGGCAATAAAACCACAATTAAAGCCATAATCCACCAATATCATCATCCACATAATTTTCCAAATTAGCAATTTCACAATAAAAACATAATCAATTCAAAAGCAGAATTCGAAAAAATAACACGAAACCCACATCAAAATCAAACCCAGATTCGATAAAAATTATAAAATCAATATTCATCAAAACATTGGGCAGAACAACGCAGGCCCAGAAAACGAAAACGAGCATAGAGTCAAATCAGAGAGCGACAAACCGTACCGTAACTAGTCAGGGTCTGGTCGTCCTTCAAAATACGACCTTTGTAAATCAGCCTTTGCTGCTCAGCTGGAATATCGCAATTCTGAGACAAAATTGCCTTGAAATCCCCAACAGTCGAGTCCAGGCTCGCCCTCACCGAAAACTTCGAGCCCATTGGAGCATCGAATATTAATCTGCTCTCCTCCTCCATCGCCACTGACTTTAGGCTCGCTCGAATCGCCCTCTGCACCCATAATTCTCTCCTCCCAATCGATAGATCGATCACGAAAATGAAACGAAAACCCTTAACCCTAGAAATTGAAAAAATCGAAACCCCTCAAGTGTGAAAGCTAATGAAAGCCCCAGAAAAAAAATTTGTGTTCTGAATAAATATAAGCTATTTTATATGGGAAATAAAAATTTGGGGGAAAATAAAAAATAAAAAATATATAATTTACAAAATTAAAATAGAGAAAAGGGAGGAGATTGAAGAAGATTTGGAACTGGACAGGTAGAAGATTAATCAGAGTATATGTGGGTTTGTGTGCCAAATGGGAAACCCTTTTGTAAGAAAAAAGGAAAAGAGAGACTCAGATTCTCTACGGTTTGGTTCGCATATTCTTGTTATTGTGAAATTGGAGTTGAAGTCTTGAACCCTTCTTTTTTTTCTTCCGTTTTTTATAGCAAGAATTAAAAATATTTTCAAAATAAAATAAGAATTAAATAAATAGTTGAATTTTTATTATAATTTATTTTAGTGACCAATCATATTGTGCCATGATACTTTGAAATCAAGTTGCTGTGGCACCCTTGTAGCTTTAACAATACTCAGCTTGGAGGTTTCATAGTTTTAATTGTTTAGACGTTTATCTTGACATTAAAGATTAGGGTTACAATCTTTGTAATTATATTGTGAATGAAATATCACATATGATATCATACATATTTCACTTTCTTATTCCACACAGAGAAACAAAAATATAACTTTCATGATGAATATGATGCTAAAGCGTTCTACCACTTGAATTGAAAGTCTCCATAATAGATTTGGAAATCATGCACACCGGCATGTTAACCGATATACTTGTTAGTGTCCGGTGAATATTTTAGTGACTCGTTAAAAAACATGTCATGTTCGTGTTAACCCACAAAACCCCTTTTGGGGGTGTTAAGAAATTTAATTATTTATTTTATCTTTAAGATTTTGGCTATGTAAAGGGCATTTATGTTTCTTATGTAGAATGTCTAAATAACGAACTTAAGTAATTTTTTGTTCAAAAAATAATTATTTTATTCTTACTAACAGTTGGTTAACGAATTAACCAGTATTCAACATTGATTATGATTAACCTTTTTAACGGGTGAAACAAATTGTGTGGGTTATCTATTAATCTTGAATAACTAATTGCGTAGGGTTAAACGAATTAGTTTAATGAGTTGTATTAAGAGTTAAGTTAATTTCACATCACATGAGACAAATATGTAAAAGCATGACTTGTTGCCAGATATTAGTAGTCGATGAACATTAACTCAAGTGATATTTATTCCTTCATTGCGTCTAATTATGTTATAATAATCTCAGGGGACCTCTTTTCTTTTTCTTTGGCCCTTCAAGCTTTATCAAACCACCTTCCCTCTGAAGTCTGAAGTAATAATTTCATATGAAAACCAATAAAATTAAAAAACAATAAAAGATGATTAATCATCCAACAACCACATTCATAATGCAATCAGATAACAAAAAATAAGGAAAAATATTTGCAGGATCACGCTTCCTTAAGCTTTCCCATTACCTCATTGAGACAGTATAGACTCCCCAACATTCTAAAAATGGAGTAACAAACTATTGTACCCATATCAGCTAAGCGTTTAGCACAAAAAGAATTTTGATTCCAAATTGGTAATCTGAGGTTCGAACCAGATGGTTCATTGATAGTGTGTGTGTGTGAGAAACCCCCATCTCCTAGTTTAAGCTCTGATTTTATTCACACAAAAATAAAAACTATTGTCAACATATAGCCCCTGATTAATTTCTCTCACTTCTTAATATACTAAAAATGGAGGGCACGCGTAAAGGACTTGTAGTTTAAGTGGTTAAGAGCATTTACCCTTGCACTTGAGATCCTAGCTAATATTGGGGATTTTTTTATTTTATTTATTTGATGTAAGCGACATTATAGAAGGGTAGAATTAAATACAAGATCTTTTGTATGGATAAACACTCTTAATTACTTAAACTCCAAGGCCCTTGTCAAATTTTGGAATTAAGATCTAAATTACCCAATAATAATATCAATTTCTTTCAAAAATAAAACCATGCACCAATGGATGTGTACATGACATAAAAGTACCTTATAGTTTAAATATAAAAAAATAAGATTTAAAGTGGTATTTTTTTTTTTTTAAAACCATATCAATTTGTGTATAAGAACTCTAGGAGATGCTTTTATATTGTAAATGAAAAGGACATCTAGAGCTATGAGTTGTTGATAGATTTCATTAAGTTTGTAAAGGTAGGTTGCTAGTTGCAATGTGTGTTTTGGTTGGATGGGGGTTGCTAGTCGCAATTTTTCATTTATGATCCACCTGATTTAATTCCATCCACCAGATTGACAAGAAATGATGATCTTTCAGAAAAATAAAATGTGATATGCTCCTCGACAACCTGATTTCCTGCACAAGTAGCTTTGTAGCACAATTGCAATTTCTCATGGGCACTAATTATTGATCGATATCATTGCAATAGTATTAGTTGCACCTAATAAGGCGCTAATCAAATATTAGTCCAATATGATATTTGAAAGATCTCAACAAACACTGGATAATCATTGGAGCTGTGCAGAAGGGAAAGAAGATAAAGAAAAGTCTAAGAATCTGTCTGTGTAAAAAAAAAACCTTCTTCACTTTCAACGACTCTTTTTAGCATTTTAAATCTATACCCTGAATATGTTCTCACTCTCTTTGGCGCAAAGACACACAGAAAGAACGTGACGCAGCTGAACTATGATTTACTCCACTAAAACTTAATTAGGCAACACTCAAGAATGATTAAGGATTATAAATCATGTTTTTTTTTAAGGTTGGAAATGTTAGGCAATTGCTCACACCTACTCATGTGTTGCAAAAAGGGCATTTGCTTTGCTTTCCCTCTGTTGGTTCCACATCTAACCAGCTCCAGCAAATGCTCATATACTCCATACTGAAGAGCAGCTAAAGTGAAAGATGAGTTGTTTAATCCCAGCACTAGAAGAACTGATGTAGCACATCCCTTGTTCTTGGGGGTTCCGTTCTTGATAATTTTCAACCAGGGTTCGATAAAAGAGAGCCAACCATGCTCATTTTGAACCTTCGGGATGTGATGCAAGGGAGTAACAAAATTGAGAGGGCTTCATCAGTCATGCCCAAGATCTTATCCTAGGGAGAGTAAAATGAAGCAATGGTGGTATTAAACCAGCATTGATGGCTCTAGACTTGTTGGCTTGGTTCAAAGACAAGTTAAATAATGCAGTGGCAGCATCCTTTTTACCTCTGACTGTTCCATTCTGCGGGAAGATCTACCAAGGAGGAGTTCCGTAGAAGTTCCCACTAGTACTTTGTTCTAATGAGCATCGATAAGCTAGACAATGCAGCAGCAGAATTCTCTCTAGCTTCATCTGTTCCATGTTTGAAGGATTTCAACTATACCAGGAATGGACCCTTCTCTGGCTATGGGTCTTTTGTTTGCCTCATCAATTGACAAATCTAAAAGCGCTGTACGGTGTGTTCTTGAATCTTTCGGATCGGGGTAACACAGGAGCTTAACCAGTTGGGGGATTCCTCCACTCTGGCGATCGGAATTCTGTCTCCGGATTCTCTTTGGAGAGCATACGGATTTTGAAAATGGCTTCTTTAAGACTTCCAAATTACAAGACGATAGATTTTGTCTAAACAAGACACTTCCTCTATGATTTCAGCAAAAGATGAGTCATCAGAACCTGCACAAGGCTCCTTCTTTGGGAGGTTGGAGAAGCATTCTTCTCACACCATTCCAGTATCAGGTTCTTGAGGGCAAAATTTAGCACAAGCGATAAGTGATCCAATGTCTGTCCTGTCTTTGGGGCAGGTGCGGTGGTTTCAATCGAGCCACTTTTCTGTTTACCCTTTTCATAAGTCTTCAAAAGAAGGCAAGGAAAAACTGTCTCAGACCCCATGTTATCGTCATAAAATCAAAATATGGTTGGACTTAAAAGCTTTCAGATTTTATTTTGACCTGAGGCAATTTCTTTTTTCCTGATTAAGGTTTCTGTTTTGATGATGACCAGAATTCAAACTGATGCTGAAACCATAACTTATGATCTTGCCAAGACAACATGTAATCCATAAAACCATATATGAAAATGTGCATATATGGTAACAACTAGTGGTACAAATAGTTCATATGGCTATCGAGTTACCTGTCCAGTTCCCACAATAACAGATCCGTCATGATCTCCAAATATAATTGACAGAGAAATTCATAAGGGATAGACAAAGACTTGCACTTCCTTGGACTTCTTGTCGAAACTGGACCAGTCAAGCAGAGAAGTCCCTCATAAATGCCTGCAATTTCCTTAAACTTTCCCAAAAGATCAGTGATTTGTTGAATGCTTTCGGCATTCTGCCTTAATGACTCCTCTCGTCAGCTAAATTTCTAACAGCCACTGTTTCCTCTTTCAACTCTGGAACAGTCTGAAGTTCCAGTTTCTTGGCTAGTCTTTCCAGTATTGCCCTCTGCATTCCTGCCTTCCTTTTTCTGAGAGAACGCAACCATCATATCC